>CP139501.1:301487436-301809337 GCA_021014915.2 Artemisia tridentata subsp. tridentata | reverse complement strand
GGTCTAGAGCATTAATGCATTATACTGATCGATTGTACAATGTACAGTTCTGAATCCAACCCTTCCTTCTGGCCTTCTTTTTCTTGAAATTAAATGTTACTGAGTATATGATGAAGTACTAAGAGCACAGGGTACCTTTGGCTGATGGCTCAAGCCATGGCCACCAGCCAACCATGGCCGACGGCGCACGGTACCGCCGGTCGATCCATGGTGGCTGGCGCCGTAGCCACCAGCCCACGCCATCGATTTTTCCTTTTTTTTTTCTTTTTGTTTTGTTTTCTGCTGCTGATTCGAACGTTGGGAGGCTTGCTTTGTGATGGAGAAGAAATGGTGAGTTGACTGAGTTTTGTTTATGTGTGTAGGATTGTGTTGTTTTAGTGGTGTTATAAGAAAGTGGACTTGGGCTTTAGATCAATTGGGCTGCAAATTGGATTGGACACAAGGAAGTTTTATTAGTTATTATTAGGCTGTTGGTTTGAATTTGATAACACAAGTACGAATTTCTCTTTTAGTGTTTGATTGTACCTTGTGTTTTTAATGTAATTTGTTTTTTTTTAATGAATGAAGTTTATTTTAATTAATATTGTGTATGTTTTATTTTATGTATAAAAAAATAAAAAAAAAAATAAAAAAAATAAAAAAAAAAATGGACGACGGCACCACATTTTCTGGTGCCGTGGGTACCGCCCAGAATATGGTGTCGTGGGATTTCTTGTGTCATAGAGATTTTTGCTGACGTGGCAGGGAATTTTGAGCCATGACTCCAGGGTACCCAGTGCTCTAACGGAAAATACTACAAAAATAAGTACAAAGGTGCAACAATGGAGAGCTAGCCAGCCCAACCCATACAATTTATTATTTTCACAAAACTCAAATGTTGGAAATTTAGTTCAATTGAGGGATTTGATCATACTTGTAAATGGTTTTGGACGTACGAAGTGTACACCCATTAAGTCCTTGATTACCCTGACTCTTATAGTGGTTTAAGTTACTATCTGCTGGTACTACGTTAGTACTGCTGGAGCAGAGTTACTACTGCTAGTACTAAGTTAGTACTGCTGGAGCAGAGTTACTACTGCTGCCTTAAGTTAGTACTGCTAGAGCAAGTTACTACTGTTGGCATAAGTTAGTACTGCTGGAATGAGTTTGTAACTACTTTGACCTATTTATGGGCAGTTTCAAACTCGTAATTAAGACCATAATAACTTGGTCTTGTAACCACTATGGCTATGATAGAGGAATATTATGAGGAGATTAATTGGCCGATTAATTCTCATAGTTCCATTGACTAACAGTGATTCAATCATATAAATAGGATACTCATATGCATGGAAGAACACATGAACCATAAACACTTGAAAGCGAATTGGTTCTTGATTTGTGCCTAAAACAAGAACACCACTTGGTCTTATCCCATAGAGATATTCGTGTAACCCAGACATAGGGTTGAATAGTTTCTATTAGAAAGTGATAACACGATTTCAAGTGATATCCGGTACCATTGATTATCTTCACCCTGCTGGGAACTGATCTAAAGAAACCAACAATCAATAGAAACTATTTAGTGATAATCAATGGCTGCTGCTATGAGGCAAATGGCTGCTAACTTTTCTAAATTGGAAAAGTTTGAAGGTGTCGATTTCAGAAGATGCACTTCTTGTTGTCAAACATGTGTGTGGTGTATGTTTTGAGCACTCCTATTCCTGATGATGGGGATGACGCTACTGTGGAAGACATGAGGAAAATGAGCAAATGAGAGAATGACAACTACATTTGCAAAGGTCTAATCCTCAATGGTATGTTTGATTCTTTATTTGATATTTATCAAAATGTTGAATCTGGTAAAGAACTATAGGATTCCTTGGATGCCAAATATATGGCTGAGGATGCATCAAGTAAGAAGTTTCTTATATGTAATTTTAACAATTACAAAATGGTCGATTCTAGACCTGTCATGGAACAATACAATGAACTTCTTAGTATACTTGGTAGATTCACACAACACAAAATGAACATGGATGAGACTATTTCAGTCTCTTGTTTCATTGATAAACTCCCTCCTTCTTGGGAAGACTTCAAGCATATGCTGAAACATAAGAAGGAGGAATTAACTCTTGTTGAGTTGGGCAGTCATTTGCGCATTGAGGAATCACTCAGAGCGCAAGACAGTGACAAGCCAAAGAGTAGCATTGCTACTGGTCCATCAGTTGTCAATATGGTGGAGCATAACAACTCCACCAGGTACAATGACAACAAGGGCAAACGTAAACATTTGGATAACACCAAAGCTGATCTTAACAAGACGCCAAAAGCTACTTGTTGGAAGTGTGGAAAAACTGGACACTTCAGAAAGGATTGCAAGGGTGTTAAAGTTGGCAACAAAGCCAATGGATCAGGCACAAGTGGATCAGGGAGTGGTAACACTAATTCTCTGAAAGGTCTGAATATATTTAATAAGTCTTTTCAGATTTATTATGTTACATATATATCTGAGGCATACTTTGTGCAAGATGATGATGTTGCGTGGTGGGTAGACTCTGGTGCAACAATCCATGTGTATAAAGATAGAAGATGGTTCAAGACCTATGAGTCACTGAATGATGGTTCTATTCTTCATATGGGAAATGAGTCAACAGCCCTGGTGCATGGAAGAGGATGTGTGAATTTAAGATTTAGTTCTGGAAAGATTGTTTCTTTGTTTAATGTTTTACATGTTCCTAATATTAGAAAGAATTTGGTTTCTAGTAGTATTTTGAATAATTGTGGTTATAAACAAGTTATTGAATTTGATAAGTTTGTTTTGTCTAAACATGGTGTGTTTATTGGTTTTGGCTATTTGTATAATCAAATGTTCAGGCTTAATAGTATTAATGATATTGCTAATTCAGCCTTTATGTCAAACTCTAAACTAAATGATTCAACCATATGGCATGCTAGACTTGGCCATGTAAACTTTAAGAGAATGGGAGATATGTCTAAGGATGGGTTAATCCCAGCCTTTGAAATGGACACTGAAAAGTGTAAAACTTGCATGATCACCAAAATAACTAAGAAACCATTTCAAAATGTAAAACGTGAAACTAAAGTTTTGGAGCTGATTCATAGTGACCTATGTGATTTACATGCTACTCCCTCTTTGGGGAATAAGAAATACTTTGTGACATTTATTGATGATGCTTCTAGGTTTTGTTATGTTTATTTGTTACATACTAAGGATGAAACATTAGATAAATTTAAAGTGTTTAAAACTGAAGTTGAATTACAACAAGGGTCCCTGATGAAAAGGTTAAGGACTGATAAGGGAGGTGAGTATATGGATACTCTGTTCTTTTAGTCTGTTGGTATAATCCATGAAACGACTGCTCCCTATACTCCTCAGCAAAATGATATCTCTGAAAGGAAAAACAGGGTACTAAAGGAGAAGGTTAATTCCATGTTTTCCTATTCAGGACTGAGTCAAGGGTTCTGGGGTGAAGCTATGTTAACAGCTTACTATTTATTGAATAGGGTTCCCAATAAAAAGAATAAGGTTACCCCTTATGAACTCTGGACTAAAAGAAAACCCAACCTGAACTTTCTCAGGGTTTAGGGTTGTAGGGCTGTTGTAAGACTCCCTTATCCAAAGCAGAAAACTTTGGGTGAAAGAGGCATTGAATACATCTTTGTTGGATATGCTGAGCATTCCAAGGCATATAGGTTCTATCTTATTGAACCTAATGAGTCTGTTTCAATTAACTCAATAATTGAATCAAAGGATGCAATCTTTGATTATAATAGATTCTCATCAGTCCCTAGACCAAGTCAAAGGATTCCAAATGGAACTAATGACATTGGTGTTTCAGAGGTTTCTGATGAGGTTGTGGTACAGCAACCTGAACCTGAGCTCAGAAGGAGCAATAGGGTCAGGACTCCAAAGTCATTTGGACCTGAGTTTCAATTATATCTAATTGAATAAACAAGGGATGAGGTCTCTGACCAATACTCCTATTGCTTCATTGTTGAGGATGATCCCAAAACATTTGATAAAGCAACGAAGTCCCAGGATGTTGCTTTCTGGAAAGAAGCAATAAATGATGAGATGGATTCCATCATGGGCAACAACACTTGGGTGTTAGCTGATCTACCACCTGGTTGCAAACCTCTAGGTTGCAAATGGATTTTCAAAAGGAAAATGAAGGTAGATGAAACTATTGAAAAGTTCAAGGCTAGACTAGTCATTCAGGGCTTTAAACAAAAGTCAGGGATAGACTACTTTGATACTTATGCCCCTGTGACACGTATCAGTACCATAAGATTGTTGATTGCCTTGGCATCAATTCTCAATCTGATTATTCATCAGATGGATGTGAAGACAGCTTTCTTGAATGGTGAATTAGATGAGGAGGTTTATATGAATCAACCTCAGGGCTTCATCATGTCTGGCAATGAAAACAAGGTGTGTAAACTGATTAAGTCTCTCTATGGACTGAAGCAGGCACCTAAGCAATGGCATCAAAAATTTGATGAAGTGATTTTGTCAAATGGTTATCTTCTTAATCAAGCTGACAAATGTGTATATAGCAAATTTGATGAATCTGGTAAAGGAGTCATCATTTGCCTATATGTTGATGACATGCTGATCTTTGGCACTGACCAAAATCAGGTTGACCTGACAAAGGAATTTTTGTAATCAAGGTTCTCCATGAAGGACATGGGTGAGGCTGATGTTATCCTTGGTATAAGGATTAAACATGAAAGTAACAAAATTTCTATCTCTTAGTCTCATTATACTGAGAAGGTGTTGAGGAAATTTAATTACTTTGATTGTACTCCAATGAGTACTCCTATGGATACAAGTGAGAAGCTGATGCCTAATACTAGTAAGGCTGTATCTCAACTTGAGTATTCTAGGGTGATTGGCTGCCTAATGTATGTCATGACTTGTACAAGACCTGATATTGCTTTTGCAGTGGGTAAACTAAGCAGGTATACTAGTAATCCTAGTGCTCATCACTGGCAAGCAGATTAGATAGTACTGAAGTATCTGAAAAAGACTATGGGTTAAAGTTTCTCATATACTGGTTTTCCTTTAGTATTAGAAGGATACACTGATACAAGTTGGATCAGTAACACTGAAGACAATTCGTCTACCAGTGGTTGGGTATTCCTACTTGGTGGAGGTGCAATTTCTTGGGCATCCAATAAGCAAACTTGCATCACCAGTTCAACTATAGAATCTGAATCTGTGACTTTAGCAGCTGCTGGTAAAGAAGCTAAATGGTTGAAAAACTTGTTTCTTGACATTCCATTGTAGCCTAAACCTATAACACCTATTTCTATCCGTTGTGATAGTGCTGCTATATTGGCAAAGGCTTATAGCCAGGTGTACAATGGGAAGTCTAAACACATAGGTATCAGGCATAGCATGATTCGTGAGCTTATCATGAATGGGGTGGTATCTATAGAGTTTGTTAGATCTTAACAAAATTTAGCTGATCACTTGACGAAGGGTTTGGCTAGAGAATTGGTTTGTAAGTCTGCTAAAGGGATGGGTTTAAAGTCCAACTTAGTCACTGAATACTAAGACATCCAACTCCCTCCTGAGGAAACTTGGGAGCTGAATTCAATGTGGAAAGCTGAACATGTTTTACAATTATCCCAAGGTTGTGCTCGAAACCTGCTGAAAAGGAGGATGAAGACTTTACTTCTTATGGTTAATTTCTTTGAAAAAGTGCTAAGCAGGAGCATGAATAAAGAGGAACCACCTATGTGAATGTTGAAGTTTTGCCGCTTCAGGGACCTTTGGACTTTTGGCTCTTACAACATTTGTGAATTGGATATGGACACATGGCTTATTTAGTGTAAGGAGCGTTTAAGTGTTTGAAAACTTGTGTGTATTTTATCTTCAGGTATTCAGATGGGTTGAAGGGTTCAATTCTTAGAACACCCTGATTCTCGAGTATTTGAACGTGTAATGTACTAAGATTGGAATTCAATCTTCAAGATATTTTCATTTATGCACATGTTTTGTTTTATGTTTATTTCATGCAAAAGGAATTGTACTAAATTGGGGAGGATTGTTGGAAATTTAGTTCAATTGAGGGATTTAATCATACTTGGAAATGGGTTTGGAGGTACGTAGTGTAGACCCATTAAGTCCTTGATTACCCTGACTCTTATAGTGGTTTAAGTTACTACTGCTAGTACTACGTTAGTACTGCTGGAGCAGCGTTAGTACTGCTAGTACTAAGTTAGTACTGCTGGAGCAGAGTTACTACTGCTAGTACTAAGTTAGTACTGCTGGAGAAATGTTACTACTGCTGCCTTAAGTTAGTACTGCTGGAGCAAGTTACTACTGTTGGTATAAGTTAGTACTGCTGGAATGAGTTTGTAACTACTTTTACCTATTTATGGGCAGTTTCAAACTCGTAATTAAGACCATAATAACTTGGTCTTGTAACCACTATGGCTATGATAGAGGAACATTATGAGGAGATTAATTAGCCGATTAATTCTCATAATTCCATTGACTAATAGTGATTCAATCCTATAAATAGGATACTCATATGCATGGAAGAACACACGAAACATGAACACTTGAAAGCGAATTGGTTCTTGATTTGTGCCTAAAACAATAACACCATTTGGTCTTATCCCATAGAGATATTCGTGTAACTCAGGCATAGGATCGAATAGTTTCTATTGGAAAGTGATAACATGATTTCAAGTGATATCCGGTACCATTGATTATCTTCACCCTGCTAGCAACTGATTTAAAGAAACCAACATAAACTAGGTATGGTTTCAGGGTGTGGGCCAAATTTAGCAAGGCAAAACATGCCAGGACATACTTTCGAGGGAAAATCCACATCATATTTTTTATGCCAGCGGCAAACAAGGGTCTAAACAATTTTCAGCGAAAAAGGTAAGAATTGAGTGTGTGTTTTCTTCCTTATTTTTAACTAAAAGATGATGAAAATTGAGGGTAGAGGGACAAAGTGTTGCAAATTCTTGCGCTTGACCAAAGAAAAATGAAAAAGCTGATTTGCCGCTGAAATAGTAGTCTAGCAAACCTTAGCAAATGGTGAACAACACCCTCCTGTCACGAACTCATTCCTTCGAGCCTGTGTGGCACCCTTACACCGATAAGGACCAGCCATCAGTCCCGCGTATAATAGAGGTTCACTGTTTTCGTCCTGCCTTGGACTCATTAGGGGAGCGGCCCCAACTCCCAAACAGTGTGGTGCCATATCGAGTCTCTACTCGTAGCACGTACTCCACCCTTAACGTTAGGGTACTCCAACAAGACCAATTGGATTAACCAGGAACCCACGCATTAAGCAACGCTTCCAAGCAGAACCCGAACTTCAAAATTTGGCTCGTGACATTCTCCCACCACCAATTCATGCACGTCCTCGTGCATGGTCATTCATCTCAACGAAAGACTTCCCTCGAATGATTTGGCTTTACTCCGGCTTCATGGCTTAAAGGGACATTCGACTTTGAACTCTTTTTGGTCCCAGCGTGCAGCGACTAAACTCCATAGTCCATTACTCATTCTGGCGACTCAAGATCCAGCGTGCAGCGACAATCATCCCCATTTGGATTAGTCCATTACCCCTTCTGGCTTTCATCAAATGCGATATTGTGAACTCCACACAACATCATATTGACTCTTCAACATCCCGAAAGACCTCTCCCGCCACCTTTGCTTAGCCAGCACTTTAAGAACTTTTGGGAGAGCGACATGAACGATTCTGCTTTAGTACGCCTCGGTCCAACCTGGCTCTGATACCATTTGTCACGGACTCATTCCTTCGAGCCCGCGTGGCGCCCTTACACCGATAAGGACCAGCCACCCGTCCCACGTATAATAGAGTTTCACTGGTTTCGTCCTGCCTTGGACTCATCAGGGGAATGGCCTCAACTCCCGACCAGTGTGGTGCCATATCGAGTCTTTACTCGTGGCACGTACTACACCCTTAACGTTGGGGTACTCCAATAAGACCAACAAGATTAACCAGGAACTCACGCATTAAGCAACGCTTCCAAGCAGAACCAGACCTTGAGAATTTGGCTCGTGACATTCTCCCACCACCAATTCGTGCACGTACTCGTGCATGTTCATCCGTCTCGATGAACGAATTCACTCAAATGATTTGGCTTTACTCCGGCTTCATGGCTAAAGGGACATTCGACTTCGAACTCTTTTGTGTCCGAGTGTGCAGCGACTAAACTCCATAGTCCATTGCTCATTCTTGCGACTTAAGATCCAGTGTGCAACGACTATCATCCCCATTTGGATTAGTCCATTACCCCTTCTAGCTTCCATCGAATGCGACATTGTGAACTCGACACAACATCATATTGACTCTTCAACATCCCAGGAACTCACTCCCGTCACCTTCGCTTAGCCAACACTTTTAAGAACTTTTGAGAGAGCGACTTGAACGATTCTTGTTTTGGTCCGCCTCGGTCCGACCTGGCTCTGATATCACTTGTCACGAACTCATTCATTCGATCTCACGTGGAACCCTAACACCGATAAGCACCAGTCATCCGTTCCGCGTATAATAGAGGTTCACTTGTTTCGTCCTGCCTTGGACTCATCAGGGGGCCCCAACTCCCGACCAGTGTGGTCCATATCGAGTCTCTACTCGTAGCACGTACTCCACCCTTAATGTTGGGGTACTCCAACAAGACCAATAGGATTAACCAGGAACCCACGCATTAAGCAACGCTTCCAAGCAGAACCCGACCTTCAGAATTTGGCTCATGACACTCCGCTCAGTATTTATGGTTTAATTCATCATTTCAATGTTATTTGATTGGTTAATGCTTAAATATTTACTATCTTTTTTCTTGGATATACTTCTATATCCATCTTCTACATAGTTTGTATATTATTCTTTAAGTTTATTATCTATACTACTCTATTAAAGCATTTAATCTTTTTCTTAAGTAGAAAAACTTAAAAATTCGGCCTACACACTTGACTATTATGAAAAGATTTGGTCAAAAACTAATATTAGTAAACGACAGGTTCTTTAAAATAAAATTAATTTATGTTATAAATAATATAAATAATTGTAAGCGAAAACATTTAAAATACATTTAAGTAAATAACCATTAGTAATTTTGGTTACACAATTTTAAACTTACATTAAATTATAGATTATTTGTTTTAGTATAAAAAGGATCATGAAGAGATGATAGATTCATTTTATAAAATGATTATGTACAATTTGTTAACGTTGTGAAAGAAGAGATGTTGGCTTGAGATGGTGATGTCAATCACGACATTTTTGCAATACTAATAATTTTGACTTATTTTTGTTTTCACATTATCACCAACTACGACGTGTCATTACTCTTACCGTATATCAAAACACCACCATTGTTGCTTTCTCCCATTTGGTTTGATGCATTGCGCATGTATTATATAATGTATAATGATGATTGTAATGCTTCAATTGTATCAACGCGTTATAGTGGATTATTTGGTTATATGGGTACCCGCCAATTGTAGCAACGCGCGAATACCCGACTATTGAGTCACAAGGCCGGCCCAATAGTAATGTTGGGTTAGGCACAAGCCTAAGGCCCACCAACTACTAAGGCCCCCAAAATATCATCACATACGGTTAATACTATACTGTTTTTTTTTTTAAGGTTTTTTTTTTTTTTTTTTTTTAAGGTTAATAATTTTATAACTAGGGCTTCTTTATCCAAGTAAACAGCCGCATCTTATATCCCTTATCTGTGAATGAACCGTTTCTAACCAGTAACTATCACGCTTTTCTTGGGAATCCAAGTTCCATTACTCTGCTAGAGAAAATCGAAGAGCCTCTATGGCTGTCTGCTCTACCATGATTGTGTCATTCGAGTTTATAAAAGGTATGTGGATTATCCCTCATTTTCTATCTCTTCCTCTCTGTTCTTGCTTTCTGTAATCTCTTAGCTCTCTCAATCTCTCATTATTATCTCTTGCTGTCGTTCACCAATCACCACCAGGTCCGCCGTCCACCGGCCGTCACCACCACGCACCACCTGACCACGCACCACCTGTCCACGGCTGTCACCACCACGCACCACCAGGTACGACTCTCTGTGATTTTTTGTGTTTGATTGTCAATGTCAAATCGAGTTCGTAACTACAAATCTGGTCATACGAAAAGGGTTGAAAAGTTAAAACGAGAGGCTTTAATAGAATCTAAAAAAGGGTCATTACTAAAATTTATAAAACCTGTTAGTGTCGATGAAAATGCTAATGTTGATGCTAATCTTGATGAAAATGCTAATGTTGATACTAATGTTCATGCTAATTTTGATGAAAATGTTAATCTTGATGAAAATGCTAATGTTGATAATAATGTTGGTGATAATGCTAATGTTGATGCTAATTTTGATGAAAATGTTAATGTTGATGCTAATGTTGATGTTAATTTTGATGAAAGTGCTAATATTTATGAACCAAGTAATTGAAATAATGTAACTAATACGTTAAGAGATTTACTAGTTCAAAAAGGTCCTATAATGTTCAAAAATTTTGTTGGTCCAAAGGATGAACGCTTATGATTCTTTAGTTCTACTTATTATGTGCTAGATTTACCAAATGGAGAAAAATATGAAAGAAAGTGGTTGGTTTATTCTAAAGTGTTAGATAGATATTTTGCTTTTGTTGTAAGTTATTTGATATTAATAATCAATGTACAAGTAGACTAGCAAGCGAGGGTATTAACGATTGGAAAAATATTCATGGAACTTTGAAAAGTCATGAAAAGAGTAGAGTACACATTATAAATATGAGAAAATGGTATGATTTAGAGATAAGATTGATGAAAAATAAAACAATTGATAAAGAAACTCAAGACCGTATAAATAGAGAAAAAGAACATTGGAGAAGTGTAAAAGAAAAATCAATCGCTCATGTAAAGACTCTAGGAAAGAATAACTTAGCATTTCGTGGAAAAAATGAAAAATTATATGAAAAAGATAATTGCATTTTTTTGAGTTTTATTGAGATGTGATGCGTGGGTTTTACAACCTTACAACAGGTTTTACCTCTCGAGGGATCTCAAGAGGCTTACAACCCCACCAGGCAGTGTACCTGACCGATGTAGTATAGTGTAGTGGTAAGTACGGGGATTGATCGTTCTCCACAGGGAATAGTGTTCGTTAGGTGTGAAAGACTACTCTAATTAGGTCTAAGGGTTGAGGAAGATTCTTTTTATGTTTTTATATTTTTATGAAAGCAAGTAAAATCTCGGTTTTGAAAGAGTGGGCGGAATTAGTTGCTAGTCAACTAACCCAAAATTACTACGGATGCAAATAAAATAAAATAACAAAAATGAAAATGTGGTGAGAAACTTATGTGTAGAGAAATGTGTTTACTTAGATTTCCTTACTCCCTAACTATCTTTTACCGGTTAATTAGTGTGTATTAGTCGCGTGGATGACGGGTGTATTCCTTAATACCATTCGTGGGGTGGCGTACTTACTTCCCCAACTCTACAAGCTCCTACTTCACTCCTATGTCGAGCCGGCTAGGAAGCTCCTAACATGGGATCACTAGAATTCGCTTGTGCATTAAATACAACCATAAAAACCTTTAGTACGCATTTGGTTCATGTTTCTTAAGACGTTCAAGCAAGTTACCGAATAGGAAGTTAGCCAGTTTTCTTAAGCCTAACATAGATAAACAATCATCCAATACAACTAACAACACACTAATAACCAATAATCAATAGCTAGGTTTCATTAGATCTAAGCAAACACAAGATAAATTTAGCCTAACATGTTAATCAAAAGACAAGAATAAGATAAAATCAAACAACACATAGACATATTGAATGATTAATTGATAACTTATCTTTAATGTAACATGGAAGATCTCAAGGCAAAAAGCCTTGAAAAAGAAGCTGAATTCGTCTTAGGGTTTTCTCCCAAAATTCCACACACTAAGCTCTCTCTTAATGACAAAAAATTAGAAAACTATATATAGACTTTTGCATCTGACGGCGTCACCTTATGGATTGTGACGCCGTCACCTCGCCGCTTCTAGGGTTCCTGATGAAGCGAAAAGTGTACCGCTTTTAGGGGGTCATTTAAGCCCTAAATCGTATTTATTTGATCAAATATTGCCCTAAATCGTTCCTTTTGTCATTTTAGGTACTTTTGAGGAGAAATCTGGAAAAGGAGGCATTTTGGACGTTTTTGGAGCATAAAAGTGAAGAAAACGACAAAGTCTCAAAAATCGGCTAAAAGTTACTCTTGACGGCGTCACAATTTACTCTGGACGGCGTCATGCTTTGGCAAGAAAAGTTGGACGTGAAATTTACTCATGATAAGCCAGTGAAAATAGCATGTGAATTCTGACGGCGTCACGCTTTAACTTGATCAAGGGCGTCACGGCTTAAATCATAAGGGGACGGCGTCACGTTCATGGTTCGACGGCGTCAAGCCTTGATAAGCCAGAATGGATTTTTGAAGAGCTAAAGAGGGACGGCGTCAAGAAGGTCATCCGGGAACCCTAGAAGCGGCGAGGTGACGGCGTCACACTCCATAAGGTGACGCCGTCAGATCCAAAAATCTATATATAGTTTTCTAATCTTTTGTCATTAGAGAGAGCTTAGTGTGTGGAATTTTGGGATAAAACCCTAAGACGATTTTAGCTACTTTTTCAGGGCTTTTTGCCTTGAGATCTTCCATGTTTCATTGAAAGATAAGTTATCAATTAATCATTCAATATGTCTATGTGTTGTTTGATTCTATCTTATTCTTGTCTTTTGTTTAACATGTTAGGCTAATTTTATCTTGTGTTTGCTTAGATCTAATGAAACCTAGCTATTGATTATTGGTTGTTAGTGTGTTGTTAGTTGTATTGGATGATTGTTTATCTATGTTAGGCTTAAGAAAACTGGCTAACTTCCTATTCGGTAACTTGCTTGAACGTCTTAAGAAACATGAACCAAATGCGTACTAAAGGTTTTTATGGTTGTATTTAATGCACAAGCGAATTCTAGTGATCCCATGTTAGGAGCTTCCTAGCCGGCTCGACATAGGAGTGAAGTAGGAGCTTGTAGAGTTGGGGAAGTAAGTACGCCACCCCACGAATGGTATTAAGGAATACACCCGTCATCCACGCGACTAATACACACTAATTAACCGGTAAAAGATAGTTAGGGAGTAAGGAAATCTAAGTAAACACATTTCTCTACACATAAGTTTCTCACCACATTTTCATTTTTGTTATTTTATTTTATTTGCATCCGTAGTAATTTTGGGTTAGTTGACTAGCAACTAATTCCGCCCACTCCTTCAAACCCGAGATTTTACTTGCTTTCATAAAATTATAAAAACATAAAAAAGAATCTTCCTCAACCCTTAGACCTAATTAGAGTAGCCTTTCATACCTAACGAACACTATTCCCTGTGGAGAACGATCAATCCCCCGTACTTACCACTACACTATACTACATCGGTCAGGTACACTGCCTGGTGGGGTTGTAAGCCTCTTGAGATCCCTCGAGAGGTAAAACCTGTTGTAAGGTTACAAAACCACGCAATCAGTTCCCGGATGACCTTCTTGACGCCGTCCCTCTTTAGCTCTTCAAAAATCCATTCTGGCTTATCAAGGCTTGACGCCGTCGAACCTTGAACGTGACGCCGTCCCCTTTTAATTTAAGCCGTGACGCCCTTGATCAAGTTAAAGCGTGACGCCGTCAGAATTTACATGCTATTTTCACTGGCTTATCATGAGTAAATTTCACGTCCACTTTTTCTTGCCAAGGCATGACGCCGTCTAGAGTAAATTGTGACGCCGTCAAAGGTAACTTTTAGCCGATTTTTTAGACTTTGTCGTTTTCTTCACTTTTATGCTCCAAAAACGTCCAAAATGCCTCCTTTTCCAGATTTCTCCTCAAAAGTACCTAAAATGACAAAAGGAACAATTTAGGGCAATATTTGATCAAATAAATACGATTTAGGGCTTAAATGACCCCTTAAAAGCGGTACACTTTTCGCCTCATCAAATACCCTTACACTTGAGATTTGCTTGTCCTCAAGCAAATGCGCTTTTATTCTAATCAAAATACAAGTTAGGGGTCATTTAATGCAAACATAAAAGTAATTACAACAAATAATCGTTCCACTTCAATCATAATAAGCACGGAGATTACAAACTAGCACCTCACAAGTAGTGTTTAGATACTCACATCTCTCAAGTGTCATCAAAATAAATCTCATAAATGAAAACGGATAATATCTCTCACTACCTGTCATAGCAAATAGATTACCATAGGCTTGGGAAAGGATCGAAAACCTCCTCCACTAGGCGTAAGCACCAAAGATAAACTATCAAAGAGGGCTTTTACATGGGTTATAACGTTAGGTGTAGGGAAAAGGAAAACACGGTTTTGTTGGATAAGGGATATTTTACTGGTGGCTAGTTAAAGATCTTGATCAATTACATGTACTATACAATGTTGCTAAGCCAAGACTAGACTCGATCTTAAGCTAAAAACAAAATAACAAAATAACAAAAACATAAAATAAACATAAAATGAAACGGGATGGTAGTCCGTATGTTTTTTCTACTTTTTCTTTTTCTCATTTTTTTTGTGTTTTTCTTGATTTTTTTTTTTTTTTTTTTTTTTTTGCATACACTTTTGCCCTACCATCCAAAATAATACATCATAGGGGCATTGCATTCCCCTTACACTTGAACTTTTACATAACTTTACAAATACTAATCTAATGACTCGAATTAAGATAATTGAAAAACTTGGAGTACTTTTAAAACATTTAGCACATATGGGGGTAATAAATGATGTTCTTCCCCATTACTCCATTACACTAGTACTTTACCCATGAGTCCCAATCGTCCCAAAACAATATGTACAAGGATATGACTCGACTTAGCAACCATGTAATCAACTAGATAATTAACTTGGGTTTAAACAAAATGTTGTAACAATAATGCACTAAAAATGAGTGCATACAAGGTAGGCTAAGGCGATTTGGGTGTACATTTTAGTGGGGTGTAACAAATTCTTCCTTTAAGTAAAATGCTTAAAGGTCGAAACGAAAAGATAGGCTCTGAGGGGTGTACTAGGGGTATCGTGTACTAAAAATGAGTACAACGCAAAGGGTGTGGGAGAATTACTTGACCAATGTAGCCAAAGTAATTATAACAAAAACACAGGTGTAAAACAATGGGTTAATCCTAATGCCTCTTATCATGTAGTAAATCTAACTACACGAATGTAGTCTCACTTGTGGCCTCGGAATGGTCCTAACGCAAGTTCTAGAATCTAAGTGCTACCGGTACACACATCATAGCAAAATGCTTTTCCTACCAATTCTAGGGGCGAACCTCACATATTTGGGGGTGGAAAAATTTTTTAGTGGTACGGTTTTTGTGCTAGTCATATAACTCCTATCCATGAGACGCTCATTAAGATCAAAGTTTCACTCCTAAGTGTTGTAAAAAATTTTAAATTTGGCACTAAAATTACCCTAACAGGTATTTATCTCAGTTTTATTACACATCTATTATTAAACAAACAAAAATCAAGCGCAATGGCATTCTCTAATCGTACTTTTACCCCCCCCCCCTTACACTTAAGATGAACATTGTCCCCAATGTTCAAATAACAAGATGTAAAAGTAAATAAGGTAAAAGAATGAAATCAAATACTCCCCTGATTCGCTCGGTGGATAATGAAATTACACGGTTAGATTTTCCTCCAAAGTAATGTAGAAGCTCCATGACTAATGCATCGCCACAAGCTTGATTCAAAACATTTCCTTGTCCAAAATAACCTGTTAAACCTGAGAAAACAAACACGAAAACCTGCATAACATCGGCGGGATAAATCTATATATAAGGATATAATGCTTGTGGAATGATAATTTTGCAGATTCCTGGAGATTATAAGTTGGAGACTTAATAAAAACTTTTTATGAAAACAAAACTTTCAAAAATTTCTGAAAATTAAATCTGACGCCGTCAGGTTATGAACCCTGACGCCGTCAGAAATGACCTGACAAAAATTTTCATTTTAAGTTTCCGGAAAATTTCTGGAAAAACCTTTACCTTACTTCCTGGAAATCCTGCAAAACATCATTATGACTCGATACAAGCATTTGACTCAAACAAATACGAATATGTATGCTAATTTATTATTATTATGATTCATGTTCATTTGTGTTCTAATAAACCGATTTAGATTTCCCTTACACTTAACTTTTGCAAAATACCTTTATATGTAGTTAAGACGAAGTTAAAAACAACATAAAGCATTTTCACAAATTACTTTTGAACATGAATCAATACTAATAAAAATTAAACACACATACGGAAAATAAAATCAAACAAGCAAATAAATAAACACACAAAGCAAATAAAACAAATAAAGCTTGGGTTGCCTCCTAAGAAGCGCTTTTCTTTATTAACGAGTCTTGTAGCTAGACTCAAAGTCACATACATTACGTGACTCCATCATCGGTCACGGTTCCTAGGCCATTCTCCTTCCCGGTTTTATATTCCGGTCCTAATTTCAAACAATCCTTGTAGAAACCGAATATCCTTTCCATAACATAGTCTACTCCTTTACTTCTATCCTCATCATTCCTATAGTAGACCGCTTGCTTGAGCTCCTTCTCAACATTTGACAAGTGTTGGAATTGTTCTATCTTATATGGCATTTGGTAGCTTACTTCATCGGTCTCATCCTTAAATCTATCTATCCCTAAGGAAGGTTCATAAGTCATTCTAGAGACCTCAACAAATGGTTTTCCAAAAACCACTTGAGTCAAGGATGCATCGACTATTGGGCGGATATCTTCTACAATTAAAAAGTCGGTGACATAGGTGAAGTTTCCTACATAAACCGGTAATCCCTTAACTCTTCCCGTGAAGTTACTCATCCAACCCTTGTCAGGGAACATCCTATACCCAAGTTGATTCTTCATTATCAAGTTGTAGTGGGCTCTAGTCATGATGTTTATGGGCGATCTAAGGTCGATGTAAGCTTTCCACACATGTAGATGTCCAATGTTGCATGGTATGTTGAGATTAGAAGGGTCGCCTATTTCTATGATTGGTCTACCTAGGAAGTATGGTGTCTCGGGGTCATCGAATAAGTTTGTATGATATGCGCGCTCTTCCTTAGTGGGTAGCCTATTGAAGTAGTCCTCATCATCATCTACTTCTTCAATCACACTTGTCCTAACTTCCTTATCAACCTCGACTTTCCTATCCTCATCCTTAGGTTCACTATTATCCTCATTCCTATCAATTGGTTTAATAGTGACAATGTTGACAAAGTGGACGTGTTTGGATGAAGAGGGGTCTTTTACTTGGGGTCCGCTATTTGTGTTCCTAGCGTCCTTATGTGGAGGTGATAACACTTGGTTATGGAGAGCTTTCAACAAGTTGTCAATTTTATTGGTACTTCCTTATCAACCTCGACTTTCCTATCCTCATCCTTAGGTTCACTATTATCCTCATTCCTATCAATTGGTTTAATAGTGACAATGTTGACAAAGTGGACGTGTTTGGATGAAGAGGGGTCTTTTACTTGGGGTCCGCTATTTGTGTTCCTAGCGTCCTTATGTGGAGGTGATAACACTTGGTTATGGAGAGCTTTCAACAAGTTGTCAATTTTAGTGGTCATCTCCGTTTGTTGTTGATTGAATTCGGTCTCGAATCTAGCTATCCGAGCTTCTTGAGATGCCATAAATTGGGAAATCAATCCTTTAAAGTTATCGGTACTACCATTGCCGGAAGGATTGTTGTTGAAAGTACGGTTCGAGTTGGAACCGCTTGATTGGAAACGACTAGGTGGGTTGGAAGAATTTGTTTGTTGTGCGTTTTGGTTTTGTTTCCACCTAAGGTTCGGGTGATTTTTCCATGAGGGGTTGTATGTATCACCGTAAGGGTTTGGCTCGGGTTTGAAAGTGTACCACTTGTCTCCCGCTCCGTCGGTACGCAAGGATGCGTAGTCCACAAAAGCTTGTTCGGGGAGTTCCATGCAATCACGAGTGTCGTGGGGACCACTACATAATTCACATGAAAAAGTGATTTTATTCACTTGGCTTGAAGGTTTAGGAGCCTCGTAGGATTTCATGAGAAACTTGACTTGGTCTTCAAGTTCTATGATCCTACGGTCGGAAGTGCTTGAATTGTTCGAAGGCAAAGATATTGCCTTGACCGTTTTATTCAAATCACGGGGATCACTCCAACTTTCGTTGTCATAAAGAGCAAGATCCTCTAGGAGAGCCCATGATTGTTCCGCACTTAGATCACGTAGCTTACCACCGGCCGATTGGTCAATGGTTTGCCTCGTGGAGAGATTGATATGGTCATAGAAGATTTGGACTTGGAGCCAAAGTTCTATGCCATGGTGGGGGACTTTTTGGAGTAAGTCCTTGAATCGAGTCCATGCCTCGTAGAGAGTTTCGCCTTGACGTTGTTGGAACATCAAGATATCATTCCTTAGCTTGGTAGTTCTTCCCGGTGGGAAAAACTGAGCAAGGAAACGAGTAGTGAGATCATCCCAAGAGGTAATGGATCCTGCGGGTTGACGTTCTAGCCACTGACTAGCTTGGTCCCGCAAAGAGAATTGGAAGAGACGCAATCGGGTCGTCTCTCGAGTAGCAACATCAAGGTCTATAGAATCAACGATTTTAAGAAAGTCCTTGAGATGTTGATTAGGATCTTCAGAACGAAGTCCATGGAATGCGCATCCGCTTTGCACCAACCGGATGGTGTCGGATCGCAAGGGTGTGATATTGGCTCCTTGAGTGAGCTCAATGGTGTTTCGATAGCCATGGTGGCTAGGACGGGAATACTCTCCTAAAGTACGGGCTCTAGGAGGTGGTGGTGGTTGTTGTGGTGGTGGGTTGTGGGGGTTAAGGATATTACCATCTTCCATGATGTCGGATGGTATGGTTACGAACAAAGAAACGAAGAAAATAGATAGACTAAAGAAAATCTAGAAAAATAAAATAAAAATCTCACTAGAAAGGAATCTAGTGAGTAGACCTAATAGAAATAAAAATTCAACCTAAACAATAACTATTCCCCGGCAACGGCGCCAAAAACTTGATGCGTGGGTTTTGCAACCTTACAACAGGTTTTACCTCTCGAGGGATCTCAAGAGGCTTACAACCCCACCAGGCAGTGTACCTGACCGATGTAGTATAGTGTAGTGGTAAGTACGGGGGATTGATCGTTCTCCACAGGGAATAGTGTTCGTTAGGTGTGAAAGACTACTCTAATTAGGTCTAAGGGTTGAGGAAGATTCTTTTTATGTTTTTATATTTTTATGAAAGCAAGTAAAATCTCGGTTTTGAAAGAGTGGGCGGAATTAGTTGCTAGTCAACTAACCCAAAATTACTACGGATGCAAATAAAATAAAATAACAAAAATGAAAATGTGGTGAGAAACTTATGTGTAGAGAAATGTGTTTACTTAGATTTCCTTACTCCCTAACTATCTTTTACCGGTTAATTAGTGTGTATTAGTCGCGTGGATGACGGGTGTATTCCTTAATACCATTCGTGGGGTGGCGTACTTACTTCCCCAACTCTACAAGCTCCTACTTCACTCCTATGTCGAGCCGGCTAGGAAGCTCCTAACATGGGATCACTAGAATTCGCTTGTGCATTAAATACAACCATAAAAACCTTTAGTACGCATTTGGTTCATGTTTCTTAAGACGTTCAAGCAAGTTACCGAATAGGAAGTTAGCCAGTTTTCTTAAGCCTAACATAGATAAACAATCATCCAATACAACTAACAACACACTAATAACCAATAATCAATAGCTAGGTTTCGTTAGATCTAAGCAAACACAAGATAAATTTAGCCTAACATGTTAATCAAAAGACAAGAATAAGATAAAATCAAACAACACATAGACATATTGAATGATTAATTGATAACTTATCTTTAATGTAACATGGAAGATCTCAAGGCAAAAAGCCTTGAAAAAGAAGCTGAATTCGTCTTAGGGTTTTCTCCCAAAATTCCACACACTAAGCTCTCTCTTAATGACAAAAAATTAGAAAACTATATATAGACTTTTGCATCTGACGGCGTCACCTTATGGATTGTGACGCCGTCACCTCGCCGCTTCTAGGGTTCCCGGATGACCTTCTTGACGCCGTCCCTCTTTAGCTCTTCAAAAATCCATTCTGGCGTATCAAGGCTTGACGCCGTCGAACCTTGAACGTGACGCCGTCCCCTTTTAATTTAAGCCGTGACGCCCTTGATCAAGTTAAAGCGTGACGCCGTCAGAATTTACATGCTATTTTCACTGGCTTATCATGAGTAAATTTCACGTCCACTTTTTCTTGCCAAGGCATGACGCCGTCTAGAGTAAATTGTGACGCCGTCAAAGGTAACTTTTAGCCGATTTTTGAGACTTTGTCGTTTTCTTCACTTTTATGCTCCAAAAACGTCCAAAATGCCTCCTTTTCCAGATTTCTCCTCAAAAGTACCTAAAATGACAAAAGGAACGATTTAGGGCAATATTTGATCAAATAAATACGATTTAGGGCTTAAATGACCCCTTAAAAGCGGTACACTTTTCGCCTCATCAAGATGCTTGCTGAAATTGATCCGGTAATGAAAGAACATGTTAGACGTATAAAGAACAAGGAAATTCATAATCATTACCTTGGGCATAATATGCAAAACGAATTAATTAGTCTACTAGCAAGTGAAGTTAAAAACAAAATCGTTCAAAAAGTAAAGGAAGCTAGATATTTTTCTATTATACTTGATTGCACTCCCGATGTAAGTCATAAAGAACAAATGTCAATTATTGTTCGGTTTTTAGATGTTTCCTCAACTCCAATAGAAGTAAAAGAATACTTCCTAGGATTTTTAGTAGTAGATTATACGACCGGTAAAGGTCATTATTGTTGAAATTAATAGATTAGGACTTGATATAAATAATATTAGAGGACAAGGTTATGATAATGGATCTAATATGAAAGGGAAACATCAAGGGGTCCAAAAACGTTTGTTAGATATTAATCCTAGAGCCTTTTATACTCCTTTTGGGTGTCATAGTTTAAATCTATTTCTTTGTGATATGGCCAAGTCATGTAGGAAAGCATGTGAGTTTTTTGGACATATACAACGTATATATAATATATTTGCTTCTTCAACTCAAAGGTGGGATGTACTACTTGAACATATACCAAAGCTGACTCTTAAATCTTTATCACAAACACGTTGGAAAAGTCGGGTAGAAAGTGTTAAGGCAATTGTAACTCAAGCACCACAAATAAGAGAAACTTTATTGGCAATATGTGATGATTGTAAAGACCCTAAAACTCTAAGTAATGCTAAAGGCTTGGTGGAAAATGAATTTGAAAACTTTGAGTTTCTTTTGGCAATAGTTATTTGGTATGATGTTTTGTTTGCTATTAATTCGGTTAGTAAAATATTACAAGAAAAAAACATGTGTATTGATGATGCTATAAAAGAATTGAATATGCTTTTGCGATATTTTGAAAATTATAGAGAAAATGGATTTGAAAAGGCTATGACCGAAGCAAAAAAATTAGCATTAGATATGGATGTAGAACCTAAATTTTGTGAGAAACGTGTCATTCGTAGAAATAAACGTTTTGATGACAATGTTGCTAACGATACTATAAAAAGTCCTATTAAATTATTTAAAACTGATTATTTTTTGTATGTTGTAGATCAAGCTATTTCTTCGATTAGAAGTAGATTTGATCAATTTAAAGAGTATGCAAATATTTTTGGTTTTCTATTTACTATTCAAAAGTTAAATTCTTTTGATGATAAAAGTTTAAAAGAGCATTGTATTAATCTTGAGATAGTTTTAAAATATGGTGATAGTTTAGATATTGATGGTCGTGATTTATTTCAAGAACTAAAAAATTTAAAACAATATTATTGATTTAGAAAGTAACGCACCTATTAACATTTTAAATTATATTCAAAAGTTTAATACTTTTTCAAATGCGTATATTGCTTATAGAATTATATTAACTATTCCCGTCACCGTTGCCACCGCCCAAAGAAGTTTTTCTAAACTAAAAATTATAAAAAATTATTTAAGGTCTACAATGTCACAAGAAAGATTAAATGGGTTAGCTATGTTGTCAATTGAAAAAGATTTATCTTATGAACTTGAGTTAGAAGATTTGATTAAAGAGTTTGCTTCTAAAAAAGCTAGAATGATAAACTTTATATAAATATTTTTATTGTTTTTTACACTTGAAAAAGTAGATAAAAAAAAAATTAACTCCACCACTTATAAGCTTTTTAGTTTATATTTGCCGGTCCCAAGCCCGGACAAAGGAGGAGGGTTTTGATCAATTTACCAAGATGATTATGAAAAGTCTATTAGGCCTCCATTTTCTTACTGGGTGGGACATAAAATTATACGTTAGTGAATTAAGCCCCCAAAATTGATCTCGCTTAAGGCCCCAAAAAGCTTGAGCCGGTCCTGTTGTGTCATAACGGGTCGATACAATTAATCCATAAACAGGTAAAAACGTGTTTGAAACCTGGCCAAACCTTTCGGGGCCTATTAACTAAATGAAAGCCTAAAGTATATGAAAACACCAATCAAAAAACGACACAAATTAACACCCTTAAATGATACGAGCCCACTATGTTTCAATGTTTCACAAAATCAAATGTACAAAGTTTCATAAAACCAAAAGAGTTACTGGATATATAATTTAAACTAGCATGTTATCCGTGCGTTACGGCAGTAGTACCTTATAATTAAAATTTTGGCGAGTAATATTTTTTGATTATACGATTTTATTAAAATAGCTTGACAGAAGACGATAAATCATTTCATCAAACTTACTAATGTCACGCGCCAAAAATTATAGGAATGTAATATGACTACGAGCAAGTTTTTAGTAATAATATAGGGACTTTTAAGTGTATAAAAATATTATTGGTTTTTGGGATGTGATTTCTAAGTCCTAAATGTTTTTTTTTTGACAAAAAAAAAATGATTATCAAACGTTCTTATTTTATTAAAAATTATTTCCGAAACGTTTTTTTATAAAAAGAGATTGTGTATGAATTGTTGCACAAATTTGAGAAGGAAAAAAAAATCAACGAATGTTTTGAAGGTTTAAATTAAGTAGGATTATTATTTCTAATCTATTTAAGAAAAATGTTTAAAACAAAAAGTGTTAAAATTTTATAAGAGAGGGTGATTCCTCTTTTATATAATAGTACGAGTATTATCAAATGCTGACTTTCCTTTCTTTTTGCAACGCAAATTACTCGCACCTTATATACAACATATTATCTTAAATGAGACTTGGAACCAAAACATTTTGATTAATAGGCCACCGATATACCTACAAGCGAAATTTCCTTTGCTTGCTAAAATGCACTACAGCAAAAACAGGAATGTGCGAGGGGGCCTTTTTAGCGACGACGCATGTCGCTACAAAAAGTCACAAAAACGACAAAATTCGATTATTTGACTTTGACTTTCAACGCATCATGTTGTTATACGGTTGACTGTGGAACCCGCATTTTAGCGACGCTAGGTGCCGTCACTAAAAGATTTCCCATTTTAATTTTCGATTTTCATTTCCGGTAATTCTCTCCTAAAACCAGCCGAGCCCGCCAAAAACTTTTAGCGACAGCAGATGTCGTCGCTAATAATATATGCCTATTAAATAATGAATATTTTCATATTAAATATCTTATTTTTATTAAAATGAATTTAAAAATGATTAAAAAACAGTTTTGTAATCTGTGTAATATCTTTAGCGATGACAAATGTTGCCCCCAAATCAATATTTGTTAAAGTTAGTTTAAAAAATTATAAATTAATTTATTGACAGAAGTAATAATTTAATAAATTATAAAAATAATTTTTGTAGTAAAAATGTTTTTAAGTTGTGTAGGTAGTTAATTACGAAGACGGTAGTACATCATGTATCGTAGATACTTTCATATTTGAACTTGCGTAATTCAAAAGACGTTCTTCCATGTATGCGCTATCAATATATTACACAGATTTAATGAAACGCGATGATTTTACTCGATTGAATATGAATGCACTTGGTTGGTTTACATATCTCGATCATCACTTGAATATTCTCGGATGTGGTGACATTTGCTTATTAACATCTATACTCGGAAAAAATTTGAAATCTGTGTAATATTTTGCGTTATTCAAAATATGTTGTTCCATATAAGCGCTATCAATATAATAGAATGAAATGCGATAATGCAACTCGATTGAATATGAAGAGACTTGGTTCACATATCTCGATCATTACTTGAGTATTATCGGATGTGATAACACTTGCTTAGGGAACATCGATACTCATTGTATTTGACTTGCGTCATTCAAAATTTGTTGTTCTGTATAAGCACTATCAATATAATAGAATGAAATGCGATGAAGCAACTCGATTGAATATGAAGTCACTTGGTACACATATCTCGATCATCACTTATTATACCAGATCTACCTCTCATTCCCACAACACACAAACACGTCCGAATTTCACCCAAAAAAAACCTCTCATTTTCTCCAAAAAAAACCTCTAAATTTCACCATAAATTAACACCACCACCACAACCACCTTCACTAGCACCATTGAGCACCAACACCACAATCACCACAGCTACATTTACCACCACTACTACCTCTTTAGTTTAAAGGTATGTATTTGTTCAATTTGTGTTTGTTTAGTTTGTGTATTATTTGTTTAAGTTGTGTTTGTTTAGCCACCTTTACCACCACAATCGCTGCCACCACCCTAGCCGACACCACCTTTAGCCGCTGCCAACACCTTAGGCGACACCTCCTTTAGCACCTGCCACCACCCTAGCTGACACCACCTTCACCACCACAGCCGCCGCCGCCCACTACCACCACCAAGGTATGCGTTTGTTTTTTTGTGAAATTCTTTCTTGTTTATTTGTATATACTTTAACTAGTATGAAATTTGCGTTTGGATAGTATGGTATTTGATTATGAATATATACTTTGTGAACACCGCGGGCATTAAATGAATGAAATGAGTGGCGAACTGGTTAACGAGAAAGAGGCTGTACTCATGTTAAGATGATTATGCAGAAATGTAATGTGCATATAATTTTTTATTTGATCGTTAGACTTTTGTAATGAGTTTAGGATTTTCATGATTAATCCCAAAAATTTCCCGTTCGAACTTAATGACTTGGCATGGAAAAACTTTGATATGATGCATTCTTCATTTGCAAAAGAAACTAGAAACATCTAATTAGGGTTGGCTGTTGATGGTTTCAATCTATATGGCAACATGAGTCAAGCTTACAACATGTTACCAGTCATATTGACAACATACAAAACACCCCCTTGGATATGTGTGAAAGACACTTCTTTCATGTTGACGTTGTTAATTCCTGGACTAAATCACTTGCAATGGACATTCATGTTTTCTTGAAGCCTTTAATTCATGAACTGGAGAGTTTATAGGAACCGGAGTCTGAACGAGATACGGTGCTACAGGTACTCATTTCACAATGAAAATGGCAATTTTATGGACCATCAATGATTTTCCTGCTCGAAGCAGTTTGTCGGGTGGTGTGGGCAAGACTAATATGCATGCGAAAATTGGTATCAATGGTTAGTACGAAAAATGGTTGCGTCCTATAAATTCTACCAATGAATAAATCTTGGAACAACTTAGTAAATAGTCGTTTCGCATACTAGGGAAACATCCACGTTTCAAGCACAGAAAACGTGATCTTGCTGTTGAATTGGATTGGAATAATCGATCCTCCGTATTGGTATTCTCTTCAACTAAGACACAATTTGGATGTCATACATATCGAAAATAACGTATGTGATAGTTTTGTTGGGTACCTCGCTAATGAATGATATATCCAAAGACATGTATAGGAAAGACAAGAGTTGAAATATTTGAATATTCGATCGGATTTGTGGCTCGTTGAAAAAGGAAACGAGAAGCTCTTAAAGCCTCATCACAAGTACTCTTTCAAACGTAAAGACATAACAAAATTTTGTCAATTCATTAAAGGAGTTAAACTACCTAATAAGTTTGGATCCAACTTCAAACAAAAGGTGATCGATAATGATAGCACCATAACGAGCATAAAGTCTCATGACTTTCATATTATAATGAAATGGTTGCTTCCTCTTGGAGTTCAAGAGTACTTGGACCCAAGCATTTCAACACCAAAATTTACCCAAACAGACTATTCTTGGTGGGCCTGTTTACATGAGGTGGATATATCAATTTGAAAGATACATGAAGAAGCTAAAAAATTAAGTCAGAAATAAAGCCAAACATGAAGGTTATGTAGCAGAGGGTTATGTTGCATACGAAGCATTAACTTTTTATTCGTAGTATCTTCAGGGTGTCCGTACAAGATTTAATTGTCCTGAAAGAAATGAGAGCGGTCTAAATCAAAAACGTTAATTTCAGGTGTTCCGATCAGTAAACAATTGGGTAAACAGGTGGGTACTGCGTTGGATAGATAAATTTTGAAGAAAGTAGTATGCTATACACTTAACAACGGTTCTGAAATCGACACCTGCAAGGGCCCGTACAAAAAGTAGGTGTTTTTTTTTTGAACTATCTTTCTCATAAGTTATATTTTCGATGACTTATTCTAATATCATGAACATTTACAGTGCATTTCCAAACAATAACGTGCAAGAAGATTTTCCTCCCTGGTTTGATGACCAGGTAAGCTCATTGCTTGCCTAGTTAACAGTGTGAGGTTTCTGGTACACGACCGCAATATACATCATACAACTCAACCAACGGAGTTTCAACGTCTGGGCCTGGTGTAGAAACGTATTATGGTCAGCTGGAAGAAATTCTAGAGCATAGTTACCTCTGCTCTTGCAAGGTTATGTTGTTCTAATGTAAATGGTTCAACACAAGTAACGCTTCCTCATGCTCCAAACATTGTGTCACTAGAAACAACGTAACACATATTTTGACTTCAAGTGATTCATATAGAGATCAACCATACCTTGAAGACCCGGCTAGACGACCACTTCTGTAACCACCCGTAAATTTCCAAACATTGTTTTAATAATAAAAATTTAATTATTTTTACTTGACAATTTAATTGAGCATTTTTGAACATATTTAGCTATTTCAGAAAATTCTTTCATATACTGTAGCATATTAGTAACGGTTAAATTTATAGTTAATCTCCGGAGTCAATGACTTTGTTTTTAAATCATTTTTATAAAAACGTTTTCTAGAAATATATTTCCCGTATTTTTTACCAAACCAAGGGATCACATTTAATATTTAGCCCAACGGGACACGGGGTACACAATTTACACTCCCACATAATATAAACAATCTCCCTTATCCTTAATTCGGACCACATACATCACATATGTTTTCTTTTATCTTTCCTCCCTGGTTTTTGCTCTTCCCCAACACATAGCAACTTCGATCCATCACTATCCCACTTTCTCTTTTATTTTTGTCTACCTTCTCTTCTTCCCAAGCAAGATAACAAGATTTCGTAAGGTTCTTCAATGGAAAACGACTCAAGATAGGTTCATCCATCCACGCGGTTTTGACCACAAAAGCAGGTCTTAAAACTACCTTCTTAATGCCCTTTTAATCCCGTTCGAAGACCAAGGGGGAGGCATCACAAGCCCCTAACTCACAACTCATCACAGCCCCATCTCATTTCCTTCATCCCTCCTCACAGACGCCACCCACACCATCTATATCTTGGGAAGATCGAGGAAGTACGAAGGTCGCAACTAAGGATTGGTGGTTCGAGTTGCACTCGTGAAGACACCACCACTGTTGCCCTCATCTCCTTCTTCTCCTTAACATCCAATCGGTATATGATGTGCTCTACCGTGTACAAGTTCTAAAATTTATAAACACGATTTATCCGGTTCTCTATTTAACACATACGAGCAAGTATACTCGTCCGTGATAGTAAAGGTGGGTAAGTCGAGATCGTCCCAAGGGATTTGGTATTTGTATTAAATTATAACTAGCTTTGTAAAAAGGGTTGTCAATCCAATTTTTGCAAAAATTCAAAAACGTAAATAGAATCCAATCAAACAAAACATATACTTGTGTGTAATTCCTTAACCAATTGCATAGAGTATTCTACAAAGTTTTGTGTAACTTGTAATGATGCACAATTTTATATGAATTATTAACAATCAATGGTTTATATCATGAAGAATCATTACTAAGAATTCAATCTCCTAGTTAACTCCTTTCGGCCTTATTAACTATTATGACAATTCTATTAAACACCACTTGTTTGAAAAGCAATTCTTATCTCATAAATTCCTACGAATCCTTTCGGCCTTTTCTCGTGATGAAATCATTTCAAATCCATTTTAATGAGTAAATATGATGCTTGTCACACACCATATCCCATACTAATTCGTGCACTAACGTTTTGAAATAAAAACATAAAGAAAATCATTTCGGCCTTTTTATTCTTTAAAATGTTTTTACCAACAAATTAAGCAAGATTAGATATTATTCCAACAAACTCATAAAATAAGAAATGTTTTCATGCATAACTTTTTAAGATAAGAATACTCCACAATTAGTTACATCATACACACAAGTATACCACAAATTACTCCATAGCAATCAACATAACAACATGCAAATAACAAACGAAACTTTCATTAAACTCAAAGTAAAAATAGTTCATTGTAAGTAAACAAGATATACCTAGCTTAGGATTACAAAAACTAGAATTGTGGAACTATAGCAACCACACTCCTCCAATCACCTACTATGACAAGTAAACAACTCCAAACTCAAACCAAACTATTGAGACTCAAACTCAATATCTCCTGGACGTTTCTACAGCAATACTAGACTTTCGGGCAATAATAATAAGATAGTAAGTACTTTGGTGTAAGCCTTTTACTAATTTTTGGGGTGTCACCCTAAGAATACATGCGTAGGATCCAATATATAGTGTAAGAACACTTATTCTTCAAGCCAAAACGTCCCTCCAGAGTTAATATCAAGAAATGATCGGACTCCAATGATTAATGGGAAGTAAAACCTTCATTTAATGCGAAATGGTAACTGCAGATCTGTCCAACCGATCGGTTTTTGGACCAACCGATCGGTTCCTCGCCTCGGTAAATTCCAACCGAATCGGATGCGGGTTGCATCCGATCGGTTGGATGCTTCATGCACTCACAACTTTAACTTTTTCTTGCCATTTCTTGTCGCATGCTTTATCCTTCATTTAGGTGCTGATTTCTTCCATAGAACTGGATATTTCCTTGATATATGAACATGGAAATCCTAACACTATCAAATCCTTGAGTCCTTGTGTGGTTTCTCTCTTGTCTCCATCTCGAGAATCTTCCAAATGTGCATAATCACTCCGATTCTTCGTCTTTTCATCATTTTTTCCTGTACTTGGCTACATTTACTTGCATATACACTTTTCATGATTAAGTAACAAATACATACAAATATAACCAAATATGATGCACAAAACTAATGATAACGCAACTAAAAACATGCTCATTCTGAGCGTTATCAAATTCCCCCACACTTGAGTTTTGCTCTCCCTCGAGCAAGTCTAGCATTTAGAAAAATGATTTCAATGGCATCGTTATCGTGGTTCCAAAAATCTAACAACCATCCCGAAGGAATAATTGTTAATTTAAATTTTAATGTGAAAAATTCTTGAAACATAAACAATTTAATCTTGAGCTTCATAACATAACTAAGCACCCCACGAATGATTTTGAAATTCACTCAACACTCTTTAGGTAGATTGATTGGTAAACCACTCATTGCTCAGTCATGATTCATGTGTCTTACCATAAGCTTGTACAAGTATCAAAACAATAAAATAAAACATCAAAGAGGTCTTTTATTCGTGTTTAAGGTTAAAGGTTACCGACTAATGTTCAAACGTTTCATACAAGAATATAATAGTTCGCTGGCGTGAATTTTTGACTAGATAAACAACGGATGGTCACTAGATTGTACCTTGGTTCGCTGGCGCGTTACTTACATAACGAATGGTCATCGAAATACGCACTAGATCGCTGGCGCGTCTTTCAACTATTCAAAAACCGGATGGTCACTACAATATCCATGCACTACATATCTTTACTAAGCCATCAGTTAATCCGGATGCTCGAAAGCTAACAACGAATAAAGTAATTTGGTAAAGGGTAGGGATAAGGCATGGGAATATTTATATGATAGATTTCTACAAAATGAAAAAAATAAGAACCAAGTTCAAATTCCGTTCCCAACTCTTTATACCACAAATGATTACTTTCCAAACTCCTTCGATTGTTATACCGCATCACATACTCACTTATTTCCTCTTAGCTCATTGGCTAATTGATACTCATACATTATAGCTCATTGGCTATTCACTTTATTCACATTTTTTTTATCAAACGAAACTTTCTCGTCACCCCCACACTTTGGATGAGCACACGCTACAAAAAATAAAAATAAGAGTAGCGACCTCCTTCTTCGTTGAAACAACACATACACATATCAAAGTGTGGCCAATGTGTAATCATCAAAAAAATAAATAGTTTTCGAACTTCAATTGAACTTGATTCGGGTAAGGCTAAGGTGTAAAGTGTAAAATATTTTTGTATTTTTCTGGATTTAATCAAAAGAAAAGAAAGGCTCAGAATGTGTAACTAAGGGTATCTAGCATAAGAGATTAACGCTAACAAATGGGTTCCAAATACGAGGATAACTAACCGATGTAGTTAGCAAAAATATTTTGTAAACGGATGGCCATTTGGTGTAAATCCTAAGTTGCCTCTTATCATTTGAATATATTTTATCACTTGAAAGTGATTTTAACCGTAATGCATAACAAGTACAAGTTCTAGAATCAACATAATCACCGGCACACTCATAGCAAAATATATAGCATAAATATATGCTTTATACAAAAATGCTTAAATCCTCACAATTTAAGGTGAAAAAGGCTATAACATGTACTAGTAAATGTTACCGAATCCAGAATGAATTAGCTCTCATAATTTGATTAAGTTCCAAAAATTTTCAAATAGCCTCATTTTTACCATTGAAACAATCTAGTTCTTTAAAATATATGAATTATGTGAGAAAACAACTAGAAAATCAAGGGCGAACGAATTCTAGTTTACTTAAGTCCAAAGTTCTACTAAACCTAAAAAAAATTTAAAATTAAACCATTTTTCTTATTTTCTTCCCTCCCCCACACTTAAGTTTTGCATTGTCCTCAATGTAATAAAAATGAACTTCAAAGTAAAGGAAATGGGAAAAATTTAGTTAAAAAGGTGCTACCAGGGTAAATACGCATACGCATATTTGATCATAAATAAGCAAATGAGTTCTCCAACTCCAAATATTGATCAACAATAAGCTTCCGGTAATTCACCCCTGCAAAAACAGCAAAAATATACGAAACAAAACAAACAAACAAAATACTAAAACAAACAAAGTAATTAAATTAAAAACAAACCATACGTTATTAATCCTAAAAGAAAAAAATTAAAGAAAGTTGAGATAGAAATTATTCGACACACATAATTGTTTTTTTTTTTGTTTTTTTTTTCTTAACACAAACCATAACATCAAGACGATCACTCGTCATCGTCATCCATACTTTCTGGTTTCTCGCTGCCTTCAGTCTCATAGTTCTCGGCCTCCTCGAAAACTGTATAGACTCTGTTTCTCTTCTTCTTCTGCCGCCCAGCTCCAGATGATGAACCACCAACATCAAAACTCGAACCTACAACCTCGGGAACTCTACCATACACTGGCACTGGCTCGGGAAAAGGTGCATACACAGGATATGGGTAAGGATACGGACTAGGATAGGGATCATACGAAAATGGGTATGGTGAAACATTTGGTGGGTTGTAGGGTGGTACTGCATAATTGACCTCACGTGCCAAGTGTTGGAGCATCGGCATGGAATAATCATAATTATAGTTATCCCTCATCATCATTGAATCTCTCCAAACATCCCTACGCTCAATATCATTTAACTCACGGTTCCAATCTCCCCATCCCGAATCAAAACTACTCGGTGCATGTCCATAAACATTTCCCATTCGTGGTGGTGGTTGAGGTGCGGCAATTGCCGGCTCAGTCCAAGCTCCTAATGTCTGGTTCTTCATATCCAACGCTTTTCCAAAACTCTTATCATCCCAAGTCTCACTCTCAATCGGACCCGAACACTTATCCAACTCTTCATCCTCAAAATATTCTAAATTCCTTGCCAACGCGGTTACATAATGACCTCCACAAATATCACTTTTGTCTTTAATCCCCGGTGCTCTCCTAGAAAGATATTCGGCTATGATCCAAGCCAAGTTACCATTCTTATCCTCCTCTAGCAATTTCATCACCCATAAGTCGGGTTTATTACAATTATCTCTACTACCCGTCCTATGCAAAACTCCTCAAGCTATCAACTTTTGCAAAATCTTCATCAAAGGGTTCCTTAACTTGGATGAATTTCTCCTTGAACACCCCGGATCACCAACTCGATTCCAATAAGCTGGAATACCATCATAGTCATTATGAAACCTCACTAAGCTCACAAAATGAGCTTCAAACAACCTATGTTCAACCTCATGTTGCTCATACAAACCAAGAGCCACAACAAAACCCAACAAAGTATACGCATGCTCATTCCCGCATAACCTAAACCAAATACAAGTCTCCCTCATAAGATCAACCACTTTCCTTTCAAAATAGAAGGTTGAAAAGAATTCCATACACCATTATCGATACACATCTTCATAGATACTAAAAGCTCTTTCCCTTGAGAAATCTTTAAATGTATCCCCATCACCAGGATACACATAAGTCATTTTCATCATCTCCCTTCAACTGATTTTCACATTCATACTCCGTAAACAAACTCCAATCAATTAAACATGGTTTGGCAATAGTCCTAACCTGTAACTTAGAAAGGCGCTCACGATAGGCTTGCTTTTCTTCCTTCTTCAACTTACTGAACTTAAGATTCTCATTGCTTTCCGATTGAACATTATAGGTAACCTTGCTCCTTGCATTTCTTTGAACATACTTAGTCACAATCGGGTTAACTCGAACACGCGATGAACTTGAAGAACCTACAACATTACTCTGTAGAAAACGCAAATATGTGTTATTATAAGAGTATAAGAACCAACGCTACACGATTTAGAAGTCAAAAGAGCTCATTTGAAAATTTTTCAATAAATATTAACGAGCCCTCCATCCGATCGGTATTGGCTTCCATCCGATCGGATGGAGTAAAAAGTCTGTTCCAACCGATCAGTCGCAACCCGCAACCGATTCGGTTGGGGTTCTGCTGCAAACGAAAAAACTTTTTATTTTTTACTTCAATCGATTTCTAACAATTCCAACTCTCTCCTAACCTGCATTTGAACACTTATGATAGTTTCTACAACTCAATTTCGTTCCTATATCGATCCATAACATCTCCAAATGATTTATTAATCAATTCTAGAACACCCACGAACACTAGCAAATTAAACTCTTCAATTAGTGTTCTAATCAAAAATGCACTATCCTAACATCACTAATTAACAAGCATATAACATATGGGAATCATCAATTGCAACTTAATTCGATTCAAAGTTTTGACCCAAATCAATCCGAAAATTCAATTAACCAATTCTTCCTCAAAACTTAATCAATCAATCTAATTCTTTTTGCAATGTATTCCTCTATCAATTACCCATCTATTCCTAAAATATTACATCTTAATTTGAAGTCTATCAAAAATACCCAAATCTTGACCTAATTCAATAAATCCGAATTAAAACCTAATTAAACCAAATTGATGATGTTACTTACTGGTTTTGGAGCCATGGATGATCTCTAAACACTCCTGCAACTTCTAATTAACTTCTTATGGTCGAATTTATGGACCCAAATATGGTAGATTGTGTGTGGGTGGGTTTCTTGTGATTTTTGAAATTGTAGGCTTATATATTCAACTCCATCCGATCAGCTTCATGATCCAACCGATTCTGATTAAGTTTTTTGTAAAAATTCACTTTTCCTTGTAAATACAATTTGGTAAACTTGTAAAAGTAAACTCAAATGTATTTTTCCTTCAAAAATCCCTTTTTGTATGTAAATGTTCCACCGCACTTGGTCTAACAAAATTTGTCCAAGTCTATGACTACTAACTCTAAACAAAACTAACACTAAAAATCTCAACTAAAAACATAAACTCCATAATCATAAAAACTTAAAAAAAAAGAAGTCTTAACATAAACCTTAAAACTTAAAACTTAAAATAACTTAAATGCAAATATTAAAATACTAAAATGCATAAAAATTAAAAGAAACAAACAACTAGCCCAAGTTTTGTGCTTTATTCTCCAACTTGTTGCACTTGATCTCCTTCATCCTTGAAAGTATTCATGCCTTAGGATGTCTTCACTTTGAAATTTTCCGGACAACTTCCGGTTTGTCTTTTGTGTCTTAAACCTTCTTGCAAAATTCCTTCCACTTGGGCAAACAATATCGAATTTCACATGCCATTCCCCATCTCCATCTTCTTTCTTGTAAACACTCGGACCGTCGGGTCCCCACTCCAAATTTTTGAGTTGGACCAGTAATGATCCAAGAAAATCTGTAAGTTTATTAAACACAACAATATTTTTAAATGGGTTAAAAAAAAGCCTCCATTGCTAGAGCTCTCTCCATTTCATCTTCGATATCAAAGAAACTAGGAGTAACCGGCCCATATTTAGGCCTACCATCCTCGTCTCTACCTATTTCAAAACATCCCAAGTATTCTTCCTCATTATCTTTCTCATGCACTTCCTTTACCATTTTCCCTCTAGATTTTGGGTAGTAAGTGTGTTTCAAAATCCCATCATCAATAGTCATCGTACCACGGCCCATGTCTATTATAGCCCCACATGTTCTTAAAAATGGTCTACCTAACAAAATTGGTAAATCTTTGTCTACCGGTATGTTAAGTACTAAAAAGTCGGCTAAAAAGGCTTGGTACCCTATTTGAACTCGAACATTTTTCACTTCACCCATTGCTTTTGCTTGAGAATTGTTGGCCATAGTGAGATTAGATTGATTAGATTGGGGGTTACTAAGTCCTAACCTTTTGTACAACGGATATGGCATAACACTCACACTTGACCCGGTATCGGCCAATGCATACATCGGAGTTGTTCCATTCACCTTAATTGGTAAAACAAAATTCCCCGGATCACTCATTTTCTTAGGTAATCCATTCTCCACAATTCTTTCTCTCTCAACCTCATCAAAAGTTTTGTCCTCTAGCCTAGATCTAGCCATCATAACCGCATCTAATTTCTTACGGTATGTCATATAGTTATTCAACACTTCTATCACGGGCTTCTTTTCCATAAGTTCATGAAATTTCATCTCCAAATTTTCCAAGATAGCCTCCTTTTGTTCTTGAGTCAACGGTTTAACGGTTTGTGGTGAGTTTGGTGGTGAATTAAATGATGACAATGATGAATTATCATTCTTTGGGGTGGAGGGTTGGGTTAATTCGTTAAGAGGTGCTTTCTTCCTACTAGCCTTTCCCATTTTAACAACTTCTTCCTTCCCTTCCTTGACTTCTTCCATTCCTTCACATAATTCCTCAAGCATCACATCTACCTCCTTTTCTTCTTCTAAATCGGTGATATCAATTCTCATTTCACAAAGTGCAAAATCAACTTTACAGTTAGTGGTAACAAGAAAATCCCTTCCAAATACTACCTCCGGCTCATCGGTGTTTCCATAGTCTAGAACAACAAAATCAACCTTGAAAAAGTGACCGTGAATATTGACACGCACATCTTTCACTTTCTTCCTTTTGTAATGTTCATAATCAATCTAACAAACCCAAGTTTATCTAGTACTTTTTTTTTTCTTTTTTTCTTTTTTTATTTTAACTCTAATTTACTTTAATATAATAACTAAGACATAAAATTAATTATATAGAAAAATTTAACCCATAATTAATAACTTTAAATAAAACAAATTAACTCTACTAATAACTAACATTAACTAACAATATAAATGTAAAACTCTTAAGCTACTTGATGAAGCGAAAAGTGTACCGCTTTTAAGGGGTCATTTAAGCCCTAAATCGTATTTATTTGATCAAATATTGCCCTAAATCGTTCCTTTTGTCATTTTAGGTACTTTTGAGGAGAAATCTGGAAAAGGAGGCATTTTGGACGTTTTTGGAGCATAAAAGTGAAGAAAACAACAAAGTCTCAAGAATCGGCTAAAAGTTACTCTTGACGGCGTCAGACTTTACTCTGGACGGCGTCATGCCTTGGCAAGAAAAGTTGGACGTGAAATTTACTCATGATGAGCCAGTGAAAATAGCATGTGAATTCTGACGGCGTCACGCTTTAACTTGATCAAGGGCGTCACGGCTTAAATCAAAAGGGGACGGCGTCACGTTCAAGGTTAGACGGCGTCAAGCCTTGATAAGCCAGAATGGATTTTGGAAGAGCTAAAGAGGGACGGCTTCAAGAAGGTCATCCGGGAACCCTAAAAGCGGCGAGGTGACGGCGTCACACTCCATAAGGTGACGCCGTCAGATCCAAAAATCTATATATAGTTTTCTAATTTTTTGTCATTAAGGGAGAGCTTAGTGTGTGGAATTTTGGGAGAAAACCCTAAGACGAATTTATCTTCTTTTTCAAGGCTTTTTGCCTTGAGATCTTTCATGTTACATTGAAGATAAGTTATCAATTAATCATTCAATATGTCTATGTGTTGTTTGATTTTATCTTATTCTTGTCTTTTGATTAACATGTTAGGCTAAATTTATCTTGTGTTTGCTTAGATCTAATGAAACCTAGCTATTGATTATTGGTTATTAGTGTGTTGTTAGTTGTATTGGATGATTGTTTATCTATGTTAGGCTTAAGAAAACTGGCTAACTTCCTATTCGGTAACTTGCTTGAACGTCTTAAGAAACATGAACCAAATGCGTACTAAAGGTTTTTATGGTTGTATTTAATGCACAAGCGAATTCTAGTGATCCCATGTTAGGAGCTTCCTAGCCGGCTCGACATAGGAGTGAAGTAGGAGCTTGTAGAGTTGGGGAAGTACGTACGCCACCCCACAAATAGTATTAAGGAATACACCCGTCATCCACGCGACTAATACACACTAATTAACCGGTAAAAGATAGTTAGGGAGTAAGGAAATCTAAGTAAACACATTTCTCTACACATAAGTTTCTCACCACATTTTCATTTTTGTTATTTTATTTTATTTGCATTCGTAGTAATTTGGGTTAGTTGACTAGCAACTAATTCCGCCCACTCCTTCAAAACCGAGATTTTACTTGCTTTCATAAAAAAATATAAAAACATAAAAAAAGAATCTTCCTCAACCCTTAGACCTAATTAGAGTAGTCTTTCATACCTAACGAACACTATTCCCTGTGGAGAACGATCAATCCCCCGTACTTACCACTACACTATACTACATCGGTCAGGTACACTGCCTGGTGGGGTTGTAAGCCTCTTGAGATCCCTCGAGAGGTAAAACCTGTTGTAAGGTTACAAAACCACGCATCAAGTTTTTGGCGCCGCTGCCGGGGAATAGTTATTGTTTAGGTTGAATTTTTATTTCTATTAGGTCTACTCACTAGATTCCTTTCTAGTGAGATTTTTATTTTCTTTTTCTAGATATTCTTTAGTCTATCTATTTTCTTTGTGCTTTTGTTCGTAACAGATTTTCATTGATTATTCAGTTTGCCATTATGGAAAACGCGAATCCACCCCTTACACCTGGCGAAGTGGCTTTGTTGCGTAGCCAACTTGAGAATGAGATTAGTGAGCTCAGGGAGCTCAGTAGAATGATTGATATAGAGCTTGATTATGCCTTGAACAACTTAGGGACCGCCATATACTCAGATAATTACTTAGAACGTAATAATCTTACGGTTGATAAGTTGATTGAGAAAATTGAGGAAGTGAAGGTAGATCCTAGGTTGGATGATTGCTTCAATGAATACCCCACTAAGAAGGAGATTGCTTACTATAAAAACCTAGTTGATAACCCTCGACCACCTTTTGTTAGAATTGACCCAAAGATTAAGAGAGGTGATCCCGGGAATGTGAAGATACCATGTATGATTGGGTACCAATACGTTGAGCATGCTTACATTGACTGTGAATCCCCAATCAACGTTATGTCCTCAGGCCTTTATAGCCAAATCATAAACACACCACTTGAGCCTAGGATGGACCCCAAGTGTCCAGGCGGAGTTTGCAACTTCGTTGGAAGGATTAAGGATATACATATCCTTGTTGGGAACTTTACCTTTGTCACCAACTTCATGATTTTAGAAGATATGGCAAGTGTTGTTGACTGCCGCCTATCTCGCGTTGTGTTAGGTAAGCCATTTATCGAAGCATCCAATTTAAGGTATGACCGTTTGAAAGGCACGGTTCAGTTTTCTAATCACATAGATAGGATCACATATAGGATGCCTTATCGGGTTAATGAATTTCGTTTTGTGCCTCGATTTGACATGGACAACATTGGTGCGATTGAGGACATCAATGAAGAGGATAAAGAAAAAGGCATGGACCATGTTTGGAATAAGAGAAGCCTTTATTATAAAGATTGCTTAAACCTTGGACCTAAATACAAAATTGATATGGAGGTTGTTAGGATGATTAGAGGGGCAATTGAGAAGCAAAACGGAAAAACGTAGACCCCGTGACTTTGAGTCTAGCTACAAGACTCGTTAATAAAGAAAAGCGCTTCTTGGGAGGCAACCCAAGCTTTATTTGTTTTATTTGCTTTGTGTGCTTATTTATTTGTTTGTTTGTTTTTATTTGTTTCCGTATGTGTGTTTAATTTTTATTAGTATTGATTCATGTTCAAAAGTAAATTGTGAAAATGCTTTATGTTGTTTTTAACTTCGTCTTAAGTACATATAAAGGTATTTTGCAAAAGATAAGTGTAAGGGAAATCTAAATCGGTTTATTAGAACACAAATGAACATGAATCATAATAATACTAAATTAACATACATATTAGTGTTTGTTTGAGTCAAATGCTTGTATCGAGTCATAATGATGTTTTGCAGGATTTCCAGGAAGTAAGGTAAAGGTTTTTTCAGAAATTTTCCGGAAACTTAAAATGAAAATTTTTGTCAGGTCATTTCTGACGGCGTCAGGGGTTATAACCTGACGGCGTCAGATTTAATTTTCAGAAATTTTTGAAAGTTTTGTTTTTAAAAAAAAAGTTTTTATTAAATCTCCAACTTATAATCTCCAGGAATCTGCAAAATTATCATTCCACAAGCATTATATCCTTATATATAGATTTTTCCCGCCGATGTTATGCAGGTTTTCGTGTTTGTTTTCTCAGGTTTAACAGGTTATTTTGGACAAGGAGATGTTTATGGAATCAAGCTTTTGGCGATGCATTAGTCATGGAGCTTCAACATTCTCCTTGGAGGAAGATTTAACCGTGTAACTTCATTATCCACCGAGCGAATCAGGGGAGTATTTGATTTCATTCTTTTACTTTTTCTTTTACATCTTGTTATTTGAACATTGGGGACAATGTTCATCTTAAGTGTAAGGGGAGGGTAAAAGTACGATTTTAGAGAATACAATTGCGCTTGATTTTTGTTTGTTTAATGGTAGATGTGTAATAAAACTGAGATAAATACTTGTTAGGGTAATTTTAGTGCCAAATTTAAAATTTTTTACAACATATAGGAGTGAAACTTTGATCTTAATGAGCGTCTCATGGATAGGAGTTATATGACTAGCACAAAAACCGTACCACTAAATTTTTTTTTCCACCCCCAAATATGTGAGGTTCGCCCCTAGAATTGGTAGGAAAAGCATTTATGCTATGATGTGTGTACCGGTAGCACTTAGATTCTAGAACTTGCGTTAGGACCATTCCAAGGCCACAAGTGAGACTACATTCGTGTAGTTAGATTTACTACATGATAAGAGGCATTAGGATTAACCCATTGTTTTACACCTGTGTTTTTGTTACAATTACATTGGCTACATTGGTCAAGTAATTCTCCCACACCCTTTGCGTTGTACTCATTTTTAGTACACGATACCCCTAGTACACCCCTCAGAGCCTATCTTTTCGTTTCGACCTTTAAGCATTTTACTTAAAGGAAGAATTTGTTACACCCCACTAAAATGTACACCCAAATCGCCTTAGCCTACCTTGTATGCACTCATTTTCAGTGCATTATTGTTACAACATTTGTTTAAACCCAAGTTAATTATCTAGTTGATTACATGGTTGCTAAGTCGAGTCATATCCTTGTACATATTGTTTTGGGACGATTGGGACTCATGGGTAAAGTACTAGTGTAATGGAGTAATGGGGAAGAACATCATTTATTACCCTCATATGTGCTAAATGTTTTAAAAGTACTCCAAGTTTTTCAATTATCTTAATTCGAGTCATTAGATTAGTATTTGTAAAGTTATGTAAAAGTTCAAGTGTAAGGGGAATGCAACGCCCCTATGATGTATTATTTTGGATGGTAGGGCAAGAGTGTATGGAAAAAAAAAAAAAAAAAAAAAAAAAAAAAAAATCGAAAAATCAAGAAAAATACAAAAAAAAATGAGAAAAAGAAAAATAGAAAAAACATACGGACTACCATCCCGTTTCATTTTATGTTTATTTTTATGTTTTTGTTATTTTTTATTTTGTTATTTTGTTTCTAGCTTAAGATCGAGTCGAGTCTTGGCTTAGCAACATTGTATAGTACATGTAATTGATCAAGATCTTTAACTAGCCACCAGTAAAACATCCTTTATCCAACAAAACCGTGTTTTCCTTTTCCCTACACCTAACGTTATAACCCATTTAAAAGCCCTCTTTGATAGTTTATCTTAGGTGCTTACGCCTAGTGGAGGAGGTTATCGATCCTTTCCCAAGCCTATGGTAATCTATTTGCTATGACAGGTAGTGAGAGATATTATCCGTTTTCATTTATGAGATTTATTTTGATGACACTTGAGAGATGTGAGTATCTAAACACTACTTGTGAGGTGCTAGTATGTAATCTCCGTGCTTATTATGATTGAAGTGGAACGAATATTTGTTGTAATTACTTTTATGTTTGCATTAAATGACCCCTAACTTGTATTTTGATTAGAATAAAAGCGCATTTGCTTGAGGACAAACAAATCTCAAGTGTAAGGGTATTTGATGAAGCGAAAAGTGTACCGCTTTTAAGGGGTCATTTAAGCCCTAAATCGTATTTATTTGATCAAATATTGCCCTAAATCGTTCCTTTTGTCATTTTAGGTACTTTTGAGGAGAAATCTGGAAAAGGAGGCATTTTGGACGTTTTTGGAGCATAAAAGTGAAGAAAACGACAAAGTCTCAAGAATCGGCTAAAAGTTACTCTTGACGGCGTCAGACTTTACTCTGGACGGCGTCATGCCTTGGCAAGAAAAGTTGGACGTGAAATTTACTCATGATGAGCCAGTGAAAATAGCATGTGAATTCTGACGGCGTCACGCTTTAACTTGATCAAGGGCGTCACGGCTTAAATCAAAAGGGGACGGCGTCACGTTCAAGGTTAGACGACGTCAAGCCTTGATAAGCCAGAATGGATTTTGGAAGAGCTAAAGAGGGACGGCGTCAAGAAGGTCATCCGGGAACCCTAAAAGCGGCGAGGTGACGGCGTCACACTCCATAAGGTGACGCCGTCAGATCCAAAAATCTATATATAGTTTTCTAATTTTTTGTCATTAAGGGAGAGCTTAGTGTGTGGAATTTTGGGAGAAAACCCTAAGACGAATTTATCTTCTTTTTCAAGGCTTTTTGCCTTGAGATCTTTCATGTTACATTGAAGATAAGTTATCAATTAATCATTCAATATGTCTATGTGTTGTTTGATTTTATCTTATTCTTGTCTTTTGATTAACATGTTAGGCTAAATTTATCTTGTGTTTGCTTAGAGCTAATGAAACCTAGCTATTGATTATTGGTTATTAGTGTGTTGTTAGTTGTATTGGATGATTGTTTATCTATGTTAGGCTTAAGAAAACTGGCTAACTTCCTATTCGGTAACTTGCTTGAACGTCTTAAGAAACATGAACCAAATGCGTACTAAAGGTTTTTATGGTTGTATTTAATGCACAAGCGAATTCTAGTGATCCCATGTTAGGAGCTTCCTAGCCGGCTCGACATAGGAGTGAAGTAGGAGCTTGTAGAGTTGGGGAAGTACGTACGCCACCCCACAAATAGTATTAAGGAATACACCCGTCATCCACGCGACTAATACACACTAATTAACCGGTAAAAGATAGTTAGGGAGTAAGGAAATCTAAGTAAACACATTTCTCTACACATAAGTTTCTCACCACATTTTCATTTTTGTTATTTTATTTTATTTGCATTCGTAGTAATTTGGGTTAGTTGACTAGCAACTAATTCCGCCCACTCCTTCAAAACCGAGATTTTACTTGCTTTCATAAAAAAATATAAAAACATAAAAAAAGAATCTTCCTCAACCCTTAGACCTAATTAGAGTAGTCTTTCATACCTAACGAACACTATTCCCTGTGGAGAACGATCAATCCCCCGTACTTACCACTACACTATACTACATCGGTCAGGTACACTGCCTGGTGGGGTTGTAAGCCTCTTGAGATCCCTCGAGAGGTAAAACCTGTTGTAAGGTTACAAAACCACGCATCACTACTTTAAAACATAAAATTAAAACTACTTACTAACATTAAATAATTTAATAAAACATTAAAACATATATTAAATACTAATCCTATGATTATCATTAACTTCTACTTAAACATATAATTAAAATTATCTATTATTAAACTTAAACAATCATTAAACTATCATTTAAGACTAAAAAAAACAGAAAAATAACAAAAATAAAAAACTTTTCCGAGAGCTCCAACCGATCGGATGCTAATCCATCCGATTCGGTTGGACCTAAAACCAACTTTTTTTTTTTACTTCTTAACACGAATTTTCTAAATCAAAACTTATAAAATTACAAACAAAAATCAAAACAAATCAATTCAAATCCCCGGCAGCGGCGCCAAAAACTTGATGTGCTCTACAGTGTACAAGTTTTAAAATTTATAAACACGATTTATCCAGTTCTCTATTTAACACATACGAGCAAGTATACTGGTCCGTGATAGTAAAGGTGGGTAAGTCGAGATCGTCCCAAGGGATTTGGTGTTTGTATTAAATTATAACTAGCTTTGTAAAAAGGGTTGTCAATCCAATTTTTGCGAAAATTCAAACACGTAAATAGAATCCAATCAAACAAAACGTATACGTGTGTGTAATTCCTTAACCAATTGCATAGAGTATTCTACAAAGTTTGGTGTAACTTGTAATGATGCACAATTTTATATGAATGATTAACAATCAATGGTTTATATCATAAAGAATCATTACTAAGAATTCAATCTCCTAGTTAACTCTTTTCGGCCTTATTAACTATTATGACAATTCTATTAAACAACAGTTGTTTGAAAAGCAATTCTTATCTCATAAATTCCTACGAATCCTTTCGACCTTTTCTCATGATGAAATCGTTTCAAATCCATTTTAATGAGTAAATATGATGCTTGTCACACACCATATCCCATATGAATTCGTGCACTAACGTTTTGGAATAAAAACATAAAGAAAATCCTTTCGGCCTTTTTATTCTTTAAAATGTTTTTACCAACAAATTAAGCAAGATTAGATATTATTCCAACAAACTCATAAAATAAGAAATGTTTTCATGCATCACTTTTTATGATAAGAATATTCCAAAATTAGTTACATCATAGACACAAGTATACCACAAATTACTCCATAGCAATCAACATAACAACACGCAAGTAACAAACGAAACTTTCATTAAACTCAAAGTAAAAATAGTTCATTGTAAGTAAACAAGATATACCTAGCTTAGGATTACAAAAACTAGAATCGTGGAACTATAGCAACCACACTCCTCCAATCGCCTACTATGACAAGTAAACAACTCCAAACTCAAACCAAACTATTGAGACTGTTGATATATATAATGCCTAAAAACTTTATTAATACTTCTTGATATCTCTATGTTTTGATAATCACAAAATGTAAACTCATTAAACATAAACTTATTAAATAAACAAGTATTTGGTTGTAAATATTCATTTCTACTACTTAATCACTTAAGGTATGAATAAACAAATGCTTAATGCATTATATGATCAAAGGAACATTTTCTTAATCACTTGTTTTTTTATAAAATGACACAAACATTTTATATCTTTTAGAAAATCATTTTTGGTATTTAATAAAAATGTTTAATCCATTATAAATTTATGAATTCAAATTTTCAACCAAAAATGGTAAAAATGTTCCAGAAAAACCTTCCCCACAAAAAGACAAATCTGAGCAACGTTCGGGTAGGGCGGCCCCCTTAATTTTACTAGCCAGTCCCCTTAAAATTAAGGGGACCGGCCACCTATTTAAGGGGACCGCCCCGCTCCTCTAGGTCCTCATATTTGCCTATAAATACTGGTTCATCTCTGGACTTTTTCCTCACCTTTTGCACCCCCAAACCTTCTATTCTAAATCTCTTCTTATCCTTCCAAATCCTTTCTAAATCCTTTGATCATATATTCTTAAGGATTGGTTTCCAAGTGATCCAAGCTTCTACCATTCAAGTGAAAAAGAAGAATACTCCTTCAACAACTAGAGAAGAAGTATTGCAACTTAGTATCATCTTGCTACCTAAGTTGTTTGTATAATCATTCATTCATTTTTGTATAAGTTGTGTATATTTGTTAGATAGGTGTGAGCATAATTGCTTAGGCTAGATTAGTGTGTAAGTAGTGAAGTTGTGAAGAAGTTAAGGTGTGTAAGTAGTGAAGGTGTAAAGAAGTAGAAGAGTACATAAGTAGTGCTAGGTTGTGAAGTAGTTGTGAAGCCGGTGTGAAGAAGTTGTGAAGAAGTCGTGAAGCCGTTGTGAATAAGTTGTGAAGAAGTTGTGTAGAAGTTGTGAGATTGGTTCTAGCTATGATTAGAACCCGACATCTAACTTTGTGTCGTTAAACCGGTGTAAGCAAAAGTTGTGTAAGGTTTTCTCCGCCATAAGGGAGCTTGTTGACATAGTGAAGTAAACTCTCGAGTTAGGTGCTCGGGGAGTGGAGTAGGGCAAGGAAGGTGTCCTTGTAGCCGAACCACTATAAATCTTTTGTCTCGCGGTTAGATCTTTCCATCTCTATCTTTCTTTTCATTTCATTACTTTACTTGCATTGTTTATTTAGATTTACTTATATTTGTTCATATTGTTTAAGAGTTGAGTTCACATAAATTCGAATCTAAGTTTTTAAAAGTAAACAAAGTTTTCATAATAAAATTAAAAAGGCGTAAAACTATTCAACCCCCCCCCCCCTTCTAGTTTTCTACAATTGGTATCAAGAGCCACGTCAAACAAGATTTTTAAAATAAACTGTATTTTAAAACTTGAATCGATCAATGGAATCGGAAAAATATTTAGAAGGGCAATCTATGCAAAGACCACCGCTATTTGAAAGTAATGGTTTTCTTTATTGGAAAAATAGATTCGAAACTTATGTGAAATCAAAAGATCTTGATCTTTGGCATGTTATTACCTATGGTGATTTTCCCCCTATTCAAAATAATCCTTTAACTAAAAGAGACGCAATTGTACCTTTTGAAAAACAAAATGATGATTTGAAAAAGAAACTAGCTAAAAATAATGAGGCAAAAATGGTTATCTATAATGTGTTACCACTTAAAGAATACGAAAGGATCTTTATGTGTGAAACCGCAAAAGAAATTTGGAACTCCTTACTAATAACTCACCAAGGTAATAGTCAAGTCAAAGATAATAAAATAGATCTTCTTGTTCAGCAATATGAACAATTTACGATTCCGGAAGAGGAATCAATAGATAGTGCTTTTGCTAGGTTTAACACTATCATCACAAGTTTAAAAGCACTTGATGATAATTTTTCTAGAAATAATTTTGTTAGAAAATTTCTTAGGGCTCTTCATCCAAAATGGCGGGCTAAGGTTACAGCGATTGAAGAATTGAAGAACTTGTCAACTCTTCTACTTGACGAGTTGATTGGCAACTTGAAAGTCTATGAAGCAATAATAAAGAAAGACTCCGAGATGGTCAAATGAAAAAGAGAGGAAAGCAAGTCAATTGCATTGAAAGCTAGGAACGAATCTAGTGAAGAGGATAGCTCAACCTCCGAAAGTGATAACGAAGAATATGCAATGGCCGTAAGAGAGTTCAAGAAATTTCTAAAGAGACGAGGAAGATTCACAAGACAACCACGAGATGAAAGAAGATCGCTTCAAAGAAATAGGAATGATAACTACGGGAAAAGAAAGTGCTTTAGATGTGGAAGCCCAAACCATCTCATTGGCGAATGTCCAAAGCCACCGGATTATGATTACCAAAGCGCCTTTGTTAGTGGAGCATGGAGTGATAGTGACAAAGACGAAGCGGACAAAGCAAACGACGAAAAATGTCTTATGGCAAAGACATCAAATGAGGTACTTTCCGAAACCGAATACTTTAGTGACAAAAATCAATCATTAGACGAAAAAGACCTAGATAATGAATATAATAGGTTATGCAAATTAGGTCAAAAAGTCATGGCTAAAAATAAATCACTAAAACATATTAATAATCGATTAGAAAATGAAGTACTCGAATTAAAAATTAAACTACAACATTTAGAAAAAGGAAAAGAAGTTTTTATAGAATGTAAAACATGTCTAGAGGTCAAAAATGAAAACGAAAAACTTAAAGATGAAATTTCCAAACTTGACAAGTTTAAAAATAGTAGTAACTCACTAAAGAAAATAATAAGTGGTCAAGGAACTTCGGGAGATAAAACCGGTCTAGGATTCAACTCAAATAATGTTTCAACTAGTGAAAATAAAAATGTAAAGTTTGAATGTCAATCTAGTAAACAAAAACCATTAGAGTCAAAACCTAGGTATATACTTATAAAAGATAGAAAAATACCTATTGTGAGTGATGAGGAAGTAAAAAGTTTTTATAAACCTTCATTAAAAGCCAAAACCGGATTTTCTAAACCGAAATTAAGATTTAAAACTCCACCTCTAAATAGACCAAATAATCCTCATCCTCGGTCTAAAACCCCTCAACCTAGAAGAAATCAAGGTAGACAATACTTTCCTAATAATAATAATCACCCAATGTAGAATTATTCACTTCAACCAAGTTTCAACCCTTGGGGAATACTTTCACCATACATGCAAATGCAAACCATGTTTGGTTCAAACAATTTTGGACAAATGAGACAATAGGGACCAAGCGGCTAAATCGTCACTCATTGAATTATTCGGAAACTCATCTATGTTTGGCTTCCATAAGTCAATATGACACCTTGAAGCGTTTGAAGAAAATCTACTGAAGACTAAAAGGTACGCTTTCCCTTTAAGTTTATTGTTATAATATATGCTTAGATTAATGACTAGTTATTTCATGCCTATTTAGCTCATAATGCCTAGTTATCTATATACACATAATAGCTTATATGAATCTACTTAGAACCTAGAATCACTTGTTCTTTTCCCTTTGGTCCTCTTAAGCTATAACGTTTATAATGGAAATCTTCTATGTCCACTATTAGAAAACTCATGATGATGAAGTGAAATGAGTTAAGTGGATTAATCATTAACATAGAAGTAAGATTAGATTTCTCGCGTTAGAAAACTATGGATGAAACAAGCTCTCCTCGACTATGGCATGAAGTTAGATAAGTGTGCGACAACAAAGGAACTATAGATGTTAGGTTATACCCTATTCAACACTCTCGCATCAAACATATAGAATTTCGTCATCGCTTCCTTATGACCATAGGATATGTAGAAACGGGTAGCATGTGACAATAGCCTTAACCAATTCCCTTGAGCATGAGATCTTTAACAACCATTTTTTAAAATCTAGGATTAATGGTTTTTGTTGTCAAAAATCTAGTATCTTTAAAAATATACAGAAACTTCACATTTTGGAAAAATGATTTTTTAGATGACTATTTCACTTTTCTATTAACACGTTTTACTATGTCATTTTTCTTCTTAATCTATGTCCATAATTCTGTTTCGATCAAAGTCAAAGATTGGGAATTCTTTTTCTTACCCATTCTTCATAAACACATTTTGAAATAAAACCCAATCTATTTTATTCAAATAACTTTAACATCTACATAAAAACCCACTTTCAAACATTGTTGAATAATGCTAAAAACATTTTTTTAAATCATGCATGGTGATCTCATATTTGTCATCTATATTTATGTACATGACATTTATAAGTGAACTAAGTCAAATCAAGCGGACCATGGTTTGTCTATTAAGATTTTGTTTGTAACAAGTCTAGAAGTCCATGCTATCTTAAGTTCCCATTTATTGCACATAGGCACACATTAGGATCCCTCAAATAGTTCATTAATCTTCCCACTTACATATAATTAAGAAAATACTTGATGTAGTTTATTGCTTCCTAGTCCATATATATTACTTGCTTGATGAGTATGTTTACATGCTAGATGAAATTACTTGATTGATTAATCTCTTTAATTAACATGTTTTGCATAAATATCTATTACATGCTTAATTGCCTCAAAGAGTTGGACTTGCTTGAAACTAAACCCAAAAACACAACCCTTTCTACAATTTTCTGCCAAAAACCCATTTCCAGTAATCTGGAACCAACAGATGGGCGGCCCCCTTAATGTTTAAGGGGACCGGCCCCTATTTAAGGGGACCGGCCATCTGATGGTCGAAAGTGCTGTCTCCTTTTCTACTTTTTAGCCCATTTCATCCTACACTTCCCAAAATTCACTTCCAATCCATCCAACAAATTTTTTCCATTCCTTAATCCCATCAATCCTACACTATAATCACTCCCATTCCTCATAATCTTCCATCATCTCATCATGCCATCTCCCATCAAACCAAAGCCAAAATCCTCAAGGTTAGCAAGGATGACCGAAAAACCCGTTTGGAGAAGAAAACCAAACCCCCAAAACAAGTCCATCACAACAAATGATGTGGCTAAGCAACCAACACCTCCACTCACATTTGTTCTCTATTATACTCCCAATCCTCAAGCTCATTCCAATGAACCCTTTCACAAACCTCATCATAATAACCAACCATCCATCTTTACTCCCGAAAATACACCTTCATGTCACTCATATGATTCATATGAAGAGCATGATCAACCCCAAAACAACAATCCCAATCTCATTCACAACACCTCTCATCTTATTCAACATACCAATGAACCATCCAAAACACTCACCACTCTTGGAATATCCTCTTCTTCCATATCTCCATCCTCATCCACTCATAATTACCCAAGCTCACAAATGTCTCCACCACCAAGAGTATCACCACCACCTCCTACCAACTCACATGTTACTTCTATGTTGTATATCCAAACATCCATCCAAAATAACAACCACACTCCACCATCATCACCTTTTCCAAACACTTGAAGTTCATTGAAGAACTTAAAGAATCCCATGAGCTTTATGCTCTTCTTGCCTTACACCTTGCTCAACGCAAGATTGGATCAACTCCCTTCTAGCCCTCCTTCATCACAAAATAACCTCAACCTCCACCTTCGTTCCAAACTACACACCTCAACCTTAAACCAACCTCATTGAAACCTTTCAAAACCCTCATCATATTGGTCAAACATCCAACTTTAATTCCAACTACAAACCCCAATTTCATCCACTTCCACCAAATGACCAAATCCACATTCCCACGGAAAAGGAAAAGTTCCGTGAAGAGATAAACCAAATCCATGACCATAGTGATCTCCTTGCTATGCACCTTGCAATAAGGGCCAACCTTCATCCTCCATCCTCACCCTACTCAAATTGCTTACATCACCCCCCACAACTTGAATCAAGTTGATAATCATGTCAACTATTGTCCTTGTTGTGTCCTTCTCCAAAAACAAATCATTGCCTTAAATAAACATTCCACTTGTACTGAGTATCTTCTTACTAGATCTCATCCAACACCTCCACTAGCACAACACTCTAACCCTCATTCAACCGATTCCGCTCCAAACTCACCACCTCCAAACTCTCCATCTCCAAAAATATACCTCTATTAATCAAACATCCTTACTCTCACTCAACTAATTCCATCCCAAACACTCTACCATCTACTATCTAAGCATAACTATATGCTTATTTTCCAAGCTTTCGTGTCGCAAGCAAGTCCGAAAGCTCTCTTTGGCAATTTAGGACCTTTTTCTTGTTATATGTTTCAAGCATACTAATGAATGTCTTGATTTGTGTTCTTAATATTTGTTTGCCATGATTGTTGTTTGCCATGATTGTTGTTTTTATATTCCATATTTTGCTATGTATGCTTGAACTTCTAATATATTTTTTTGCAAGCATTCCATATCTCGATTCTTTGATGCCCTCAAACGAGGGGGAGCACACATCAAGAGGGAGTTCTCGTTCTGACAATTTTTGTATCAAAAACTTGTCGGCATAACCTTTTTTGATTCTACAAAAAGGGGGAGAAGTGAATATAAACTCACTAAATACTTTTTCAAAAATAAATTTTTGGATTTAATGAGTTTAAGTTTTGTAATCATCAAAAAGGGGGAGATTCTTGATATAAATAATGCCTAAAAACATTATTAATACTTCTTGATATCTCTATGTTTTGTTAATCACAAAATATAAACTCATTAAACATAAACTTATTAAATAAACAAGTATTTAGTTGTAAATATTCATTTCTACTACTTAATCACTTAAGGTACGAATAAACAAATGCTTAATGCATTATATGATCAAAGGAACATTTTTTTAATCACTTGTTTTTTTATAAAATGACACAAACATTTTATATCTTTTAGAAAATCATTTTTGGTATTTAATAAAAATGTTTAATCCATTATAAATTTATGAATTCAAATTTTCAACCAAAAATGGCAAAAATGTTCCAGAAAAACCTTCCCCACAAAAAGACAAATATGAGCAATGTTCGGGTAGGGCGGCCCCCTTAATTTTACTAGGCAGTCCCTTAAAATTAAGGGGACCGGCCACCTATTTAAGGGGACCGTCCCGCTCCTCTAGGTCCTCAGATTTGCCTATAAATACCGATTCATCTCTGAACTTTTTTCTCACCTTTTGCACCCCCAAACCTTCTGTTCTAAATCTCTTCTTATCCTTCCAAATCCTTTCTAAATCCTTTGATCATATATTCTTAAGCATTGGTTTCCAAGTGATCCAAGCTTCTACCATTCAAGTGCAAAAGAAGAATACTCCTTCAACAACTAGAGAAGAAGTATTGCAACTTAGTATCATCTTGCTACCTAAGTTGTTTGTATAATCATTCATTCATTTTTGTATAAGTTGTGTATATTTGTTAGATAGGTGTGAGCATAATTGCTTAGTCTAGATTAGTGTGTAAGTAGTGAAGTTGTGAAGAAGTTAAGGTGTGTAAGTAGTGAAGGTGTAAAGAAGTAGAAGAGTACATAAGTAGTGCTAGGTTGTGAAGTAGTTGTGAAGCCGGTGTGAAGAAGTTGTGAAGAAGTTGTGAAGAAGTTGTGAAGAAGTCGTGAAGCCGTTTTGAATAAGTTGTGAAGAAGTTGTGTAGAAGTTGTGAGATTGGTTCTAGCTACGATTAGAACCCGACATCTAGCTCTGTGTCGTTAAACCGGTGTAAGCAAAGGTTGTGTAAGGTTTTCTCCGCCATAAGGGAGCTTGTTGACATAGTGAAGAAAACTCTCGAGTTAGGTGCTCGGGGAGTGGAGTAGGGCAAGGAATGTGTCCTTGTAGCCGAACCACTATAAATTTTTTGTCTCGCGGTTAGATCTTTCCATCTCTGTCTTTCTTTTCATTTCATTACTTTACTTGCATTGTTTATTTAGATTTACTTATATTTGTTCATATTGTTCAAGAGTTGAGTTCACATAAATTTGAATCTAAGTTTTTAAAAGTTTTCAAGCTCAACTGGTGGATTTTATTAAATCCACTATTCGTTTGAAGCTGCTCTCGTGTAGGTTTAAGAAGACGGAAAAAGTGATGGATCTTTTGCGTGTTTGGCAGTTACCTCCCTCTCGTATGCATTCATGATGGTTTCTTTTGAGAGTCGGTGGTGGATGAAGGATGTGGTCTCTTTGGAAGTTGCGTATGGCGTTTTGGATTCTTCGAGGGAGTTCCAGCTGAGAGCTGTACTCTTTTTTCGCTACTCCAGGGTTTTCCCTCTGGGTTTTTTCTTGGATATGTTTTTAAGGAGGCAGTCTCAGTTGGTTCATCTGTCTCCCTCGATGCGCCTTATGGATAGTTGTGGTAATTCTTGTTGCATGCGTTGGTTTTTTCCCATTGGTGTTTTGGTTTCGGTATGTTTCTAGTTGGTTCGCTTTGAGGCATGTCTCAAGCGTTTTAGTGGTTTTGGTTGTTTAAGCGTGGCTTGAGGTTAATGTGGTATTTCAGCCACATTCCATTGTACTTAACTTTTTCTGTGATTAATATATTTTGCCAGGGTGAAGCCCTTTTACCAAAAAAAAAAACAAAGTTTTCATAATAAAATTAAAAAGGCGTAAAACTATTCAACCCCCTTCTAGTTTTCCACAGAGACTCAAACTCAATATCTCCTAGACGTTTCTACAGCAATACTAGACTTTCGGGCAATAATAATAAGATAGTAAGTACTTTGGTGTAAGCCTTTTACTAATTTTTGGGGTGTCACCCTAAGCATACATGCATAGGGTCCAATATATAATATAAGAACACTTATTCTTCAAGCCAAAACATCCCTCCAGAGTTAATATCAAGAAATAATCGGACTCCAATTATTAATGGGAAGTAAAACCTTCATTTAATGCGAAATGGTAACTGCAGATCTGTCCAACCGATCAATTTTTGGACCAACCGATCGGTTCCTCGCCTCGGTAAATTCCAACCGAATTGGATGCGGGTTGCATCCGATCGGTTGGATGCTTCATGCACTCACAACTTTAACTTTTTCTTGCCATTTCTTATCGCATGCTTTATCCTTCATTTAGGTGCTCATTTCTTCCATAGAACTGGCTATTTCCTTGATATATGAACATGGAAATCCTAACACTATCAAATCCTTGAGTCCTTGTGTGGTTTCTCTTTTGTCTCCATCTCGAGAATCTTCCAAATGTGCATAATCGCTCCAATTCTTCGTCTTTTCATCATTTTTTTGTGTACTTTGCTACATTTACTTGCATATACACTTTTTCAAGATTAAGTAACAAATACATACAAATATAACCAAATATGATGCACAAAACTAATGATAACGCAACTAAAAATATGCTCATTCTGAGCGTTATCAGTATATTAGTCTCGAAACTTGTTTTGTAATTCCTTCTTATTCGAAGCATTTATATTAAGGTCGATTTTTTTTGTTTTCGTGGATTAAGAAAGTGATTAAAACATGTTAATAAAATCTTTTTGTGTGGTTAATTATATTAAAAAGTGTGTTTGTAATTCATTTGAATCGGGTTGGGAGCATACCCGTTTAGGATCCAGGTCAAACACATCTGGGTCACGGTTTGGCCTCGGATTTGATCTTGGATTTCTTAATGATTATACGTTCAGAGTAATATGTTGAGTTTGTCTAGGACTAATAAGCTCTTATGAGCTTATCTTGAAATGGCCTTGGTCTCGGGTCAATAAGGATTAAAAGGGTGCATTTGGATAGCAGTAGCTAAGGGGTGTTCGTTTGTTAATTTAAGCCGAGCCAACTCACTGAGTCTACTCAGTGAGTGAGCCAACTCGGTAATCGTCCTTGTTATGTGTCTCGCCATTCTGTCTCTGTTATTGTTGTCGAGATGATTCGAATCTCGGATTTAATTTGAGCATTGCTCTTTTGATGTGAAAATTTATTGTTATTAACACTCGAGAGGGGGTTATTGTTTGATTATGATGTTTTACCTTATTTCTGTTTAAATGGGTACTCTCGACTAGGGTGTTTGTTTGATCTTTCTTTGGACCTGTCTAGTGACACAACCACGAGGGTGGTTCGTTGGTTGCATCTAGCTCGTCAACTCCCACATAGGGTGTTTGTTTAACTCGTTTAGCGAGTCTTGTGTCTCGGTCGACATGACCATTAGGGTGCTCTTTTACATCCGAGTCGTAAACCACATAGGGTCAATTCCCTCCTGGTTCGAGTAATAAACACCAAGGGGTGTTAATCCTTCAACTTATATAGGGTGCGTATGGTTTTGATTATCTTATCTTAATGGTTGGTTAAATAAAGTTTAACAAAAACTTAAGTTAGAAACTTGTCATCAAAAATGTGTTGGAGTATAAGGATATGAATCAGAAATTTTCATTCACTATAGGGTGCGTTTGTTTGGGTCTGCAGCCAAGGTCCAGCTTGGGGGGAGTTGTGTCTTGGGCCAAGCCCAATGTAGGGTGCGTTATAGATTTACAGGCCTTAAGGCTATAACCCAAATTGAGTAGTGTCTTATATTGGTTAAAAACGTAATATATAAGTGTGAGTATTTTTTTGTCTAACTAACTAGTTGTATTTTTGGAACATTGGTAACATGTCGGATATACATGAGATTAAATATTTGACGACGGATATAGCTACTTAACGGACTTAAAATTATATAGGTAATGTTGGACAAAAATAATTGGTAATGGACTTGGAATAATTGGACATATTTTTTACTTATATTGACGTTTAATGGATTAACATCGGACTAAGTAAATTTTGGATACACTATTAGTTTATACAATGGTGTTTGATATAACAAACAAAAACAATAACGAGAATTCAAAATCTTGTCGGAAAGGATTGTTTTGGAAAAAATAACTTTCTTTTATAAGATCGACAACTTGTGAAAAATTTTATAAATAGACGCGTCATGTCAAATTTTATAAAACTATCTAAGCTTATACTTTAATGTCGAAAAACCTTCTATCTTATAAAGACCCGACAATAATCTAAACTTGTAGTTTTATTAACATGAAAACATTTACCATGTGATATACAAAATGGAGTTTTCTTATAAAACTTAAATTACCTTTCTAAACTACATTAATTATTTTCAAACTATTTGGGATTATTGGGTAAACACCGAAACATATTAATTAACTTATTTGTTGACATTTTCGTTTGTCACTATCTTCTTTGTCTTCGTTTGTCATTCTTTTCTCGACTCATATTCCCGTCCGTACTTCTCACGACTGTGTCGATTTTCTATTCCTTTTTGGCGTGAGTATTCTTGAGTCTATACCACCACACGAAACTTAAACACTAAACTTTTTACAAACTTTAATACGAGTAATCCACGAAAACTAAAACACTCGTCCTTTCAAAACTCTTTATTCTTTGAGGCGTATTCTAAGATAAATATATATATATTAGGTTGTGCCGATCCGGCACCATTGTGCCCATACCCTCGATATCGTTGTGTTTTTTTTCTCTTGATGCCAGTTGTGACCGTTGTGATGTTTTTACGTTGCTTCAAGCCATGGTGAGTTCATGGCCCCTACTTTTTACTTGTTTTATAAATATTTGGGGGAGAATACATGCTCGTTTTTTAACTCAATGCATGCTTATATTTAAACTCATAACTTGTTTTATCTGAAAACATGATATAATTACTTATTGCACATTAGTTTACCTTATTCTAAACATAAGTGCTTAATTATTAAATGTGAAATAGAACCTCACTTTACTTACACTTGTTTTACAAAACTTGGGGTGAGAAACATACAAAACTATTTTATGGACCAACACTATTTTATTAAACTATTGCGTAGTTAGCCTAAGCCTCTAGAACCCACTACTATGCCCACCTTCATGCACCGTTAATCCCGGTTAGGGAGCGCCAATAATATAAATAGATCTATTGGGGTGTCCCCCCCCCCCCCCCGTTCGATTGGCCAGACAGGTCAATGCGAGCGTATATTAAGTCGGATTACGAGTGTATTGGGTTAAGCACTCTCTATGGGCCCCCATTATTATTATTTATGTACTAGGATTTAGTGCACTGAACGGTCGAGCTTCGGTTGCATGAACTTAGAGCTAGCGTAATAGTCAAATCTATTTTGGGACACATACCCTACCCATGGTCCACATCTCAAATTTGTCTTTAAGGTAAACACTTTTAATATCATTTTGAGCAATACAATGCTCACAACACTTTTAATATCATTTTGAGCAACACAATGCTCACAAAACTTTTAATATCATTTTGAGCAACACAATGCTCACAAAACTTTTAATATCATTTTGAGCAACACAATGCTCACAAAACTTTTAATATCATTTTGAGCAACACAATGCTCACAAAACTTTTAATATCATTTTGAGCAACACAATGCTCACAAAACTTTTATTAAATTCACATCATCTTTACTGTTTTATCATAAATCTACGAACTCACCAACCTCATGTTGACCCTTTTAGCATGTATTTTCAGGTTTAAGGCGATAATCTAGTGGCGAAGGCTTTTGGCATGGCATGGCATGGTCATAGAAGAATCTGATATATTTGGGACCAATTGAAATCATTTATGGGCTTAAATTTCCGCACCATTTTGAAAAATTGTAAAGAAATCACTTTTGAATATGAAATCTAATTTAAACGGTTAAGGTAAAAACCATTCTTTATACTTTGTGTTGTGATACCAATTTAGTAGCACCCAAACACGTATGCTTCCGCTAAACCAGATTTTGGGGGTGTTACATATTGGCATCAGAGCCTAGGTTATAGAGAACTGGGTATTTTAAAACCTATACTGTAACCACTTTTATAAAAACAAAACCCTATGACCGTCACATGCCTGCCTGCCTGCCAAAGCCTGCTGCCTTACTCATGATAAGACATATTCTTTTCAAAGTAAGGGATATATTACTAGTGTAACTAAGCTGACTATTTCAAAATTTATTGAACCTCGGTGGAATATAGACTGATCACCTATATTCGACCAGGGACAGTGGGACATAGCTTGATCACCTATATCCGACTCAGAGGTAAATTTTGCAATACTTGGAGTAGTTGTACTAGAAGTTATGCCCAGATTATTTTTTACTTGATTTTTGAAAGTCTCAAAAAATTTTGTGTGTGTATATAATCATTGCATAACATAAGCATTCACATTTACACACAACACACTGGCATCGCAACACCTCATTTACATCTACACACGACACACTGGCATCACAACATCTCACAAACCGTAATACATCCGGCATCACTATACTTCTCCATTCATCTAGAATTCCTGTTGCTGTCGTCTGATCGTGAGTTGCATCAGGTCGATTAGACCCGATTTGCACCGTTTAAATCCGAGTTGCTTATTCGTAACTCCTCGAGAGCGTAATAAGCCCATTTTAGCTTATTGGAGCGTTTGGAATTGGTTTTGGCTATGTTTGAATTTGGACCTCATTCCGGATTTGAAATTGCTATTCATCTTTATTTTGTTGTGACTTTGTTACAGTCGCCTCCACCTCAAACCCTACCCTCAACCGATGTTGTACCTTCCGCGTTAAGTACTAAGTACCCTACTGAGACAGCCAACTGATGGCTAGTAGCAATCAACGTTCTCCTTCAGGGTCGTACCCTGATCTTGCCAAACTTCCCATTCGGCAGAGATCCTACGTCCGACAGGAACCTTAAGACTTTAAGGAGTAACCTAAACCGCGTTCCTTAGGACAACCACCTAATTCTCCTCTCGTCCCTCGGAAATATCAGCTATTTATGCTACCCTCCCATAGGATAATAAACCATGTCACTAATACCCTACAAACTGTTTTCAATTATCCTACAGACTATATTGCGGTCACCCTACAAATATTTTACCGTTACTTCATGAAACCAAAATCGTTACCTTATAACCATAAACTGTTTAACAAATCATTTCACAAGTTATTTTATAAACTGATTTGTTGCCTCACTACTATATCACAAAACTAAACTACAATATTGCTACTAATTACAAATAATGAATTGTCTTCTTATTATTTTATAAACTGTTTTACAAATCATTTTATAAACTCTTTTGCAATCACCCAGTGGACTATCCACCCACCTGGAAAACATTTTGTCACCACATCTTGACATTGTTAAAGTAAATTGAATATTCATGTTTATAAAATCCGTGGTGATATCCTTCTAAAACGCTCATTTTGATGCGTAAAATCTTCCCACTCAAATTTTATCAAACTTTTGTTAAGGAATGTCAGACCTCAATTTTTGTATTAAAAAAAATAAAAAAAAAATATATATATATAAAAATAAAAAAAATTATTCCACCTATACCATGACTAAGAACCAGTTTACAAAATTTTAAACCTTCTAAAACCATGTCACCCTACGTACCTATTGACCTCTAACAAAGAAATGTGAAATTGTTGAAAAGTTATTTTGATCAAAATCGTATAAAGACCTACTCAAATAAAGTTTTCGAACAAGATTTTTATCCAATACTATGAGAGGGAAAAGCACACAACTCCAGATCAAACCTTGAAAACCAGTCATCATGCCCTTCACCACTCTAAATCAGAACATGTACCTCACCAAATCACTGGCAAACAAACTTGGTACCCTCCCACCAACAAAGAGAAAACCCTTAAACAGCCTGGTGAGACCCAAATCTGTTGTGAGTACCCACATCCCTTCCCAGACACCAAATTTATCGGGTAACATAAACCGAAATCCGGGACGGATTTCGTGTTAAGGAGGGTAGACTGTAACCACCCGTATATTTCCAAACATTGTTTTAATAATAAAAATTTAATTATTTTTACTTGACAATTTAATTGAGCATTTTTGAACATATTTAGCTATTTCAGAAAATTCTTTCACATACTGTAGCCTATTAGTAACGGTTGAATTTATAGTTAATCTCCAGAGTCAATGACTTTGTTTTTAAATCATTTTTATAAAAACGTTTTCCAGAAATATATTTCCCGTATTTTTTACCAAACCAAGGGATCACATTTAATATTTAGCCCTACGGGACATGGGGTACACAATTTACACTCCCACATAATATAAACAATCTCCCTTATCCTTAATTCGGACCACATACATCACATATGTTTTCTTTTATCTTTCCCCCCTGGTTTTTGCTCTTCCCCAACACATAGCAACTTCGATCCATCACTATCCCACTTTCTCTTTTATTTTTGTCTACCTGCTCTTCTTCCCAAGCAAGATCACAAGATTTCCTAAGGTTCTTCAATGGAAAACGACTCAAGATAGGTTCATCCATCTACGTGGTTTTGACCACAAAAGCAGGTCTTAAAACTACCTTCTTGATGCCCTTTTAATCCCGTTCGAAGACCAAGGGGGAGGCATCACAAGCCCCCAACTCACAACTCATCACAACCCCATCTCATTTCCTTCATCCCTCCTCACAGACGCCACCCACACCATCTATATCTTGGGAAGATCGAGGAAGTACGAAGGTCGCAACTAAGGATTGGTGGTTTGAGTTGCACTCGTGAAGACACCACCACCGTTGGCCTCATCTCCTTCTTCTCCTTAACATCCTATCGGTATATTAGCCTTGAAACTTGTTTTGTAATTCCTTCTTATTCGAAGCATATATATTAAGGTCGATTGTTATTGTTTTCGTGGATTAAGAATGTGATTAAAACATGTTAATAAAATCTTTTTGTGTGGTTAATTATATTAAAAAGTGTGTTTGTAATTCATTTGAATCGGGTTGGGTTCATACTCGTTTAGGATCCAGGTCAGACACATACGGGTCACGGTTTGGCCTCGGATTTGATCTTGGATTGCTTAATGATTATACATTCAGAGTAATATGTTGAGTTTGTCTGGGACTAATAAGCTCTTATGAGCTTATCTTGAAATGGCCTTGGTCTCGGGTCAATAAGGATTAAAAGGGTACGTTAGGATAGCAGTAGCTAAGGGGTGTTCGCTTGTTAATTTAAGCCGAGCCGACTCACTGAATCAACTCGGTGAGTGAGCCAACTCGGTAATCGTCCTTGTTCTGTGTCTCGCCATTCTGTTTCTGTTATTGTTGTCGAGATGGTTCGAATCTCGGATTTAATTTGAGCATTGCTCTTTTGATGTGAAAATTTATTGTTATTAACACTCGAGAGGGGGTTATTGTTTGATTATGATGTTTTACCTTGTTTCCGTTTAAATGGGTACTCTCGACTAGGGTGTTTGTTTGATCTTTCTTTGGACCTGTCCAGTGACACAACCACGAGGGTGGTTCGTTGGTTGCATCTAGCTCGTCAACTCCCACATAGGGTGTTTGTTTAACTCGTTTAGCGAGTCTTGTGTCTCTGTCGACATGACCATTAGGGTGCTCTTTTACATCCGAGTCGTAAACCACATAGGGTCATTTCCCTCCTGGTTCGAGTAATAAACACCAAGGGGTGTTAATCCTTCAACTTATATAGGGTGCGTATGGTTTTGATTATCTTATCTTAATGGTTGGTTAAATAAAGTTTAACAAAAACTTAAGTTAGAAACTTGTCATCAAAAATGTGTTGGAGTATAAGGATATGAATCAGAAATTTTCATTCACTATAGGGCTGTAAACGAACCGGACGAACACGAATGAAGCCTTTTTCATGTTTGTTCATTTAATTTTAACCGGACAAATAAACGGACACGAACGCTTAAACGGACGAATTTTCTTGTTCATGTTCGTTTAATAAGAAAATGAGTCGTTCATGTTCGTTTATGTTTGTTCATAAACGATCGAACATAAATGAATATGGACAAACAAACATAAACTTTATTAAATTATGTACAATATATTGTTTTATAAGCGTTGTTTGTTTAAACAAATCAATTTTAAAATTATGCAATTAAAAGATATGATATACGAACATAAATAAATAAATGAACGTAAACGAACGTTAGCGAACGCATAATCGGACGTTCACGAACATAAATGAACGGACGCGACTTTTGTCCATGTTCGTTCATTTAACTAAACGAACGCAAAATATTGTTCATGTTCGTTCATTTAATAAATAAGCGAACATAAACGAACTTTTTACCGAACGGTTTATGAAATGTTCACTGAACGTTCGGTTCGTTTATAGCCCAAATGTGTTGGAGTATAAGGATATGAATCAGAAATTTTCATTCACTATAGGGTGCGTTTGTTTGGGTCTGCAGCCAAGGTCCAGCTTGGGGGGAGTTGTGTCTTGGGCCAAGCCCAATGTAGGGTGCGTTATAGATTAACAGGCCATAAGGCCATAACCCAAATTGAGTAGTGTCTTATATTGGTTAAAAACGTAATATATATGTGTGAGTATTATTATTATTTTTTTGTCTAACTAACTAGTTGTATTTTTGGAACATTGGTAACATGTCGAATATACATGAGATTAACATGCCAATTGGAAATGAGGTTCATGTTCGCTCCAAGAGGTAAACCAAGATAAGAAAAAGGAACAGTACCTGAGCTACACCCTGTATCACAAGCCAAAACCTCAATATCATGAGAGTTCACCCCAAGACCATAGACATTAGATTTGGAGACATTGATTTTGAGGCCCGAATCAAGATAGAACACATGAAGAACACGAATGATATTATTCATATCTTGCCTATTCCAATCTGAAATGATCACAACATCATCCGCATAAAAAAGGTGAGATAATTTAAAACCTGAATCTCCTACCGAAGCCCCGTGAATAAGACCTGAAGAGACCGCATTTTTTAACGCGAAGTGATGCCCTTCCATAATAATAATGTATAAGAAAGGACTTAGCAGATTGCCTTGACGTAAACCACGCTTTATCAAGAATTCACTAGAGGGACTTCCATTTATTAAAACATAAGCTCTAGCTGAGTGAAGGCAAACCTGAATCCAATTGCGCCATTTGTTTCCGAACCCAAGACTCGATAACATGTGATCGAGAAACTTCTAGCTTACGGTGTCGAAGGCTTTTTCAAAGTCAATCTTAAACAACATCAAAATTCTTTTCTTCTTTTTGTACCATGACATGATCTCACTAAGCATCAAAGGGCCGTCAAGAATATATCTTCCCGAAATGAAAGCCAATTGTTCTTTGCTCACCACTTTATCAATGACTTTCGAAAGCCTATTAGCCAAAACTTTAGCAACAATCTTGTATTGCATACCAATCAAAGATATTGGACGAAAATCTTTAATGTGAATAGGATTGGCAATCTTTTGGGATCAACGTAATAAAAGAAGAATTTGTACCTTTAGGCATGGTAAACGTATCAAAAACACCTCTCACAGCTTTCACCACATCTTCTTTCAATAGCTCCCAATACGTTTTTAGAAAAGGGAAAGAAAAACCATCCGGACCCGGGGCTTTTTGACTCCCACAGTCCCAAACAACCAACCGAATCTCTTCATCAGAAACATGCTTTTCCAATTCCAAATTGTCATTATGGTTTAAGGTAGGATGCGGCGTAACAGTAGATAGATCAATCAAGGAATCAGAAACGTCAAATTTGTCTTTGTAGAATTTAAAGAACGCCGTTTTAACTTGAATGGGGTTAGTAACCCAATTGCCATCGATCATAATACCTTGAACCGTTTGATGGGACCTCTTTTGCTTCAATATACCATGAAAGAATTTTGTATTTTCGTCTCCTTCAACATCCCATTTAATCCTAGCTTTTTGCATCAAGTCCAAGTCTTCTAGCTGTTGTATTACACAACCTATTACTATATGATTCTGACACATCAATGTCAACATGTAGAAAATTTTAAGGGACAATATATGAATAGGCCACATACATATTCGATAATTGGGTGACCTTGTTATACATTATCTCTATTTTGGTTCCATTAAGATTTTGGTGGATACTTGACAAAATAGATGTGGGCACCGAATGTTGTAAAAGAAGAATGAATATCATGTTTCGGTTCCACTCCGTTTTATTACAGATGATGATATGATTATAATTATGCAATATCATATTTCAATATCTATTACATTACAGTTGATGATTTTGGATTTGAATTTGAATTTGGTATAAGTTTGTTAATTTTGGATTTAAACTTAAAAGTGGTCGCATGTTTGATTCTTACTCTCGCCCTTTCTTTTAAGTAAAATATATAGTTATATAGTTTGTTACTAACTAATGCACATAGTAATAACTAAAGCAGTTTAGATGGTCTTGTGTTTGTGTCTCCATAAGCCCAACTTAGGTGTCGTTTTTTTTTTTTTTTTGGAAGAAGCGTTTTTTTTCTTTTCTTTTGTCTGAGAATGCGCAGATGTTTTTGTTTGTTTTTCTGTAGACTTAAATGTTTTTTTTTTCACTTCTTACCTTTTCAAAAATTATGCATAAACTTTCACTTTTTCTCACTTCTTCAACACAAACACTATTTATTTCTTTTTCATTCTTTTCTTTCAAATCCACAAAATACAAACGGTTTTCTTCCTTATATAGATAAAAACTTTAGATATACCTCTTCTTCAGCAGACATAGTTTGCAGATGAAGAAATTAAACCTCTGAAAAGAACAAATGACACCTTAGAGACTTTCACTCTTTTTTTGTTGATCATATCTTTTTTTATCTTCTTTTTGCGAGACTTTGTTGCTTTGTTTGTATCATTTTTTCTTTTTGCAGATGTGCTATTGTATAAACTTTAAAGCAAACTATAATTTATAGTAAACCAGAGTTAAGTACTTACGTGTTAAACTGTTAAAGACGTTGAGAATGTAGCTGCGTATTGTTTTGTGTAAACCGAAAACCCGAGCGCAACGTGAGGGGCAATTTCAACTTGTTATCTACCAAAAGCACATTAACCATTGTTTATTGAGTAAATTCGATTCACCGACCTCATGTTACATACTAAATAGGACTGTAGGACTATAACTTTAGACTTATTATTCAACTGTGACATGCCAACCAAAATATCAGTAATTTAGTTAAAGACCAACTTCATCGTCTCACATATTTATTGTGTAAACAAACAATAATTAGGTAAATCCAAGAGGCAATTTAGTACAAAAGGCCTAAGAGACTTAGATACGAGGTCGCAATTTTGAATCCAGCTAGCAATGAACTACTTGAGGTCACTCGTTCTAGTCATATAATCCACAATTGTGAAAAGTTAGTAATTTAAAAGACTTCATGAGCTTTGTAGGATCATCTATACAGCTTATGATTTACCTGTTAGAATTTAATAATCAAGACTATCATATTATTAAATAAATCAAGTAGTCATATATGCGGAAGCGTAGGAACAATTATAACACGTAAAGGATTAACATAAACATAAATAGGAACGTACCTTTAGGTTCTAGCAAGAACAAGAACCAATCTTTAAATCTTCAATAAAGATGAACCCTAATAAGGGTTTATGTGAATTAGGGATCTATAGATTAACCCCTTACCGTTTTGTTAATCGATCCAAGATACAATCAATAGTGTGATTGTACCACGTTCTTGTACACACGTACTATTAACGAATTAAAGTAAATGCTAGTTTAATAATACACAAAACAATATTTTTGTTTTAAAACAAAAAAAACATTCGACCGAATAAATAAATCACCAAAACAATTTTGTGATACAGTAATCGATCATATAAGTCAACATGAAAAAGCAAACATTAATATCTATTATACATGTGCATGTATGTATGTTATATTACTGTAATGCATGTCGACAAAAAAAGGAGGAAAGCAAGGCAACGATTGTTTTGTAAAAGATATAATAACGTGTACAAGAGCTCTACAAAATAAACCCTTGACCTTGCTTTTATAGGATAACAAAACTTAGGGAACAAGTTAGGGCCTGGTTCTAGATCCTTCTCGTTCTTTATTTTTTATCCATGGTCCTTATACTTTGATTCTTTATTTGTTTTGTGTAATTAATAATTAAATATAACTTTTTATATTAAATTATTAAACTTTAATTCTCATACGTAAAGTGTGCAATCCCGCGGTCTCGGGTTCGATACTAGACATATACTTATTAATATTTATCCACAAATTCCAACAGCTCCCACTTGGATATCTATTAATAGTATAATGACATTGGTTAGCGTCTAGCAACACGCCAATGCCCCTAGATCAACTCGAGGAAGGTCTCCTGGAAAACCTTTAATGATTCATCATTATTATCATCCTTTTGTTTCTAATACCACGTTAATAAAGATATGGATCTCAGTCATTCTTTAATTAACAATTCTGTTTCTCGTTGTTTCTGATTGAGCAAGATTACCAAAACATCTGAACGTATTCCAGATAGACTTTGGGCGTGCGCACGCAAACATCTTGTCAACCCTACGAGGGGCCCAGTAGTATTAAACTTCAAAACAAATTTGAAGGAACAAATTCTTTCTTGACTACAAGAATAACCCATAGACTTTGCAACATTTCTGAAAACAATCCTTATAACTCCCAGTTACGGTAAGCGGTAAATTGCTTTACAGAAATGCACTACATCCATGACACTTATCTGGTATCTCAAGTCTGAGGATAACTAAATTCATGATTTACTTACTGACAAGATCCTCAAAGTAAAATCATTTAGTTGGGATCAGTCCTATATTCAATTCATTGAATATCATGTGAAATTGGTATGTCAACGCATCAATATACTTTCAAGTATATTCTAACCAATACTCAGATTTGTCTTAGTTCAATGATATTCCCATATCATTAATTGACAACGGACATTTAGAATAACATAAGTTATTCACGGATTTAAACATGCAAATATAGGACACAATTTATTATTAATGAAAACAAACGTACTAAGTACTTTAATTCATTATAAATAATAATTGCTTAATGTCCTTTATCCAAACACTAAATAGATCAATGCATGATATTACTTGTTAATGAATTATGCCTCAAGTCATGTCTATCATACTTGTTGACAAGGCATAAATCAACTAACTTTGATCTATAAAATTTTGAGAATACTTATTTCAAGAATTATTGAAATTCTTGTATGTGTGCAATCAACTATATTGATATAGTCACACAATCTTTCATAAATGATGTGATATCCTCAACCATCAATTTATGACAATCAAACTTCCAAACATTTTAAAATTTAAAGTATTCTAACCTTTTAATGTATAATGCAACTATGCTTCTTAGTTAAACATAACTAGTTTACATGGCCATTATCAAGGATAAAATCCTATCATGACTAGTATTGAGTGTCATCTCAATTAAACAAGCACTATTGTATAATACTACAATATGCCTTTTAACTATTCCGTAAACTTAATATCAATTGTGTAATTTGGATGCCATATAATCTTTCAAGATTTGTTGGCCATAACAATTACGCAACAACTTGCCATATTGTTTATACTTAGAATTTAGGAGCAATTTCAGGTTGAGGATCATTATTCTAAGTCCAAACATATTCGATTAGAATATCCATTACACAATTTATCAAATATCTTTTATTAGATATCAAATGTTGTCAAATCATTTTACACTCAAACATGATACAACAATGATATACATGAAAATCCTAGAATCAATCATAGATTTTATTCATGTTCTAACTTATCAAAAGATACATTTTCATTTAGACTTTCTAAATGATATGTTATGTCTTATTAGATTTAATTACCGCACATGTTTATAATAATAAACATATATCTCAAGGTTGTATGTTTTACTTCTTAAATTCTTCAAGTAAAGTTTCATTCCAAGTTAAGACTTAACATTTTAACTTACATGGAATGTTACTTCCCATATGTTATACAACATACATTATTTAAGAAATTTAAACATAATACTCCCACTAGCTTTTAGGAATACTTAGAAATTGTCTTATTTCAATTATAAATCAAACAATGTATTTAATAATTAAACATAAGAATATTTCATAGATGCATGCATTAATCCATTCATGGATTATTACACTTTGTACATTTCCAAAATAATCATGAATTCAAAAATCCTTTCGATTACTTACCGTCCTCGCTCAAGTAATCACTCAAGAAAGAGTTTTGATATTCCATTGTCATCCTTCATATAAATGAAAATAGATATGACAATTATTATCTTTATATATTTAATGTGCTTATGAAAGAGTATTCAATCATAGTTAATTACTTAAGTATGATTAATAATCTTGTCACAAGACATACATTAAATATGTGTACAATATTGTCCATATGATTTCTACATAAAGATTTAAACCTCTAGGGTTTTCTATCTTTAAATAAACTCATCATCATTCTCTAACTATTAAGAATTAAGATAAACCAAATTTGTAAAATTTTGAATATCTTTATGAACAACATCTATAACATTCATAGTATGAGTAATTTACCCAATTCATTATTTGGTAATACTTCATCATATAATCCTCAGCATATTAATCAAATATCTGAGATATCCAAGTGGATCTATGAATGAGAATTCCATCATTTTTGAGATCCAACATTTACATGTCTAATCTCATCATGATATTTGCTAGTGTATTTTAGAAGATTATGTATCTTGTAACTTTATCTCTACAAGATAAAACTCCCACTTGCCTTTTGTAATTTATAGACTATCTATAAATAATTAGCAAGTTAAGCAACACCAATTTGTTCTTATTTAGGACATTACAAATACACTTTGATAGTTCCTTACATTCGTTTGTTAAAATCCAGCTTCATCAGAAGTTTAACAAATTCAGAACTTCATTTTAAGACTTAATGTGATTCATCACATTGCATAATAAATAATGTCTTATAAATCTTCTAGGAGTCTAATTGAGTATATTCAATCCATACTCAATTTCCTAACCTTGATAACTTTTGGAAGAAAAGAAGTTATAGTAATCTTTAACCAAACAATACAAATAAAGTTTGATTTTCGTAACTGAACACTCCACAAATATGTGGTATTTCATTAGAACTCATATTGTGAGATAATCTAACAATATGAAAGATAACTTTGTATTCCTTTTGGCTTACCTATTTCCCAACTAAGTCATCTTAATGGTGAAATAGAATTTCAAGCCTCTTGCATGCATTATAACTCAAGTACTTATTAAATAAGTCACTTCATGTTCATGTCTCAATTAAGAAGACATAAACTGTTATAATCCCACTACACGTTATAAATCATTAATCAATTCAATGACTTCTTGTATATGTCTTTTAATAAAGAGGACATAACAATTTAACGTCTTACTTTAGATTATACTAAGTCTTAAAGACTTCATATTTATAACTTTACAATAAAGTATAAATATTTATAACTAAAGTAATCATGAACACCATCATTTGGTTTCAATAGTATTTTCAAGTTAACTTATTACTTCATTTATTTATGTCATTCAAAGAATACATAATTATTGAAGTAGTATTATATTACTTCATGCATTTATGTCATTCCAATAATACATAAATATTAAAGTTGAAGTAATCTTGTTATCACATTGACACAAGTTCTAATAAGTATCTAATTTAGAAACTGTAAATTTTTCCATGTGTGGTCTCACGCACACTTGGAAATTTACCTTGTCATTAATTTTGGTCCAAGTCTCACGCATACCCAAAATTAACTCCAAGTGTTTTTAAGAATAGATATGTATAATCATATTAGAACAAGAATCTCTTACCTTGCGGTTAAGAGAATCTACTAAATCATATTGCTATATGTTATACCTTGCACACAATAAAGATTTCTCCCACTTGTGCATGGTACAACATCATGTACCACATAAACAACACTACACGCGTTTGTTAATGTGATCAATATGATTGTGTCATTAACATAACTTAGTAGATATAGAGTTACTTAATTAATCAAGGAAACGCACATGACTATCCTTGAAAAAAATTAATATCTATATTAGGAAAGCAATTATCTTGAGACATTCAAAAGATAACCTGAGTTACAATCAAGACACATAAATCTTGCAACTCCCACTGAATTAGAGAACTTACAATAATACCTTATTCAGTTCTAAGAACACATTACTCCCACTGAATTCGACACCATAATAGGTGTTTCATAAACCAGTGAAAGGAAAGAGTGTCCTTGTTACTTTCCTACATCTTTGACAAAACCTATTCGTAACAATTACTTAGGTTCTAAAAGATTGTATTCTACTAGTAACTGATGGACTATCCACATTTACGCCAAATGTGATTCATCACATTGCTTACTATTAACTTGAAAAATTGACATGCAATTTCTTCCTTAATAGGTCTACAATTCCAACAATTGTATGTAGTACCTTCAAATGGTTAAAACAAAACAACTAGATATACTAGCTTGTCTTTTACCATTATGCGGTAATTAGTCTAGCTTCTAATTTAATAACTCATAAATTCGCAATAACATTAACGATTAAAACTTGCTATGAGTTATGTATTTAGAATTTAGACAATTCTAATTTTCCCATCATACCTTTCTCATTCATGAAAAGGAATAGGATTTAGTCTCACGTTTCTCATATGAAAGGAGACTTGGTTTATTCTTTTAATGAAATTGACTCTAACCAAAACCCCTACGGGTGTAGATCAATTTACTAATAAAGAATAACCCATGTTTACGATTTATCGTTGCATTAATACAATTAAAAGAATTTACAAAATTCAGTTTAGTATTTTCGATAATAGCTCTTTAAGAAAATAAAATACCCATTGGTAAATATTCATATCAACCATAGTATTTTCTTAAAGCTAGGATCCTAATTGACATAGTACCATTACATCAGTTGATCTGCTAGTAATGATAGTATTCAACTAGGTAATCTGTCGAACAATAATTGGCAAACAATTTCCAATTCCTAGATCATTATGGGATTTACATCATATTGATTCATCAATATGTCATGTAAGCATGTTTCATCCCATCTCATGCCTTAAGCTCTAGGTCTCACGCATCAGCTTAATTAAGTTGTCTAACTTAGAAACGGTAAATTCATCCATGTGTGGTCTCACGCACACTCGGAAATTTACCTTGTCATTAATTTTGGTCCAGGTCTCACGCATACCCAAAATTAACTTCAAGTGTTCCTTATAGTTAGATGGCATGTAACTTAAATTATAGGGTATTTAGTTTTTGGTGTGACAAAAACATGTACAAAGACGCATGCACTCATCTTTGTATCATTAGTTTTCAAAACAATTTTTATTAACCAATTAGTTAAGAGTAAACCAAAAAAACTATGTACTTGAGGTATTGGGTTCACCAATTAAAGAAGTACCAACAATTATCGCCCACATATCCTACTCTTACATGTTATTCGGATATTTGCCACAAAAGTGGCGCGTGGAATTGAGGTAAATCACCCTTAAGATGATAGTGTACGTAAATAGTGATATAGGTAAGTCGCAGTTGACGCACAAGCGGGCCCGGAGAGCCGGTAGGAGCGAATCTCTTAAAAAACCCCTCTCCAGATAAACCCACCACACAGTTTGTCAACTTTGGTCCGCCTTTCACACACTATTGTACAAAAACATAAGTCAAGCAAAAGTTTGTGATCTTAATCTTAAAAAATAAGTAACAAAGTTTAGATCTTGCTAGTCTCGCCTGGGAGCAAATTACCGTGCGAAGCGAACCACTGTCGGCACATAAGACACCGCAAGATCGATACTTTATCACTTTATGTTTCACCGTTATTAGTCCAATTTAATTTTTCTTTGAAAATTACCCTTTTTATTGCTTACTTTAACATATCACATATAAAAAAAAAACAATAAACAAGTAATTTAAAAGAAAAACAACAATCAACTAATAAGAAAAACAATTAATTGTTAGTGAAACATCTAGCCACATGCAACCTTTTATACAAATCCTATTAATAATCTATATGTGAATTATTATGTATAGAATCAATAAAACTCCCATTGGTTTTCGAGCTCATTGTGCCCAATGGACCACAGTCGCCAACAATTGGCCGCGTAAGTTTTAATGATAATATACCACGTTGCACATAACCGATTCATTAATTTAATATATTAGGTCTTCCCTAATTTTTAGATGTTTAAAATAACATGTGATGGACAAGACTAAACAATTTTAAATAATCAATTTAATCCATGACTAACATGCATGTTTCGTCACGGATTCATGCATAACAATTACCAATTTTAAGTCACAAGATACGTTCAATTAACACATAAATCTTGTTAACAACCTAGGGTTACTAATCTAATTAATATTGAATCCACAAACCCTAATTTTGATAAAGGAGTGATCGACCCCCCCCCCCCCCCCAAATTTAGGGTTTCAAAATTTAACAAGCCCTAGATCTCAAAACAATCTTAACATGTATCTAAAACATTAAAGATCCGATTTTTATGTGTTTTATGTAATCAATTACATGTTATAGCAAGCTCGTGATACCACTGTTAGAATTTAATAATCAAGACTATCATATTATTAAATAAATCAAGTAGTCATATATGCGGAAGCGTAGGAACAATTATAACACGTAAAGGATTAACATAAACATAAATAGGAACGTACCTTTAGGTTCTAGCAAGAACAAGAACCAATCTTTAAATCTTCAATAAAGATGAACCCTAATAAGGGTTTATGTGAATTAGGGATCTATAGATTAACCCCTTACCGTTTTGTTAATCGATCCAAGATACAATCAATAGTGTGATTGTACCACGTTCTTGTACACACGTACTATTAACGAATTAAAGTAAATGCTAGTTTAATAATACACAAAACAATATTTTTGTTTTAAAACAAAAAAAACATTCGACCGAATAAATAAATCACCAAAACAATTTTGTGATACAGTAATCGATCATATAAGTCAACATGAAAAAGCAAACATTAATATCTACTATACATGTGCATGTATGTATGTTATATTACTGTAATGCATGTCGACAAAAAAAGGAGGAAAGCAAGGCAACGATTGTTTTGTAAAAGATATAATAACGTGTACAAGAGCTCTACAAAATAAACCCTTGACCTTGCTTTTATAGGATAACAAAACTTAGGGAACAAGTTAGGGCCTGGTTCTAGATCCTTCTCGTTCTTTATTTTTTATCCATGGTCCTTATACTTTGATTCTTTATTTGTTTTGTGTAATTAATAATTAAATATAACTTTTTATATTAAATTATTAAACTTTAATTCTCATACGTAAAGTGTGCAATCCCGCGGTCTCGGGTTCGATACTAGACATATACTTATTAATATTTATCCACAAATTCCAACATTACCTGCCATGTCACTAAAAACGGTTTCTATGAGTTTCCCTCGTACTAGAAGAAAACTATACCACAACTATGATTAGATACCTAAAGTTTTGTCCGCACAAACCAGCTAGATAAAGTTTGGTGTGCTAATTGCTATGGCTTGTTAGGCTAAAAGCAAAAAAGCAAACTACATTTTTATGATATATTCATCCAAGTCAATTATTTGTAACTTTGTATGCCAATGCTTTTACCCATAGAGGTCTCGTAAGGGTGTGCATAGGTGCCGTTGCACAGGGCATCCATTTAAAATTGGCACATTTTTATGTGTTTTGCATATAAATACGTATAATATTAAACATATATGAGTCATATAATTCATGTTTATATGCTATTTCTCTTTAGTTTATAAGTGTAGTATGAATATTTTTTTTTTTTTTTTTTTTTTTTTTTTTTTTGTTATTGGCTAAGGCCACTGAAAACAACGAAACGACCCTGTAGCCTTTTTTACAAAGTGAATGCCTTATAGTCACATTTTGTTATTAGAAATGAAGAAAAGTGAAAGTAATGTTGATATTGTTTTTTTAGAAATGACCCATTTGTAAGGCTTGAAATTGACCTCTCTTTTTTATGATGAAAATACAAAATCTAACCAGATTTATGTAATTAGTGGATGTCAAAAAACAAAACGTGTTTCTATATTTTGGTAGCGACACTTTTATTTTATATGATGGACTGGCCCTCCACACACCATTCTTTATGGCAGCACGTTTATTTCAATGTACGTCCCTATTATTTATTTATTATTTACTCAATTACTAAAAGATATCTTTAGATTTATTTATATTTTGTGTGTTGCAAATTCATTTGATATTCAATGAACAACTCATCGTGTCTTGTTTTATTATATTTGGAAGTGGACAGACACTATTCCATAGTAAATCGTTACTGTTAACTTTTATATATTTTGTTTAGAGTTAATTGCATTTTTGGTCCCTGTGGTATAACTAAATTGCAGGTTTGGTCTTTAAAACTTTGAAAGTGCAATGATAGTCCTTATTTTGAAGTTTGGGTTACATTTTTGGTCCCTGAATAAAGTTAAATGACTAAAATACTCTTTGTCTTGTTATAAAAGACAAAAGTAATTTGGTCATTTCACACGGATCAGGGATCAAAAATCCAACCCAAATTTCAAAATTGAGACTATCGCTGCACTTTCAAAATTTTTGAGATCAAACCTGCAATTTGGCCATACCACATAGACCAAAAATGCAATTAACTCTTTTGTTTATTGAACTTTATATATTTTGTTTATTGCATAGATAATATGTGCGTACAAATCTGGTTTAATTTACTATGTTACTTACCATATCATTCAAGAAAACCCGAAAGTGTTACTTATAATGTTTGGTGTTTTAAAGTGACATTAAATGACAAAACAAGATGTCGACAAGTTGGCATCCATGGTAACATTCATTTTTAAGCACTGCCGTTTCCTTTACCACAGAACATTGTACGTTCATATAATGGCCAACCATGACTATTGTTATGTTTCGTATCCACCAATATAGGATGCCTTTTTTGTCACACCATCCATTTAAATTCATGTTTCGTATCCTCGAATATGGTACCACCGTTATTTTCTGATCTATAATCGACTGTGTTATCTTAAAAAACATGGATACCACGAAAGACTCGTAAGTCATAACTAATTATTTCATTTTACATAGACGAAGCTCGAGAGCATCTAAAGCTCTCATTTCATACAGTTACATAGCATACACTCGTTACGTACACTAAAAACATACACATAATTAACCAAAGTATACTACTAAGTGTTACATTACAACAAGCATAGCTTTAAGAAAAATTAAGCTAGCTATAGCTTCGCTAATTGCCTTAACTTTATAATGGATCGGAAAATCCGTTTGTTAAGGCTACTTGGAGCTGATCTTGAGAATACAATCGACTACCCATCTTCACAGTCGCTTGTTGGATCATCAAATCATTCACAATTGAGACACTTGCATGATTAACTTCAAAGTCAAGTTCCTTAAATACCGCCATTAGCCTAGCTGCAGGGTGGTTCTTCTTGTTACATTGAATCCTAATCATCGCGTCCCAGCCAATAACCTTAACATCAACATCCAAATCCGCAATATGAGAATGGACACCAATCGACATTTTCATATCGTCTGGCAATGAGATAGCAGAGGAAGACGATTGTCGCGAATCTTTGCTTAACAATTCTTTCTTCAATGCCTCTATTTGGTTTCTTAATTCCTCTTTATCACATAGGGTGTTTTCGACCTTTGACTTAAGCTCCTTGATATACAAAATCGCGTCTCCTAAAAGAGAAGCTTTATCCATCTTGGACACGTTTGGGACAACTGCACGTAAAGAGTAGAACTTTTGATTTAGCTTTTCTCTTCTTTGTCTCTCTGCTTCGACATGATTCAATGGCTCTTCTCTTCCATTAGCCGGCTTTCGGCCACGTTTTCTTGGTTTTTTCTCGGGTTCCACAACTCTACTGCTTTCTACTTCTTTAATCATTGACGCATCAAGGTCCGAGTGGTCCGAGTCAGCTCCTGTAAACGCACCAGCATCAGATTTCGCAGTTCCGGACACAAAAGAAAGCATCCCATCTTCATTGCTACCACACGAAGTAGGAGATCTCTTCTTCTTATTACTATTATTATCCGTTCCAACAAACAATGCCCCGTTGCTTGTAATACTCCGTCTAGTCTCCCCAAAGTTCAGAATTTTTCCTGGCTCGGGCTTCGTATACGAAGAATTTACATTTTTGCCACCGGATCCGGCCTCCATCGATTTGAATTCCGAAAAATTCAACTCTCGGCTTCCAAAATTATGACCAGATCTCGGGTTTTGAGATAAAGAATTAGGGTTCTCAAACGGTAATTGTTTTGGAACATGTGATTTAACTGAAGGAAGGACACCTGTCATCATCTCAGATCCAATAACTCCAACTGTATCCTTGATTATTGTGACATCAGTTGTCACAGTAGATACAGTTGGATCCGTCAGCCAGATGGATGACGGATCAGTACTATCATCATTATTATCATCAACTTGCATAGGATCACGCGCCTGATTGAAATTAAACGAACCCCTTACTTTCTTCATAATATCCGAACTTTGATACATCAACTCAGTCGAACCCAACTCGATCACACCATCAGCTGAAGGAATACAAACAATAGTCTGTAATCCAAACCCTAGTCCTTGACGTGCTCTTTCGCAGTGTGACGTCATCAAACGCTCACGCCCCGCGACCCAAACTGGCTGATTCGTTACCATCGCTTGTCCAGGTAGTCCAACTCCGTTAACAAAAGACTGCGTCATAGAAATCAAAAAGAACCACTCAGTATCAGTGACTTCCTCATCCACTGCATCGTTTTCTGGCGCTTGTGTTCCAGATATCATGGAGTTAAGCTCACGGAGTACTTTTTTACGATACTGTTGCTCAGCTAAGGAAGTAGCTGACATGACTGTTTTCGGTTTATTTGGTTCGCCTTTGTAGTACCCGTCTCCCCACCCTAGTATGGGGGGACCTGAGTATTCAAGGACAGATGACTGCCAGAAGATAGCGTAAGTCCATGACTCACGCGCTGTATCAATCAGCCCTTGGAGACGTTGTTGTAAAGTATCCTGATTAAACTCGGGGTGATGAACTGTTGACGTGGAAGCTGATGATGAAGTAGGAGGGACAGTTTGAGTTTGAGTTTGGTTATTATTATTAGCCCAGATAGATGACATGTCGAACGCGTCCAGCATGGACGCGTTCTCGTCGGGTGTCCAGTGATTCATGCGGTACTCCGTCATGTGTTAGGTTGTTTATGGCGAAGAGAGTGTGTGTGTGTGTGTGAAAAACGTGGAAGTGGATATGAAGGGTTTGGGCGTGAGGGGTGTGTATTTTTAGTGGGTGAAGCGTGTGATGAATGGAGTGTGTGGTTTCCTGGAAGGATAAAAAATGGTCCCAGTAATATTAACACGTTTTGTTTTTTACTCACATGATGTTTTACTTTACCTGACTAGAAATAATGGTGTTATTGGTATCTCCGAAGCACGGTAATTTATTTCATGAAATTAACCCTAATTTTGTTGGATAAGAATAGGGCTTTTTTTTTTTAATTTTTTGAAGGGTAACTTTAACCAAAATTTTGTTAGATAAGAGGAAACGGGGTAGTGTATTATGGCATCGTTATAAGCAATTTTTTTTCCCTATGGCGTGGTCATGCTATACATGCCCAAATGCTATAACCATGTTCAAAGGGACATCCGTGAGTGGGTTAAATGGCGAGCGTTGTTATTTTTATTTATTTATTTATTTTTATTTTTTTGTTGATTGAGTAAAGTAATAGAATTCCTTTACGCCTATAAAATTTATATCTTGAAATGATGTTTTAGTTATAGTGGTGTTAGAAGGTGTCTGGTGCCAACCCTATAATTAACATGTTAAGAGGGTTGCACCGCATCTACCACTCTAATGTATCGTATATCGAATATGTTCTAACTTTTTAAATCTTGTTTTTGAGAATATAAATCTAATTTGTTCCCAAAAAAAAAAAAAAAAAAAAAAAAAAGAATATCTAAAGTCCTCAGGCATATTAATTAGTCTTCAGGCATGTTAATTAGTCTTCATGTTTACAGTTGCTTGGAGAAATATTTGGTGATAATTTGGTCTCATTTTGTGTGCACATATATGTTTCCGGATGTGTTTTAGACTCACAAGTCTGGATAGGACAAATTAAACAATTTGTTAAAGTGAACCAAGATTTCAAATAAAAAAGTAAATGGTGAGTATGTTTATAAATAATTACTAGCACAATATTATAGAGAACTAACATATAACTATATTTAGCCATGATATCTGACTTTTTACTCTACATTTTTACCTACAAGAAGTAAATTTGTTCTGAAGAAAGGTAGCGTGTGTATAAAATGAATTATACCGTGTTTATTGGTACCATGAGTTACTCTAAGCGTTGGATTTACGAAAGCATATAAAATTATTAATGCTTCTTAAAGATAGGATTTTATATAAGAACAACTGTTTTCGAATATAATAATTTTAAGTAAAATAATAAGACACGAGTTAGGTGTGAAATAGACGTGTATAAACAATGTTATTTATTTCTTATTTTTAATGATCAGCTAGGGACACGTTATATACCCACTCATATGCATGTGATTACTACTCGTATTTCTTAAGCCTTAACTAATCGAATCTAAGATTACGTATTACCCTTCTAGAACTTTGTATTACCATACTAGTTATATTGTCAACCCATATTTACTGTGTTTACGGGCTGTAAAAAGTAACAATTATGTATTTTTATCAAAAATTATACTAATAGTAAGGAACTAAGGATATGATTTTTATGTTTTGCGAAAGTAATTATCACGATCTGTAGTCAAAATAGCTACTCCATACACTTTAAAATGTAGCTTTCAATTTTAATTTTGATATGTTTGAGGGTCTATACAAATGTGCTCTTTAAACTTTTAACTTCGGCCAAGTAATTATATGGCGGTAATTGTCAATTTTAGCATGCTACACACTTGTTCGTGTTTCAGACTATATCGAAAACCCCTTATGTTCTACATATAACGCAAAGCGTTACAACTTTTACATGACCTTATGAAATTGTTAGACATGTGATTTGTTCACTACGTACTTGGCTCTGTTAACACCATATGATTGACAACATCTAGTAAGAAAGCATGACACTTAGAGCGTTTCCAAGGGTTAACGCAAAGTTGCGTTAAAGGGACGAATTTTGTGGTTTTAACACACGTTAAAGGGCGTTACTTGTTGGAAGGCATTGGCGTTAAGGGATACGTTATACAATATACTTCATCATATACTTTCATCTTCAACCTTCCAGAAAAAAAAAAAAAAAAAAAAAGTTTTTTCATTCACAATGGATCCGGAAACTAGTCACGAACAAGTTTCTTTAATTTTGTTGTAATTTTTTTTTAAGTATGTTATGTTTTAATGAATGTTAAGTTTTTAATAAATGAAGTATTATTATAAGTTTAGGGGTTGAATTTGAAAATATTTGATAAAAAGGTGAGTTAAGGTGTGTTAAAGCTGAGTTAAGTTAAGGTGTGTTAAAGCTGACGTGGCAATGCCTTAAAATTTAACGCTGAGTTATTGTTGGAAGTGGCCCTAGATAACAATATGTATATGTAATTGGAACCTTAAAACTTAAAAGATCAACATGCATGAATGTACCAAACATCAACCTATAGTAGTCCATAAAGTGTGAAACGTGATGCACTTGATATAAAAGCTTAATTTATCCAAATTTAGAGTAATTAAACATGAACTTTATTTGATTGATAGTTAAAGTAGTATTAAAAAAAAAAAAAAAAAAAAAAAAAAAAAAAAAAAAACTTTCTTTTTATCAAACTTTAGAAGTGGATACGAAGCCATTCTTCATCAATAATATTTTAAAGACTAAGAACGTTCCTGAACAATAAAAGAAACTATTTAAGTTGTATTCATATCTTAATCTTTTTTTCTTTTTTTTGTGCAAAAGGTGAATTATATTAAACTCCAAACATTTACAATACAAAATCAGAGCTAAATACAAGACCAAAGCATCTGAACTTGGAGCTAAACATACAGACAGACAACATACAAACATGAAAATTCAAATAGACACCACTACAAGGACAACATCAGTATCTAAACCTCCATATTCACTTCTTTAATCAATCCTTAATCCATATACATCTTCCTACAATGGGGCATTTACTTTTCCATTTTGCTTCTTCTTCATCAGTGGGACTCCTCTTATTATTCAAAAACATATCAACCATTTTCTCCTCCTTCTGCCAGTGAATGAAAACATCAAAAATCTCATTTTCTTTGACTATATTCTCTTCCATACTTAAAGACTTTCCATTCTTATCCCTACATAACTCTCCCTCATCCTGGCACTTTTGATTATCATTAGAGTCCTGAGATTCATTGTTGCCTACACTTCCCAATACATCAAATCTATTCTTGTTTTCTTTTTGTGTTATGCTTTGTGATTTGCTCCTTTCTTCTTTAGAACCTAGAGCAGGGCACCCCTTTTCATTATACATTTCACCATTTCTTCTAGAATCACTCTTCACATCTTCCTTTTCTTTACCTTTATCTGCATTCATTGTTTTAGGCCTATACTCTTGTCTCTTGACATACCCTTTATTACCTTTATTACCAATGTTATCCATGTTACTAGTATTCTTATTCCTGCCACCTTTTTCCTCTACTTCCACAAAGCCTTCTTTATCAGTGCTGCCCTTATCCTTATCCCCCACCATTGTTACATCTTCATCTACCAATTTTTGATTCTCAGCACATTTGGACCATTCATGTCCAAATACACTACAATGACTACACACAGGTGGCTTCCAGTCATACACCACAGTTACAAACTTTGAGCATTTGGTTTCATTATTACTATTTTTATAGCAAATCTCAACCTTATCCTTCATTTCTTTCCCATCATTATTACTATTTTTTACCTCAACCAACACCCTAGCATACCCCAAACTCCCAACACCTTCATGACATACTTTAGCAGTCATTTTATCCATTATAATAGGCTTCCCTACACCACTAGCAATAGCACTAACCCCTTTAACACTCCATGCTTCCAATGGCATATCATACAATCTAATCCATAGAGGCAATATCTTGGGATCAGTTCTATCTATAATAATGCTAGGGTCCCATTTCTGAACCAGCAAAGGCTTGCTATTGATCATCCATGGACCATTTTCCAACACAAAATTCATCCCCGTTTCATCTCTGAACTTAAACATGTAAACACCTTATTATGTCTATCAATCCATACTTACCCAACATTCTACTCAAATTATACTTGATTTCTTGATGTGACATTTTAAAACCAACAAATCTACCACAAAGAGTCAATAACCATTTCATACTACCCTCCTTTACAAGTTCTTCCTCAAATATTACTACCTCCCTCCCATCTTCCATCTCAGTAGGAATAAGCCTCAGCTTATTATCAATTTCATCCTTATTTTGCATAACAGAACTAGCAAAAGTCTTCTTCATAAAGCCTTCAGAGACATTTTCACAAACACTTACATCATTTACAAAACCAGTCTGTATTCCACCATTATTGTTAACAACTGATCTCCCTAATTCAACCTGTTTCTCTACACTACCAGTACTATTATTCACAGTATTAACAGGAGTAGTATTACCAGAACTATTAGCAGTTTTGAATACCTCATTCAGAGTAGGAAATTCTTCAATTACTTCATCTGTCCTCTCTTGCTTAGATTCAACAGTACCATCATTCTTTCTAACCTCTACATTCTCCTCTTTTGCACTTCCCCCAATTTCACTGACTTTTTCCCTACATTCATCAATACTTGGCTCAACATTACTTTCTTTACTTTTTTGACTTACAGTGCTCATAACATGATCATTGAACCTTACCGGAACCCTAACTTGTCTAGCTGATCGTTGTTTCCTCTTATTCGACATTCTAGAACTAAAATAGCCCTAATTCATCACAAATAACGAATCTAATACTCAAAACGATCTATAAGCTAAGGAATTCTACAAGCTAGAGCAAAAGATACGAAAAAACACGATTTAGGTCATTTTGGGGGATTTTTCAAAACTTAACGAAAACCTAATTCAATCTAATCATTGTGTGCGCAATGATGAGACGAATCTAATGGTGTAATCAGAATAGACAATCGTTAAGAAATTGAGTAGAAAATAAAGCTTTTATGTTATTATTAGCAATGAAGTTTGGCGGGAAAATGGTTGAAAAGTGGAAAATAAAAAAGTACTTCATAGATTATGGATGAAAGGGACGAAATACGAACGGTATCTTACGATTTGGTCTTCTAGAAGGATGTCAAAATTGGATGCGAATTTAAATTTATTATGTCGAGCTTAACTTTAGTCCGACTAGTTATGTTTTCATAAAATTTGTGTCACGATTCGAATCAACAAAATGAAATCCACGCAACTTCAAATATAACTAACATGACACGAAGAAAAAAAAATCACGCATACTAATTTTTTTTTTCTTTTCTTTTTTAACTACACTATTACTCAACAAGTTGTTTTTTAATAACAGATAGGAAAAGAAATACGTCCTTTATCCTAACTATACACGAAGCTTTTGAATTGGTATTTACTGATCATATATGCAAGTACTAATGATATAACTTACAATGAAATTTCTTAAAAATCACTATACTGGACAGAAAATTCAATTTATATATATATATATATATATATATATATATATATATATATATATATATATATAATCAACTGGAAAGATATATGCGTCAAAATATTGGTTGTGCTCTCGTCAAAACGATATTTATACGGCCGGGAATACGTGAGCTTTTTGGGGCATACACGTATACACCGAAGAATATGTATTTATTAATATAAGTAATATATTAAACGTTATATATTAATTATATTATGTCACATAATGGTTAAAGGGCCAAAGAGGGAAAAGAATTATTTGCTTGGAGTTTAAGTTAAAGTAATTAATATCAAGTTTTCATATTAATTAACTTAAGGACTTAAACACAAAGATGGAATATTCTAGGAGGGGAGGTAAGTGTCGGTTTTAGAAACTTAAGAGGTGTTAGACTCAAACTTGGAGGACAAGTTTGAGGCTATATAAACACCCCTTGCAAGCCTTAAACACGTGACACATCACTAATCCCAAAAGAATTGTTATTCTTTCCTGACCCACGATTTAATAAAAGCTAAAGGCAAAAGTTTGACTTTACTTCTAGTTTTGTTTCATACGACAGTAAAGAAAACAAAGAAAGGTTGTCTTGGTTAATTAGTTTGACGCAAGCCAAACTTGTTTTGTTTAATCATTAGTGACGTGTACTAGCATACACATATTCTTGTGACGTATATGTATGCAACAATAGAGATCAACTCACTATAGTTGATTGGTTCATGTGTTCGTGATCAAGATCAAGACTTGGTGTTTATCTATTTTTCAATAGATTCGAGGTTAGTAATTTTATGTGTTTTAATTATGTGTTTTAATTCATAACATTAAATATAGATCCATCCGCTGCGTACTCGTGGTATTGATGGTTTAATCAATATGAATTCCCAACAGTGGCATCACGAGCCATCTCGTTTGGTGTTATGGGTTACACATAGAGTCGCTTGCTACGCTAATTAAACACATATATTAATTGTTATGACAATAACATGCATTATTGTCATTTAATTAAATCTTGATCTTGTTTAATTATTAATGGTTAATAAGACTTAAAAGGGGTTAGGAAAATTAAAAAGATTATTGTAACATGTACTTCTTCTTTTTCTTTTCCAATCTTAAGGCTTACGCGGTCATTATTAATGACGTCTGTGGTCCACAAGGTACCTAGCTCGAAAACTTGTGGGAGCCTTAGATTCTCCAATTGGGGAAGACTCATTCTTGAGTTTTGGAGCATTACTTGTTTTACTGCTTTCCATTAGAGTCTGTCTTCTCCTCTGTCTGTTTTAATTACTTATATGTTTTATTCCTTGTGACTTGTTTTACATATATGCTGTTGATTTTGGAAATAAAACAGACTAATTACTTATATCGAAACTTGTTTTTAATTAAATCGTGGGTTCCATCAAGCTATTGAGGGTGTGGATCATTACTCGAAGCTACCAGGATATAGCTTGCTGGATATCGTGAGATTTAATTATTGTCTGTTAATATACACACTTAATTCCTTGTGACCAGTTATGTGTTATGTGCGAAACTTTTTTTTACACTTAAACGGACTATAAACTATTGAAATATGATTTAATTAAATCGTGGGTTCCATCAAGCTATTGAGGGTGTGGATCATTACTCGAAGCTACCAGGATATAGCTTGCTGGATATCGTGTGATTTAATAAACTTTAACTATAAGATACCTAAAGTTTTTGTGCTTTTATTAATGATCTTTGATCAAATCAAGATCTAGGGTTTTGTGTGGTCTTTTCCCGCCCCACTACATGCTTCGGCATATGAGGGAATTATTGGAAGAACTTAGGTCTTTTGACTCATGTAGAGTACAATATAGGGTTTTTGACCATTCTTTACCCGTGATAAAAGTACACCTAATAAGTTGAAAATTTGTTTTTTGCAAACTTGTGTTACAAAGATGTATGCATGCCTCTTTGTACACAATTTTTGATACATGCTTTTGTCAAAAATTATGTGATACCCTATTTGAAATTTAAGTTTATGCCATCCAAAGTTGAGGACACTTGCACTTGCCTTTTGCTCTTCGTGGGACGTGAGTGAATTGCAACCCAAGGTGTTTATTCTCTGGCGTGAGACCTAGAGTTATTTACACATGTTCTCTAATTGGACGACTTAATCGAGTCAAGCGGTGAGATCCTTGAGCCCGAGGCATAGGATGAGACAAAACATGCATGACACTAGTAGCTTGTACTCTAGTGCCATAAGTCTCATAAATCTAAGAGTTGCACTTGTAATGCAATTGCCGCACGCCGCCTACCTCTTGTACCCACAAGACTTACCAGAGTAGTAAGCACTACCGTGATGAGTGGGAGTTCAAGGGGGTCTTAGTCTTTTAGTAAATTAATTGTTTTATTTATTAAAACATGGGTAGTTAATTTGTAAAAGAATTAATTATCGAAAATACTAAAATTTTGAACTTTGTTTATTGTAGATGGCAGCTAATCAATCCGTCAACAATTCGATCTTCAGGTCTTTCCTCGAAAAGGAAAAACTTACTGGATCCAACTTCCTCGACTGGTATCGGAATTTGAGGATCGTCCTCACAGCCGAGGATAAGTTAACCTATGTGGAGCATCCCATACCTGCTACTCCTGTTCCTCAAGCTCCTAATCAGCAGGTTCCTGCTGATGTCCTTGCCGCTCACGCCCAATGGGTTAAAGCATCCAAGGACATAGGCTGTCTTATGCTCATAAGCATGACTCCAGAACTTCAAAAGAATATGGAGCACTTTGATGCATATAACATGCTTAAGGAGTTGAAGACCATGTTTGCTCAGCAAGCAGAACACGAACTCCTTGAGACTGTGCAGGCCTTTCATGCATGTAAGCATGAGGAGGGTCAATCTGTTAGCACCTACGTTCTGAAAATGAAGGGCTATATGGACAGACTGGAACGCCTTGGTCACCCCATGTCATCTGGCCTTGCAGTGAGCTTGATTCTTACCTCTCTGAACAAGGACTTTGCTGGATTCAGACAGAATTATAATATGCAATGCATGGGGAAGACAGTGAATGAAGTGCATGCAATGCTTAAGCTGCACGAACAAGGGCTTCCTAAGAAAGATGCTACCCCTGCTTTACTTGCTGTAAGAGCAGGAAGGATCCAGAAGAATAATAAGAACAAGAAGCCGCTGAATGGTACTCAGGGTAAGAATCATGGTAAAGGCAAGGCTAAGCTTGCTTATGCCCCCAAGGCCAAGATTCCCCCTCCACCTAAAAAGGAGCATCCTGCTAAGGACACTGAGTGTCATCATTGTCATCAGACTGGACACTGGAGGAGGAATTGTCCTGCCTATTTAGCCGAGTTGATGCAGAAGAAGTGCAATGTGGCTGGCAATGCTAGCACATCAGGTATCTTCGTCATAGAACTTTATAATCTTCCTCATAAATCTTGGGTATATGACACTGGTTGTGGTACTCACATCTGTAATACTACTCAGGGTCTCAGGGGAAGTAAGAAACTGAAGCCTGGAGCTTTGAGCCTGTACGTGGGAAATGGAAACCGTGCAGCCGTTGAAGCTATCGGGAGTTTTGATTTATACCTTCCTAGTGGTTTAATTATTGTGTTAGACAATTGTCATTATGCTCCTAGTATTACTAGGGGTATTGTTTCAATTTCTCTTTTGAAAGACAATGGTTTTACTCATTGTTTTACAGATATTGGTATTTCAGTTTCAATGAATAACGTGTTTTATTTTAATGCTGTTTCTCGGAATGGTATTTTTGAAATTGATATGCATGATTCTGTTTCGAATGATTGTTCTATGTATTCTGTTAATAGTAAAAGAGCCAAGCGTAACTTGGACTCTACATTCTTGTGGCATTGCCGACTTGGGCACATCAACAAGAAACGCATTGAGAAGCTGCAACGCGATGTGCTTCTTAAATCAACTGACCTTGAGTCTTTTGATAAGTGTGAATCTTGTGTGTTTGGGAAGATGGCAAGAAAGCCTTTTCCGCATAAAACGGAGAAAGCTACAGATCTGCTTGGACTCAAACATTCTGATGTATGTGGCCCTTTTAGAACTGTGTCAAAACAAGGATACAGCTATTTCCTAACTTTCACTGACGACTTTAGTCGATATGGTTATGTTTACTTGCTTAAACATAAACATGAAGTCTTTGAAACTTTCAAAGTATTTCAAAGTGAAGTTGAGAATCAACTTGGTAAAACCATAAAGGCCTTACGGTCTGACCGTGGAGGCGAATATATGAGTCAAGAGTTTATAGATCATCTTAAGAAGTGTGGGATTGTCTCACAACTCTCTTCTCCAACTACATTCATCAATACTTGGTTCAACATTACTTTCCTTACTTTTTTGACTTACAGTGCTCATAACATGATCATTGAACCTTATCGGAACCCTAACTTGTCTAGCTAATCGTTGTTTCCTCTTATTCGACATTCTAGAACTAAAATAGCCCTAATTCATCACAAATAACAAATCTAATACTCAAAACGATCTATAAGCTAAGGAATTCTACAAGCTGGAGCAAAAGATACAAAAAAACACGATTTAGGTCATTTTGGGGTATTTTTCAAAACTTAACGAAAACCTAATTCAATCTAATCATTATGTGCGCAATGATGAGACGAATCTAATGGTGTAATCAGAATAGACAATCGTTAAGAAATTGAGTAGAAAATAAAGCTTTTATGTGATTATTAGCAATGAAGTTTGGCGGGAAAACGATTGAAAAGTGGAAAATAAAAAAGTACTTCATAGATTATGGATGAAAGGGACGAAATACGAACGGTATCTTACGATTTGGTCTTCTAGAAGGATGTCAAAATTGGATGCGAATTTAAATTTATTATGTCGAGCTTAACTTTAGTCCGACTAGTTATGTTTTCATAAAATTTGTGTCACGATTCGAATTAACAAAATGAAATCCACGCAACTTCAAATATAACTAACATGACAAGAAGAAAAAAAAATCACGCATACTAATTTTTTTTTCTTTTCTTATTTAACTACACTATTACTCAACAAGTTGTTTTTTAATAACAGATAGGAAAAGAAATACGTCCTTTATCCTAACTATACACGAAGCTTTTGAATTGGTATTTACTGATCATATATGCAAGTACTAATGATATAACTTACAATGAAATTTCTTAAAAATCACTATACTGGACAGAAAATTCAATTTATATATATATATATATATATATATATATATATATATATATATATATATATATATATATAGAATCAACTGAAAAGATATATGCGTCAAAATTCAATAAGAAAGATCGAAAGTGTATAATTCACGAATCACTCACAGTTGAAAGAAGTGACATATTCATCATTCCATGCATTGTAACAAGACTTTAATGGGCGATCCATGGAATTGAAACCTTACCAAAGTTGATACTATGTTTACGTTTTACATGAATATTAAAAGGGTTATACTTTGGTAACATTCCTTAGTAATGGGCCACCACCTATTTTTAAAGAATGTACAAGCCGACAAAAGAGACAGTACAAGCGGCGGCAGCGGGGTAAAAGTCAACACACCCCCCTATGGGGGTGTCTGTGTATACTGACCCATATTAAAAATGACTAATTTAAAAAAATATACTAGTTATGTTACTACACTGTTATTGGAAATTCGCCTGAATTAAGAAGAACTACACTGTCTTGTGCTCCGAATGTTGAAGTGTTGTGAAGTCAAGGTCAATATTCATAAGGAAATCAAAATAATTCAACTCCAAAACTTGCACATTTTAATTGCAAAAAATGTTTAAAAAAAAATAGACGGACAAACAAAACCAACTATTCTAGTCATGAACTATAAAACTATCTATTTTACAACGTCAAATGTAATATCCTTTGTCTTAGAAAAATCCAAAAAATTAGAGTAATATAAGACTAGGTGCAATGGGTGGTCTCTCACCATTCACATCGATGGTCACGTGCCACCCCTACCGATGGTCCCCTGTCACGTATAAGGCAAGCCAAAAAGAGGGACAAAAGGTGATGGCAGTCGTCACTCGGGTATCGTGCAAAGCGGGTGTTTTTATTATTTTTTTATTTAATTTGTGAGTGTGTGTGAGGTATTTTGTGAGGTATGTTTGAAATGTGAGGGGAGTAACAAGTTAATGACCATTGTGAGTGATATGTGAAAGGAGTGGTAATGTACCGAATAGTAATGTGGCGTTGATGTAGAAAGTGGGCGAGTGGTGACCATTAACCCTAGTCTAAACCAAGTGGAAAATAAAACTAAATCGTATACATAATTAAGTGGCCTATAAAATAATCCCATTCTTCCCAATTTGATAAAATAAAATTACCATGGAAATATATAGTTACCAGAATAACCATTTGTTAAATGTTAAATTTTGTAAAAGTCAAAGAACTAAACTATTGTGGTCACTGGCAATGCGTGTGGTTGACCAAAGAAGTGAAAAATTAGAAGTCTCGACAAAGTTAACAGTAGTACACTACTAGTATGATGGCAATATCAAATACTAATTATGTTTGTATTCTTATTTCTTCAGCAACAAAGAATTATAGCTGTATTTTTATTACTATTGTTAATAGAAGAATTGAAGTAGTTCATGATTCGCTATGCTAAAGGGGTAAAAAAATTCACGCATTGTTGTGCAGTTTATAAACATCAGTGTTGTCCTTGAGGGTGGACGAGGTGACTGAGCCCCTACAAACTGTTGGAATATGTGAACTATATAAAATCATAAAAACATATAATCATCAAGAACACGCAGCGGATAGATCTACAAGAACAAGTAATTAATTAAACATAAATAGATACGTACCTTATTGATTCCTAGCAAGAACAAGTAATCTCTTCAACAAGAACAAGTTATATAAACCCTAATTGGGAATATATATGGATCGATCAACACTCCAAGATCACAAGCTAAAATAAGCTTGTCACTCGTTCCTGTACACACGTAATGATAGCGTTTCAATGAGAAAAGCTAGGTTCTTGATCACCAATAACCAAACACTTTATAGCTTTAGTAGAATTCGGCCAAATCCTAGTGGATTTAGAAAAGGGGCCGATCGTTGGAGCTAGAGGGGAGAAGGAGAAGAAGTTTGGCTAGGTTTGGAGATCCAAGATTAGAGAAAAACTAAAACACAATGAATTGTATTTATAGTGTTTCTTTTCTTTGTGCCCAAGCTAACCAAAACCGACCCTAAACCCTAATGGGAAGGGTTCGGCCGATCATTGCATCCCACAAGGGATTCTAGATCCTTCTTTCCTATTTTGCGTAATTAGTCCTTTAACGGTCGTTAGTTAAAACCCCGTTAAGTACTAACTGTCGTTAAGTGTTTTATTGATGAAATGAATAAATAAATATATGAAATATATTTAATTATTCATCATTGAAACTCTCACGTTATTGTGTGCAATCCCGAGCCTCGGGTTCGAAACCGGACATACGTATATTAATATTTATACACAAAACCTAACAGCTCCCACTTGGATAAACATTAATATAGTAATGACATGGGTCAGCCTAGCTTAACCTTCCCAATGCCCCCAGCTTGATCCGAGTATGGTTCTCCTGGAAAAAACCACGTGATGAAATTAATCATCATACTTATCCTTTTGTTACTAATACCGCGTTAATTTGGATATGGATCTTTGTCATTCCATAATTAACATTAGTTTCTCGTTTATACATAATTGATCAAGATTACCAAAACATCTGAACGTCTTCCAGATAGACTTTGGGCGTGCGCACGCAAACATCTTGTCAATCCTACGAGTGGCCAAGCAGTGTTGAACTTCAACACAAAGTTGAAGGAACAAATCCCTTATTGACTGCGAGCATAACCCTCGAACTTCGCATCATTTCTGAAAATAGCCCTTATGACTACCTTTTACGGTTAGCGTTAGACCATCTTACAGAAAATAAGCTACATCCTCGGCAATTATCTGGCATCTCAAGTCTAAGGATAAATATTCATGATATACTTGATGACAACGATCCATAAAGTATAATCATGTGATTGGGATAAGTCCTATATTCAATGTATCCAATATTGAATATCATGTGACATTGGTGTCTCAACCTTACAGTACATTCTACCAATCCTCACATTTGTCTTAGTTCAATAATATTCCCATATTATTAATTGACAACGGACTATTTAGAATAAATAAATTATTCACGGATTTAAACATGCAAATATAGGACACAAATATTAATAATGAGAATAAACGTTATCCGCACTTTATTTCATTAAAATAATAATTGTTTACACGTCCCTATCGAAATACTAATCCAACAGATTTACATGAAACTATCTGCTAAACGAAGACCAATACCCTGAGCATGTCGAGTAAACGTATCTTTAGGTAATGCCTTCGTGAAAGGATCAGCCAGATTGTCATCTGTGTGAACTTTGAGTACTTTGATTTCACCTAGTTCGACCTGTTCTCGAACATAGTGAATCTTTCTTTTAAAGTGTCTGGCGCCTTTCATAACTCCAGGTTCATTGGCGAATGTGATTGCAGCAGAGTTGTCGCAATACACATTTATAGGTAATTCAATAGACGGCATCACTCCAAGATCCGTAATGAAATTCCTTATCCAAACAGCTTCTTGTGCAGCTTCCGATGCAGCAATGTACTCAGCTTCTGTAGCAGACATGGCCATTGTACTCTGCTTCTTACTCTTCCAGTCTACTGCTCCTCCATTTATGACAAAGACATAACCCGTTTGTGACTTCGTATCATCTTTATCAGTTTGCCAGGACGCATCGCAGAAACCTGTAACATTCAGTTCTGCGTCTGGATTTCCCCCGAAAACAAGAAACATATCTTTAGTATTCCTCAAATACTTAAGAATGTTTTTAACAACATGCCAGTGATCTTTCCCTGGATTTTGCTGATAACGACTGGTCAAATTTTGAGCGAATGCCACATCTGGCCTTGTGCATCTAACTGCATACATGATAGATCCTACCGCCGAAGCATACGGAACTTTCTGCATGTATGCCACCTCTTCAGGTGTAGAAGCACACATTTCGCTACTTAAGCCATGATCTACTTGCATGGGCAAATATCCCTTCTTAGAGTTTTGCATATTGAATCTCTTCAATATTTTATCCATGTAAGTACTTTGGCTTAATCCGATTAACCGCTTAGATCTGTCTCTATAGATCTTGATTCCAAGGATATACGCTGCTTCTCCTAAATCCTTCATGGCAAAGCAATTACCAAGATATTCCTTAACTTCATTTAGGCTTGGTATGTGATTTCCCATGATTAATATGTCATCGACATATAGGACAAGAAAAGTAGTGTTACTCCCACTAACTTTGTGGTATACACATGGCTCGTTGAAATTTTGAGTAAATCCAAACTTCTTGATTTCCTCATCAAATTTCTTATTCCATTGCCTGGATGCTTGCTTCAATCCATAAATGGATCTTTGAAGTTTGCATACACGCTCAGGAAATTGTGGATTTACAAAACCTTCAGGTTGCGCCATATAGATGTCTTCATCTAGGCGACCATTCAGAAACGCGGTTAGACATCCATTTGCCAAATCTCATAGTCATAGTATGCAGCTATGGCTATAAGAATCCTAATAGCTCTAATATCGGCTACAGGAGAAAAAGTCTCCTCATAGTCAATACCGTATGTTTGGGTAAAGCCCTTGGCCACCAAACGAGCTTTGTAGGTGTGTACTTTGCCATCCATGTCAGTCTTTTTCTTGAAGAGCCACTTACACCCAACTACCTTAGCATTGGGTGGAAGGTCTACTTCAATCCAGACTTTATTGTCTTTCATGGATTGCATTTCCCCATCCATGGCTGCCCGCCATTTGTCCTCTTCAGGACTATTAATGGCAGCCTTATAACTAGTTGGCTCATCAATGTGATCCAATAGAAAAGTATCCTCATCGTCTATGCTTAAACATAGGCGTTCAGGAGCCTTTGTAGATCTTGAAGATCTACGGATGGGTACCACTTCAACTTCAGGTGGAGGACCTAAACTTTCAGGTTCCACAGGAAGTGTGTTAGTGCTTTCAGAAGGTGACGTATCTTCATGATCATTTTCAAGATCATATACTCTCCCACTAAATTCTTGAGATATTAGATTATCCTCAAGAAATTCACCGTACCTAGCTACGATGACCTTATTTTCAGGTGGGAAGTAAAAGTAGTAACCCTTCGTTTCCTTAGGGTATCCTACGAAGATACACTTAACAGATCTTTGTTGGAGTTTGTCAGGTGAGTCACGTTTAACAAACGCCTCACAACCCCAGACCTTTAAGTAAGAAAAGTTGGGAGCTTTTCCAGTCCATACTTCATATGGAGTCTTATCAACCTTCTTAGTTGGAATCCTATTTAACACGTGAACAGCCGTTTCAAGAGCATAATCCCAAAAGGATAAAGGAAGAGTTGTAAGATTAAACATGGATCGTACCATATCTAACAAGGTACGATTTCTCCTTTCAGATACACCATTTTGCTGTGGCGTATAAGGAGAAGTGAGTTGTTGCACAATGCCACACTCACCCAGATAATCCTTAAACTCTTGGCTTAAGTACTCACCACCACGATCGGATCGAAGTGCCTTAATCTTCTTTCCGAGTTGTAATTCTACTTCATTTTTAAAGACCTTGAATGTCTCAAAGACTTCATGTTTATGTTTAAGTAAATAAACATAACCATAACGACTATAGTCATCCGTGAAGGTCAAGAAGTAGACAGCACCACGTTTAGACACATGTCTAAGTGGACCACACACATCCGTGTGTATTAATCCAAGTAGATCTGAAGCCTTCTCCATATTGCTATGGAAAGGTTTCTTTGTCATCTTCCCAGATATGCAAGACTCGCATTTATCAACTGAATCATCATTGATATTTTTTAAAAGCCCATCGTGTTGCAGCTTTTCCATGCGACTCTTGCCTATGTGAGCAAGACGGCAGTGCCATAAATAAGATGAGTCCAAGTTAGACTTGACTATCTTATTTCCGATGCTATACATTGAATTATTTTTATTGGATACATGGTTCTCCATGTCAATTTCAAACACACCATTTAATGGAATAGCATTAAAGTAAAAAACAGAATTTAAAGAAACAGAAATTCCATTATCATTAAAAGTATGCTTAAAACCCAAATCCAATAACAAAGAAACTGAAACGACACCTCTAACAATAGAAGGTGCGTAATGACAATTGTTCAAAACTAATATTAAACCAGAAGGTAAAACTAGCTCAAAAGTCCCTATGGCTTCTACTGCTGCACGTATTCCATTTCCCACGTACAAGTAGCATTCCCCATAGTTCAGCTTCTTCGCTCCTCTAAGCCCCTGCGATGTATTACAAATGTGAGTACCACATCCTGTATCATATATCCAGGCATTTTGCTTACGAGAAAAAGAAAACAATTCAACCATAAAAATACCTGAAGTGCTGGCGCCCTACCCAGCCTTGGCATTCTTATTCTTGCGACACTCCTCCAGTAGCAATGGACAGTCCCTCTTCCAATGTCCAGGAGTATTGCAGTGGTGACAAGCAGCCGTATCCTTTTTAGGATGACCCTTCTTGGGAGGAGGATTCTGCTTCTTTGGCTTTTGCTGATAAGTCACAATCTGCTTGCCCTTGTCAGCTTTGCCCTTTCCTTTCTTGTTCACTTGTTTCGGTTTACCGGGCTTAGCTACCCTACCACCTCTAATTGCCATAACAGCAAGTGTAGGAGCTTTCTTAGTGAGTTGATATGTGTCTAAATACACATATATTTTATATTGTTTAACCCCACAAAAACGACCAAAAACACACAAATGACCATATAAATGTTACAAATATCATTGAAATGTGTTTTTATGTGATTCAGGTACAAAAAAATTGAAAACAAGTGAAAAATGATCAAAGTTCACACAATTGTCAATTTCAGTCCCTGAAGTATCACCAATTTGCAAAACTAGTCCCTGAAGGTTTAAAATGAATGAAAAGTCAACTTAAGTCCTTGGACAATCAAACTTGTTCAAAATAGTCCCTGGATGAAAGTTTTCTACAAATGGCAACTTTTACCCCTCAAGTTTCAAAATTGGCAAAATTAGTCCCTGGGTGTTTAAAAATGGAAACTTAACAAATAATACCCTTGTACTATTCATAACTTACAATTTGGAACTCTTTTGATAACTTTTGGGAAATTTACAATTTCACCCCCTCAACTTTGGAAAATAACATAAAAGGTCCCCCGGGTGTTTTAAATTGTAAATAATGCAAATAAGGTCCTTTGGTTTAGCAAACTTGGCATTATTAGTCCTTGTGATAACTTATGAAATATTACAGGTTTAGTCCTTCATAAATTTAGAAGTTACAAGTTTGGTCCTTGTGCTTATTTCTAAAAACCAAACCGGACCTTAAATAAAAATAAAACCCAATCCATGTTTTATTACAACCCAACCCCAAAATAATAAAACCCCAACCCAGTTACATAACCCAAGCCCAATTCCCTTTAAAACCAACCCGACCCACCTTTCCTTTGCTAAATATCAGGGTCAAACAAGAAGTTTGACCCGTCTTCTTCCTTCCACTTGCCGCCTAAACAAACCATACCACCACACCTCACCTTGCCAGCTGCTACAATCCCTTCCACCTCACCCCCAGCTGTCTACCCACTCCCCTCCACCTCCACAACACATCAAGATGCATTAATTGTTCTATAACTGCCCATAGCTACTTGTATGGATTTTGGCGCCAAAATCCGTTTAAATGGCTAGGATGAATTTGACTGCATCAATGGTCAAGAATTAAAGTGGGATTTGACCAGAAAACCAAGTGGAACTCAGAGGTGTATAAAGATCAGAGGAGAGGAAAGAAAGAAGGTTACCTTGGGCTAGCCTTGGTCACGTAATGTAGAATTTAAATGCTTTCTTTAATTTAAATGTCTTTTAATGCTTTCAATGTTGTAATCTTCCTTAAATTAGTGTAATGGAACATCATTTTCAGTTTAATTTCAAGTCACTTTTAAATTTTAAGTTTTTGCTTAATGTCCTTTAATTTTCAAGTCAATTCGAATTCATGTTAATTAGTAGTTTAATGGACTCTATAGCTCACAAAAGCTCCTGACAAAAGCTTTAAAGCTTTTAGGTACATTAAAATCAGTTTAGTCTTTAAAACTCAGAAAACACCAAAAGAATTCAAGAAAACCAATGAAAAATAAAAATCAGTTGTGTGAAAGAAGAAGCAAGGAGCAGGGTGAAATTTTGGAATGCCTTGGGTTAGAAACTTCATGGGAAGCCTTAGGTAGTGAAATTGATCCATGGTTCTTTGTTCTCCTCTGAAATCACTTGTAAGCCTCTTTTTCCACATTTTTGCATTTTACTGTTTCAGCTGTTTATCTGTTTTGATTTCCATGTTTTCATGTTTCTTTGTTGTTAGTTTATCATATTATAGCTTAATCTAGGTTAGTTATGTTTTGGATTTGAGTGTGGTTTGAAATGGCATGTTGACTGTCACTTTACAAGTTTTTGATAATCCTAGACCTAGACTTTTGTGACTACTTGTTTAGGCTGAAAAAGGTCCATTTTGACACTTTGGTTTCTTTGGATTTGATGGAATTGGTTTACACAGTCCTATGTTTTGAAAATCTCATTTTGGTCTAATTAAAAGGTTGTTTGGATTTAATAGTGAATCTGTGTTGTAGGGTGTTTGAATGGTTGTTCTTGTTTGATGTACTCTTCATATGACCTAAACAACTCAGTGAAACCTTAATCAATCAGTCTCACATATGAAAAAGTCAAAATGACACTTGATCCTATTTATGTGTTGACTGTGAGATGATTAGGTCCTATAATCTTGCATATCTGTTTAAATGTTGTTAGGTTAGCTTTATTTCATGTTCTTATAGCTTAATACAACATATTAAGTCAGTAGATTAAGTTTTAAATTCATATTAGTCAACTTTTAGTGTTTTTGTTAAAAGTCAAATTTCAGTTCTTCAGATTTTGAGTGAACTCATTAATTTTTGTGTGCTTTTATTACTAGGTTTTAGCTTAAATGCTTTTAGGGTTTTAATCTTTTGCTGCTTGTCTTCACTAGAATAATTTTAGTTTGATTTTTATAACTTGTAAACTGCTTAATTTTTGCTTTTCTTTTAGCTATTTTTCAAAAACCTCCCCTGCACCAGGGGAGTGTTGTTTTATAAGTTTTTTTTTTATTAGCTTGCTACTTGTTCAATATTGCACTTTAGGTTTTGATTTTTGTTGTTAGTAGAAGCCCTTATGGCATATTTGTTATATCCAAGCTTATTTTTCTGTTTGTAGCTTTTTAGTCCACTTATTTTTACCCAACTTTTTGTTCCACCAAGTTAAATACACTGAAGCAAACAGTGTATTTAAGCTTTTTCATAAGCTTATTAAAAGCTCCTCACTGAGCTTGGGAGTGTGAGCTTTGGCTTTTCACAAAGCCAAGCAACCCAACTCAATGTCTCAGTGCTAGTTGAGCTTGTATAAGCTTATTTGATAGGTTATTATTGAGCTCGTTGTTTGCCAATTCTCAACAGTTAACTGTGAAAACAGTTAACTTACACCATTTCCACAAGCTCATAATAAGCTCATTTGTGGTCACTAGCTTGTGTAATTTAGCTTTTTGTGAAGCTCAATTGCCCATCTAAATGATCCAGCTCTTAAATCCCATGTTGTAGCCCATTTACTAGGGCTGCACTAAGCTTGAACTTATCACAATTTTTGATTAGTATACTGGTTCATCAGTATACTCTAGCCAATTTCATAAGCTCACAAAAAGCTCATCCATGGGACTTAGCTTGTGAATTTTGTTTCTTTTAGAAGCTTATCCACCTGATAATAAGTTCCAGTGCTTATAATCCATGTTCTAGCTTATTTGCTAGGGCTGCATACAGCTTTTTGTTTGTCCCATATTCTCAGTATACACTGAGAATCAGTGGAATCACCCCAACTTCATAAGCTCCTCAAAAGCTCATCTGTGGACCATAAAGGTTGAGCTTTGGCTTTTTGGAAAGCCAACCAGACCATCTTGCTACTTCAATTCTTACTTTGGCTTTTTCAGCTTATTCTCTTAGCTTAAATTGCCATTCAAAAAAGTTGCAGGCCTGAGTTTGGACTGTGTGTAATTTGGATTTGCTTATTAGCTTATTGCTAGCTTATGGGTGAATTCCAGTGCACAAGCTTGTTTATACTTGTTCATATCATTAGTATACATATTATTTTTCTTTTAGTTTCTTGTGTGGAGCTTATTCCAAGCTTATTCAAGCTTTCACTCAATCCAAGTTAAGCCAAAAAGCTTAACTGTCTAAACCTTAAGCTCACACATTGTACACTATCTCAGTGGATATTCTTGTTCATATTTGTCCATTGAGCTTGTGTACATCTTATTTTACCCTTTGTTTCCTTTGTAAAGCTTTTTCCAAGCTTATTCTAAGCTTTACCTCAACTGTGAAGCCAAAAGCTTCACTGTCTTGGTTCATAAGCTCACAATTTGCTTATTTCTTAGTTTGTAAAGTTTTGTTTTCATTAAACTTGTATAATATCAGTATATATTTAGTTTCAGAAAAAGAAAATAAAAAAAGAGCTTTTTCCAAGAAGTGATAGCTTCTATTTAAGAAGCTTATTGCTTATTAGCTTATTTTTCTTAAGCACTTGCTATTTTTATAATTTTCTTAGCTTCTTAGATTTATTTTATAATTATGTAAAAAGTTTCATATTTTTCCTAGGCTGTTTAATATTTATAATAAATCAGTTTTAGTTTTTAATACTTAATAATAGTAAATAATTAATAATAAATAGAATAATTGTATAATAAATATATTTTTACTTTCAGAAATTCTTTTATATTATTTTAGACTTTTCTAAGTTTTTATTTTATTTTCTTAAGCTTTATTTTCCATTTTCTTATTTTTAGGTTATTATTATATAGTAAATAATTAATAATAAATCCAATACTTGTAAAATAAATACATACTTAGTTTTAAAATTCATTTTATAATATTTAAGATTTTTCCAATTCATTATTTCATTTATTTAAGTTAATTTTAGATTTTCTTATTATTTAATTCATTTTTAAATACATTTAATTCATTTTTAAGTAATAATAATTAATATAATAGTATAATCAATAATTTTAATTTTCTAATAATTTTCTTATCCTTTTAGGATTCCAAAAATATAATTTTCACATTTGTGGGAGTTATATTTGACTGAATTCACTTTTTATTTTGGTACGTTGACGTAATTAATAATTAAACGTACACGTTTTAGGTTTTAGATTTTCTTAACATTTTAAATAAGTTTGTATATTATAAATAAATATTTTAAGTTTATTTAATTTGCATTTAAGCCCCTAAGGCATGCAAATTCCTACTATAGTTATAACCGTTTTGTTTTGTACGTTTATGTCTATTTAAACTAAACGTACGTTTGTAAATCTTTCACGTTTTTAGGTTTCTGATTGTACGTTTTTAACGATACAGCTGTGACAGAGCTATGACTATTCACATTCCTAGTGTTAGTCAATCAGATTCCTGTTTTTATATATTCAATATCATTTCATCACACACATTCGTTATATTACAGTTTACACACCTCGTTGGGACATAACGACCCGGGGATATTCTATACTCCCATGGATTTAAATTGCATTTTTCTCCCTTATATTTTGACTTGTATGGTTGACCGTTCGCAAATGGTTGGCTGATATAAAGATGACTGTTCGGGAGAGATCATGAGTCCCTTCTCATGTTCAATGAGAATTGCATGCAATTCAGAAAAAGTCTTCCCCTTGCAATGCATGTTAAAGTTGCGCACAAAATCACCATGCAATTCCTCATTGAGAGATTTGTTGATGAGGCCAACTTTAACGTCTTCCACATACCCGCAATCAAGTGCATCTAGTTGGTCAAGATAACCTTTCATTTCAAGCACATGAGTACTTACGGGTGTTGTTGCGTCCTGCTTGCACTTGCCTAAGTTGTCAAGTACATCATACAATTCAGCCATGGGAGGTTTCTGAAACATGCGTGTCAGTTCCTCAATCATGTTTTTCGGGCCATATTTCTCAAACTGTTTTACCAGTTGAGTGTCCATTCCCGATAGCATGAGACAAGCCGCATCATTGTGCTTGTCATAAGCTTCATTGAACTCCCTAAGTATTTCATTAGGCGAGTTGGCAGGAGGAGCAACCGGAAGGTCCTCAGTAAGACATTCATAACGTTTGGCAATCCTAAGAACAAGCCTTAGATTGCGATACCAATCATTAAAATTCTTAGTCCCAGTCAATTTCTCTTTTTCAAGCATCATCTTGAAACAAGAGGTTAAGTTTGACGAGTTTCCGGGTTGGGCCATTTCTACAGAAAAAAATTCAAAAGTTAGTACTTTCGATAATAAACTTTCCATGAAAATTAAACACCCATTGGTTAAAAAAACCATTTAATTTTCACTGAAAACTAGGATCCTAATTGACGCCGTTTCATTACATCAGCTTTGGCTGCTAGCAATGAAAATGCTCAATAAGGTACGGGATCACCCAATTGCCAATGTCAAATTGCAATTCCTAGAAATCTTGGGACTTACATTATATTGCCAACATCAGTTGCAAAATGTAAGCATGTTTCATCCCCAATTCTTTATGCCTTGGCGCCGTTCCATTACATCAGCTTTGGCTGCTAGTAATGAAAGTGCCCAATTAAGTTAACCAACTTAAGAAAACAGTAAATTGATGTCGGTTTATTGCATTCAGCTTTGGCTGCTAGCAACAAAGTACTCAATTTACCCTTAGATGACCATCCTTTGAACATCAACATTCAGCTTTGGCTGCTAGTGATGTAGGATGAAACCTTAGGTGTTTCTTTTTGTAGTTGGGTGGCATATAACTTAAATTTACAAGGGTAATAAAATTTTGATGTGTTAAATCAAAAAATATGTACAAAGATGTCATGCATTCATCTTTGTATCATATATGTTTGCAAAAACAAAACCGTTTACTCATTCGCAGCTCAAATCATCAAAGTTTTTAATTGAGGCGTTGAGCAAATTATAACATTGCCTTAAGATGCTTCGTGCTTTTTCATGGTGTACTTGGTAAGTCTATTATTGACGCACAGGCGAGCGGAGGGACGACAGCCGCCGAAGCTGGTTAAAACCGTGCCCCTTTAAGGTCACAATTTAATGTGAACCAACCTTTTACCCACTTTATAGTTTGTCAATAATAGGTCCGCCGCTTCGACCACTTTTGTACAGTCGCAATCAATCAACTAAAAAATATGATTTTCTTGCTAAAACTATTTTATGTAGTAATTTATTAATTGCTAGTCTCGCCTGGGAGCAAATTACCGTGCGAAGCGAACCACTGTCGGCACATAAGACTTGGCAATAAATAAAGTTACTACAAAGGTTTCATAGTTATTAGTCTTATTTATTTTTATTTGAAAAATTACCCTCTTTTGTAGTTACAATCCATCATAATATTAAACACAAACGATCAAGTAATTACAAAAAATAAATAAACACATAATAACAAATATATGATCATCCACGATATCATATAGCCACATGCAAACCTTTTTCAATAAATCCTAATATTAATTCTATGTGAAATTTTAAATGTATGTAACTAACAAAACTCCCATTGGTTTTCGAGCTCATTGTGCCCAATGGTCCACAGACACCAAATAACTTGGCCGCGTAAGTTTTGGTTAGTTAGATACCACATTGCACATAACTTTATTTAATTAATATATATTGAGGTCTTCCCCAATTTAAGATTTATTTAAATCATGTAGCAAATAATTCAATACAAGACATACAAATCACACCATGACAAATATGCAAGATTTGTCAAGGATACCATATTGATCACATAATCATGCATTCCATATTATCATGTCAATATCTCATGTACGTATCTAATTAATTAGTAACATCTCATAAGGTACTTACTAATTAATCCCTAAAAATTTTCATGCAATCCTAGGGTTTCTCAAGTTTTAATTAAAAACCTAAAACCCTAATTATTAATAAATGGGTGTCGACCCATTAGGGTTTATAAAAAAAAATTAACATAAACCCTAGATAATTAATGCATGTATCTCTACAAGATCCAATTTTTAGGTTTAAGTAATTAATTACAAGTTCTTAAACGAGGCTCATGATGCCACTGTTGGAATATGTGAACTATATAAAATCATAAACACATATAATCATCAAGAACACGCAGCGGATAGATCTACAAGAACAAGTAATTAATTAAACATAAATAGATACGTACCTTATTGATTCCTAGCAAGAACAAGGAATCTCTTCAACAAGAACAAGTTATATAAACCCTAATTGGGAATATATATGGATCGATCAACACTCCAAGATCACAAGCTAAAACAAGCTTGTCACTCGTTCCTGTACACACGTAATGATAGCGTTTCAATGAGAAAAGCTAGGTTCTTGATCACCAATAACCAAACACTTTATAGCTTTAGTAGAATTCGGCCAAATCCTAGTGGATTTAGAAAAGGGGCCGATCGTTGGAGCTAGAGGGGAGAAGGAAAAGAAGTTTGGCTAGGTTTGGAGATCCAAGATTAGAGAAAAACTAAAACACAATGAATTGTATTTATAGTGTTTCTTTTCTTTGTGCCCAAGCTAACCAAAACCGACCCTAAACCCTAATGGGAAGGGCTCGGCCGATCATTGCATCCCACAAGGGATTCTAGATCCTTCTTTCCTATTTTGCGTAATTAGTCCTTTAACGGTCGTTAGTTAAAACCCCGTTAAGTACTAACCGTCGTTAAGTGTTTTATTGATGAAATGAATAAATAAATATATGAAATATATTTATTTATTCATCATTGAAACTCTCACGTTATTGTGTGCAATCCCGAGCATCGGGTTCGAAACCGGACATACCTATATTAATATTTATACACAAAACCTAACACAAACTTCAACTTTCGAAGGCCCCCAAACCCTTATATAAGACGTCTTTTTCTTTAAGAAAAAAGCTACTATATTGTGCAAGTGTGTAACATCCTTTAACCACATCTCAGTTGGTATTTTTTATCGAAAATTACATGGGAGGACACTGTCCAACCCATGTGATAAGCAGAGGACCGACTTATTCTCATTTACCTATATGGACATACTGGTCGCTAAGCTTGGGTCGAGACCAACCAAATCAACACTTTTTAAGAAAACTACAACTAACTAAAAAAAAAAAAACCAAATCCACCTCATAGGTCACGATTTATAGTTCGAGACCAAAGAATTTTACACTATCAAAAACAAAACACTACTTGAAATTTAATGAAAAGAATATAAAAGAGTGCAAAATAACCCTTGAACTTTTGTATATTTACAACTTTTTTATATACCAAACTTTATTCGTCAAATACCTAGCAAGTCAAAAGTTCAATATTAATATCATATTTGTCATATATCCAACGAAACAATCCTGACCATTCATTTATTTTATCAAAACAAAAAAATAAACTTTCACCAATTTTTTAAAAATTAAATATCTCGCAATCCGTTAATCGTTACGCCAAAAAAATCATACACTCACGACGAGAATTAAATTTTTTTCTTATAAATATGCACTTCTGTATACTTTCGACAAACTTTTTTTTAAAATTTTCGCCCAGAAAGATCACACGTGATTTGTAAAAATCACATGTGGTTTGATTTTTACAAATTACATGTGATTTTTACAAATCACGTGTGATTTTTCTGGGCTGAAATTTTGAAAATGAAAAAAAAAAATCGTCGAAAATATAGAGAAGTGCATATCTATAAATAGATAATTTAATTCTTGTCAAGATAGTGTATTTTTTGTAACTTCAAAATTTACCATTTGCAAGATATGTTGTTTTAAAAAAGAATGTGAAAAGTGGTTTTTTATTAATTCAGATGAAAAATGGATGGCCAAAATTGCTTTTTTGGATATATGACAACTATAAGATCTATATTGATCTCAACTCTATCTAACCAATATATAGCGAACTCGCTAATAAAAAATATATTGTTGCGAAGAGCTATGGAATACGAACAAAACGAGCCCAATATCGATATGCTTTTGACATACGTACGTTTTTATAAAAAATGTTGAAGTTTGATATATTTAAAAAAAAATAAATAAAAAAAAATATTTCAAAACACGCTTTTAAATCACAGGGGCCAAAGACGTGCAATTCTACAAAAGAGGAAAATCGTTTGGAAATAAAAACGTAAACATTCATAAACTAAAACCGGTATCCTTTTATTCATAAAACTAAAAACGCCAACTTTTTTTATATAAAACTAAAACTTTTATTCATAAAACTAAAAACCAAAGTTTTCAAGATCGGGATCCTACCCAGGATCGTTTTCATCTTTTCAAGATCGTAATCGTAAGATCGGATCCGGATCTTAAGATACTGCTCTAATGTTATTTCTTAATAGTTTTTGTAATATTATACAAATCTACAAATTATTATACATTATAAACACAAAATATTATGAATGTTGTTGGGATTAAAAGCCTTCTTGATGTTATTTGATAAACTGCTGCTCGTGTTTGTGTTAATGCTGCTCAAATGAATTTAATGTTGCTCATGAACTTCAATGAAAATGTGCTAAGTGTTTACTGCTGTTGGTGTAAAAGTTAAGACTGCTAGTACAAGTTAGTGTTGTTGAGAAACTTCAATAAATATAGGCTAAGTAAAGTTACTACTGCTCAGACAAAGTTAAGACTGCTAGTACAAAAACTTAAGACTGCCAGTGCAAAGTTACAACTGTTAGGCATTTTTACTAATACTGCTTATCAGATATGTATCAGATGATTATAGAAAAGATTTGATATACTTAGAAAAGTATTGTAAGCCGACTAAGACTCCTTGGTGTATAAAAGGAGGTCCTAGGGCATAGAGTTTGATATCTCAGCCGTATTAAAAACATATAATTCTTAGCTTCAAATTTTTGTAACCCTAATACTTTGAGAGTATTCGTATTATTATTAATAATATTGAGGCTTGTTTATTTGTTGAATTATATGTTCATTGTTTTACTGTTTCATTAACAATTCTTCATAATATTAAAGATTAGATTCCGCATAATCTTTAATACATTCAACCATAGTTTCTACTATAGTTGATTTAAATTTATCTAATATAACTAAACCTTAAACAAGCTTAAGGAAATCGATCTAGTTCAACTGGGATCAACAAGTGGTATCAGAGCTTGTTGGGAAGCTGTGATCTAGAAGAATTGAGATGATATAGATCAAGATTATGCACTGTTAACATTTAATTTATTAAATGAAAGTGATGGTCATTTGTAATTCTAAAGATTTGTATGTCGTATGGATTAAGTTGTCAAAGAAGTGGGCTTTTGTTAGTAATATGTTAGAAATACCTATGTAATAGTTCAATCTCCAAAAGCCCACTCAAGGCCCAAGCAAAGCCCTTAGGGCGCCGGCCACTTTAGGATAAATAGACACACACTCTCACAAAGTTAGTGTGCCTCATAGTCTTGTGTCGGTGAGAGTGTGTGTTCTTAATATTTGTGTTTGTTCTCTTTCAATCGAAGCTAATAAACCAAAAGTTATATTTCGTACGATCCACACTCTTTCCTATATTGTTCTTGTTTGAGTACCATCTATCAAGTGTTAGTTTGTATGATAAAGAAGTGTTAGTTTGCATGATAAAGAAGTGACTTCTAGTCATAACAAGTGGTATCAACACGCCATACATCGAGGTAGGAGATTGTTTGTGTTCGATTTGTGTTCATAATTACCCAACAGTCGCGTTTGTGTTTCATAAAAACGTGAGTTGTTGTGTTTTTCTTGGAATCGTTCGCAAAAGTTTAAGGTTCAAGGTTGTGTTTGTTATTCATTATACGAGTTGGTTTGTGAAGATTTGGCACTTCTTTAAGTCGAATCTTGGCTTCAAGTTTGAATCTTTTGTGTTCAAAATCATTAGATCATGCAAAAGCATCATCGATTGGGTGAGATTTGTTGTTTTGGATCTTCATCATTGATTCTTGCGTGTAATTCTTGTATAAGAATTATTAGTAAGAGTTGGTAGATCTCCTCAGTGGCTAAAATTATTGGTGAAGTGTCAAAAAAGTCAAGAGTTGGTAAACTGCTCCTTATCGCAATTGGCAAGGCTTATCGAAATCTTGTATAAGATTTGCGATAGAAAGTGATTTTATCGAAATTGTACAACTTATCGAAATTGCGCAACTTATCGAAATTGCGCAACTTATCAAAATTGTCGTCTGAGGTTTATCGCAAATGGTTATCAGACAAGCTTAGGCTATCGCAAATGGTTATCGGACAAGCTTAGCCTATCGCAATTACATCTCGGACAGAACTTTCAAAGTTTGACAATTTTCGTCCCTTATCGCAATTGGTTGGCAGACTTTGGGCAATTGGCAGAACAGACCCTCGCACTTGACTTAAACAATATACAACTTAAATAATTTTTATAAATTTAATTTACACTCTTAATTTCTACAACATCAAAGATCGCGGACTCGGTATTCTCTCGCTTGTATAAGTGTGAAGAATACTTCAACAAAGGAATATCTACTAATTTGTATAAATTAGTTAGATCGCTTATATAAATTACCAATTTATATAAATTGTATAATTCTATATAAATTGACATTTAGCCATAATTTGTATAAATTTTGGTCTAAATTGAAATTTCCATAGAAATTGTCATTTTATCTAAATTGTAAATTTACATAACTTTGTCGAATTTGTGAAATCTAGATTTTGTCTAAATTATCGGTTAGTCAAATTTTGTAACTTTATTTAATTTGCTACGTTTATCCATATTGCAAGTAACTTCACTCGATCTTCTTCAAAGGACCAAGACTTCACATCAACAACAACCAAGTTTAACCTTCAACAACCACCACTCCTATTTCGTTGCAACGATCCTTCATCAACTTTATCATTCAACACATCAGCAATGACTACTCAACAAGACATCCATGCCGCCAGTGCAGAAAACCGTCCTCCAATGCTTGAAAACGGTGGTTATCTTCCGTGGACGAGTCGTATGATTCGATATATCAAAACCAAACCTAATGGTCAAGGTAGACTCCTGCTCAACTCTATCCAAAAACGACCATTCAAGCCTTGTCAGATTCAAGAAGCTGGTGACCCAAATGCAACACCTCCCGTTCCACCATCCTTTCGTGATCAAAAAGAAGAGGAATACACAGCATAGGATTGGAAGCAAGTTGAAGCAGATAACTTAGCAATGCACTTAACTCAACTTGGTTTACCACGGGAAATATTTGCTGTTGTAGACAGTTGTGATTCAACTTATGCCATGTAGGAACGAGTTAGAAGACTCTGTCATGGCACAGAAATTGGACAACAGGATGTTGAAAACAAGCTGCTCACTGAATGGGAGAAGTTCACATCTACTCCAGCTGAACCAATTGAATCTTACTACACCAGGTTTTGCACTTTAATGAACGAGCTCATCAGGAACAAGTTGACACCAAAACCCATTGCTCAAAATATCAAATTCTTCAACAATTTACCAGAAGAATGGGGAAGGTATGTCACAATTGTTAATCAAACCAAGAACCTTTACGAGGTGAACTATGATCAGCTCTATGATTTCCTAAAGCAAAACCAGGCAGAGGCAAACGAAGTCAGGAAAGAGAAGTTAGCAAAGCAACATGATCCTATGGCACTCATTGCTCAAACACCTACACCTGCAACAGTGAATACTCAACCCTCTTCATCTTCCACTCAGAACTTCATGCAACAACAATATTGTGGGAAACTAGAAGGGGGGGTTGAATAGTTTACCGATTTAAAATCCTTTTAAAAATCTGGTTTTAAAAGTTGGCTATTGGAAACTTTGATTCAAACTCTATGTGTAATCAATCAACACCAATATGAACTACACACTAAACAAACTAATATAAACTAATGAAAGTAAAGAGTAGAGTTGGAAAGATCAAACCGAGACAGAGGATTTATAGTGGTTCGGCTACGAAGCTCTTCTTCGCCTTACTCCACTCCCCGAGTACCACACTCGAGAGTTTCAAACACTATATCAACAACCTCCCTTCAGGCGGAGAAAACCGTACACGTCGCTTATCCTATTACCGACACTAAGCTAGATGTCGAGTGCTAATCTTAGCTAGCACCAATCTACCAAGGTCCACGTGACCAAACACTCAAGCCCAATGGCTTCAAGAGATCACCAAGATCTCAACACGATCACAATGATCAACACTCACTTCACTCTACTCAACTAACACTAATCTATCGACCCTTGATCTTCTTGATCAATCACACAAGCCCAATGGCTATAAGAGATGTTCACTATCTCTATAGTTCACATTTGATCTTCACTCTCACTCACAAAAGATAAGAAAGCTTGATGTATACAAAGATACAACAAGGTTGTAACAAATGTTACAAAAACCTAACAACTATAACTCTTGTATCTTCTTGAATACTTGAGTTCTTCTCTTGCTAATGAAGAGGAATGACAACACCTTGTATCTACTTGGATACTTGTGTTCTTCTCTTGCTAATGAAGAGGGATAACAACACCTTGTATCTACTTGGATACTTGTGTTCTTCTCTTGCTAAGGAAGAGGATGAAGAGGATCACTTGAAGGATGATTGGATCACTCTTGAAACAAAGAAAACTAACCTAAAGAAGTGAAAGGTTTGAGAGGATTGAGCTAGGGGATTTTTCTGTGTGTGAAGGGTGCCTAAAACTGTGAAAGGGGTTGATATTTATAGGCAAGAAAAATCTGAACGTTACAGAAAAAATGGTACGGACGGCTCCGTTAAATACCCCACGGCTCCGTTAAATTTAACGGAACCGTGGAGCCGTCGTAGACTAGGACGCTCCAAATTTTGTCTTTTCTGGTGAAAACTTATTTGGGGAAGGTTGGAGCTGATTTTGGGGGGAAAATAGCTGTTGTGATTTTCAAACTTATTTTTCCATTAAAACATTTCTTAATATTTCAAAAATAATTTGTCATGTGTATTTTTGAAAAAATGTTTTGTCCCATTTAAAATGTGAATTTTCAAAACATAAATTCACTTCTTTGATCACTAGTTCAAGTTGTAACTTTGTTCAAGTGATTGCGTAGAACGGATTTCCGATTAAGACTTGTTTCGTTGATTTTAACGTATCGTGATTTCACATTTTGTCATCCTCAAAACGTGAAGTAATCGAAAGATATAAATAACGTTTTTAGAACATTATTTGCATCAACAATCTCCCCCTTTTTGATGATGACAAAATATAAACTCATGTTAGGTTAAAATTAGTTTTAACAAGTTTTTAATGAGTTTACTCCCATTTCTCCCCCTTTTTGTCTAATCAAAAAGGTGACGAAGGCTCCCCCTTGATGTGTACTCCCCCTCATTTGGAGAACACAAAGGAATTGAGCAATGGTTCGTGCTACAAAACAAGGTTAGACGACAAGTATACAATATCTAACAAGTAGCACATTTGACAAATATCCAACCACAAAGAAATATGGCTAAGTAGCCAAAATGAAAAGCCCATTTCATAATCATAAAATAAATGTCATACATAAGTATGACTACATCAAGAAAGCAAATTTTAAACTAACAAGAAGACACATAAACATCAAAAGTAACATGAGGCTTCTAGATTTGCTTCCAACTTCAAAAGGGTTCCTAAGCATTTATTGGAGGGACTAAACATAACCATGTTTAGTTTGGGCTATTGTGTGGTGGAGGTGGTGGAAGGATGATGGGTCCCATGGGTGGTGTGAGGAGGTGTTCTAGATATGAAAACCTAAAGCTAAGCTCATCTCTAAGGTTCATGATGAGCTCAAAGTTGTGATGGCAACAAGCACAAGTTAAGGTGTGTGTGTGTAGGGGATAAAGGATGGGATAACCCATTAAGTGTTGAGGTGATGGTGATATGGAAGGTGATGATGTGTTGCTCCCAAATGGAGTTATTGGTGATAAGGTGAGGGTGAGAGCAAGAGGTTGTGGTGATGGTGAAAGTGATGAGGGTGTTGTGTTAGTTCCCAATTCAAGGGAAGTTGATGGTGATGAGTTGAGTGTTAAGGCTAAAGGGTGAATGGGACTAGGTTGAGATGAGTGTGTGTTGGTTCTTGTTGTGGAGGATGAGGATGTGGGTTTGTTAGAGGTTGCCTTGGATGGAGCTTGGGGTGTAGTGAAGGAAGATGATGATTTGGTAGAGGTTATGGGTGTGTGGGTTTCATCTTCATCATCCAAGGTGAGATCAATGAAGGCAATGTCATTGGTGATAGGTTTAGTTGATGATTGAGGTGTGTCAATACTCTTGATCCATTGATCAACTAGAGTGGTTTGATTTGTTGGTTTGATGTTGAATCTAGGTTTCTTGTTCTTGTGTGAGGTGGAGGCAATGGTGGAAGACATGGTGTATGAATGGTGAGTTGTGAAGGTGTGAATATGGCAATAAGGATGCCAATGCATGATGTTAGCTTAAATAGCCAAATCAAAAGCATGCAAGGTTGAAAAGGATTTTGGGTTTGGGGATTTGGGTGCATGGGAATCAGATTTTGTTTGCAGATTTTTAGGAAAAGAAAGTCAAAAAGTGAAAGAGAATTGTTAAATCGTCTTCCAGAGGCACGGTACCATTAAAGGTACGACGGCACCACTAAATTTAGTGGAGCCGTGGCCTATTTAATGGAGCCGTGGGCTCTTTTGACCTTCTTTCTAGGTCTGCAGGTTTTAGGCAACCTAAATGGGGAAATTTTCTGGGGAATCCATTGGCTGCAAATCTCAAAGCCTTAAATCACTAAACACATAGAATTCCTAAAGCTAGTTTCAACTAGCAACTAACATGATCATGTGATCATCTATGTATTTAGGTAACTATTAAGCATGCATGAATTCAATCAAGTTTAACATCTAGTGCATGAAATAAAATAATAGAACATGTAAGAACTAGAAAAGATTGATTAACATAAAGGTTAATTAACTAAGCAAATTAACCATGTTCAAGTGTGAAATGTTAAAGGAGAACATTTCAAGAAAGTTAAAGTTTATGGACATTGCCATGACTTTATTTATAATAGCTTAATAATACTTGAGTTAATAGTACTACTAAAGCTAATCCTAACTAGTCTCGTTTCTTCCCCAACTTTTTAATCTTGTTCCCAAGTCCTTTGATCGCCTTGCCGATGGACTTGAATCCCCCGATAGTTTGCTCATGCATCTCCACTTGTCTATTGTACATTGTAGTTTGCCTTCTCATCACGTAGGATAGGTTGACCATCCCGTTTTCGAGGTTGGTTGTACGTCGAAATGATGAGGTGTCAAGGTTGTCAAAGTAGATGTCGGGAGAAGGAGAGCGTGGACAAGACGTTCCTTCTTCGTTCACCTCATCATCATCCGCATGCATATGTTGAGATGATGATTCGTGACCGAAGGAAGAGGATGAGAGAGGAATGTCGGAAGTGGATTTACGACCACGCTTGGACCCTTTGTCCTTACGTTGCTTTGTGCGACGTCGTGGTCCACCAAGAGGTTTCATAACAGGATTGACTAGGACATAGTCGACACTTTGGAGATTAGGAAAATGTTCCATGACCCAATGGAAAAGACGAGTAAGCAGCATACCATATGGCATGAGCTTATCCGAACGACTGTGAATATTGGCCATCCTTTTGACCATATAGTATGCGAGGTTATATGGTTCCTCGATACTAAGACAGTAGAGCATATGGGCGAGACTCGCAAAGACGTGATCACGGTTGCCCGCAAGGCTCAACACGTTCTCACGAAGAAGGAGTTCCCAACTTCTAAGGTCGGGAAGGAGCTCTTTGAGGTAGATACGGTTTGGGTCAAGGTGGACAATTGAACCATCACGCTTTTGATACGTGTGGACGACTCGAGGTGTTTGAATGACTTGTTTGATGGACTCGAGGTCGGGAATTTCAGTGCGATAGGCACCTACTTCCTCAAGATTATAGAAGAGAGACTCAAGAGAATGGTCTTCAGTGTATGCACACTGACCATATGCAGGAACACTGAGAATTTGTCCAATCTCGGAGACAGACAGGATGATATTTTGGTTTTGAATCCAAAAATCAAGAAAGACATTACCATCATCATCAGTGAAGGTACTGACTCGACTATAAAACTCGAGAACAAAACGAGGACAGACTTGATCGTTTATTTTGTATAAACAATCGAACTCGATAGAAGGGAAACAAACACGGATGTTGTCTGTCGTGACATAGAGTGCATCGACTACACGCCCTTCGTGTATGTATCGATTTTGGACTTTTGCGAAATAAGCTCTTTGCTCATCAGGAATGTTTAGATTTTCAAGAGTACTAAGAATGTATTGTCTGGTATCTTGATAATCATTTCGAGGCATTGTTATCTACAAAAAAAATAATTTTTGTATATGTTAGTTCGTTGCATTTTAATGATTACACTTCTAGTGTGTGTGCCTAAATGCAAACAATGTGGAGGTGCGGCAATCTCGACTCTAAAATTATCCTAAAGAGATTACCCAAACGCTCCTAACTTCACTTTTGCTCAATCAAATATGTCGAACAATACATATCAATTATGTACTTCGACCCATATTTTTAATTTGCATCAACAATGCATGAAAAAGGTTTCATGATCCTAGACTTGTGAAGTTTTTCGAAAAATGATCGAATTGGGGTGTTTGGCAAACGCCTCAACATGGCGCCAACGAGCTTTTAGTTTGAAAAGCTTTTAATGCAAAACGTTCCTAATTCAATTTTAATCATCCTAAACATGATTCCATTACAAATAATCAATCATAATCCGAATTTAGTGATTAATTTCGGATTAGGTTTTGCAACATAAATGGGTTTTTGGAAATCCTAGGTTTAGGGAATCATGTGAATACTACATTGTCTAATCCTAGTCTTAATTTCACAAGGGTTTAATTAATTTTGAAAATCCCCAATTCGGATTTATGTTTTTGTTATTTTTAGCTTAAGATTGAGTCGAGTCTTGGCTTAGCAACATTGTATAGTACATGTAATTAATCAAGATCTTTAACTCGCCACCAGTAAAATATCCTTTATCCAACAAAACCGTGTTTATCATATCCCTACACCTAACGTTATAACCCATGTAAAAGCTCTCTTTGATAGTTTATCTTAGGTGCTTACGCCTAGTGGAGGAGGTTTTCGATCCTTTCCCAAGCCTATGGTAATCTATTTGCTATGACAGGTAGTGAGAGATATTATCCGTTTTCATTTATGAGATTTATTTTTATGACACTTGAGAGATGTGAGTATCTAAACACTACTTGTGAGGTGCTAGTGTGTAATCTCCGTGCTTATTATGATTAAAGTGGAACGACTGTTTGTTGTAATTACTTTTATATTAGCGTTAAATGACCCTAACTTGTATTTTGATTAGAATAAAAGCGCATTTGCTTGAGGACAAGCAAATCTCAAGTGTAAGGGTATTTGATGAAGCGAAAAGTGTACCGCTTTTAAGGGGTCATTTAAGCCCTAAATCGTATTTATTTGATCAAATATTGCCCTAAATCGTTCCTTTTGTCATTTTAGGTACTTTGGAGAAGAAATCTGGAAAAGGAAGCATTTTGGACGTTTTTGGAGCATAAAAGTGAAGAAAACGACAAACTCTCAAAATCGGCTAAAAAGTACCTTAGACGGCGTCAGATATTAGTCTAGACGGCGTCATGGCTTGGCAAGAAAAAGGTGGATATGAAAATTACTCATGATAAGCCAGAGAAATTTGCATGGGAATTCTGACGGCGTCACCCTTTGGAATGATCAAGGTCGTCACGGTATAAGTTAAAGCGGGACGGCGTCACGCCTAATTCCGACGGCGTCAAGCCTTGATAAGCCAGAACGGATTTTGGAGAGCTAAAGAGGGACGGCGTCAAGAAGGCCATCCGGGAACCCTAAAAGCGGCGAGGTGACGGCGTCACACTCCATAACGTGACGCCGTCAGATCTGAAAGTCTATATATAGTTTTGCAATTTTTTGTCATTAGTGTGGAACTTATTGGGGAACTTTGTGTGTGAAAACCCTAAGACGATTTTAGCAGCTTTTTCAAGGCTTTTTGCCTTGAGATCTTCCATGTTACATTGAAGATAAGTTATCAATTAATCATTCAATATGTCTATGTGTTGTTCGATTCTATCTTGTTCTTGTCTTTTGTTTAACATGCTAGGCTAGATTTATCTTGTGTTTGCTTAGATCTAATGAAACCTAGCTGTTGATTATTGGTTATTAGTGTGTTATTAGTTGTATTGGATGATTGTTTATCTATGTTAGGCTTAAGAAAACTGGCTAACTTCCTATTCGGTAACTTGCTTGAACGTCTTAAGAAACATGAACCAATGCGTACTAAAGGTTTTTATGGTTGTATTTAATGCACAAGCGAATTCTAGTGATCCCATGTTAGGAGCTTCCTAGCCGGCTCGACATAGGAGTGAAGTAGGAGCTTGTAGAGTTGGGGAAGTACGTACGCCACCCCACAATTGGTATTAAGGAATACACCCGTCATCCACGCAATTAATACACACTAATCAACCGGTAAAAGATAGTTAGGGAGTAAGGAAATCTAAGTAAACACATTTCTCTCCACATAAGTTTTACCACCTTTTCATTTTCAGTTATTTTATTTTATTTGCATTCGTAGTTATTTGGGTTAGTTGATTAGCAACTAATTCCGCCCACTCTTTCAAAACCCGAGATTTTACTTGCTTTCATAAAAATATAAAAACATAAAAAGAATCTTCTCTCACCCTTAGACCTATTAGAGTAGTTTTTCATACCTAACGAACACTATTCCCTGTGGAGAACGATCAATCCCCCGTACTTACCACTACACTATACTAGATCGGTCAGGTACACTGCCTGGTGGGGTTGTAAGCCTCTTGAGATCCCTTGAGAGGTAAAACCTGTTGTAAGGTTGCAAAACCACGCATCAAGTTTTTGGCGCCGCTGCCGGGGAATAGTTATTGTTTAGGTTGAATTTTTATTTTATTAGGTCTACTCACTTGATTCCTATCAAGTGAGATATTTATTTTCTTTTTATTAGAATTCTTTAGTCTATCTTTTTCTTTGTGCCCTTTCTTTGTAAAACCATTTTCATTTGTCACCATGGCGGATGAAATTCCATTTAGATCATTAACTATAGAGGAACAATTACTTTACACGGATAGATTTGCTTCCTGTTGTTCCAATGAATTTTTAAGTGGTCTTAGATATATACAAGAGGAGATGGGTGTAAAGTTTGATAGGTTTGATGAATTATGTGCATGTGCGGCTTCTATTAAACAATCATTGTTAGGATCAACTCCTTTTAGTGAAACCCTTTGGAAAAAATTTGAGGAAAGCTTCCTAACCGTGAACCATAAGTTGAATGAATTGATGGGTTTATATACATCACAACTTGAGGAAACAAATGAGGAGGATTTATCTGACTATAGGTACCATGAGCAAGAAGACCTAGTTTTTAAGAACATGGACCTTGAATTGGACCAAGATTGTGAGATGGTTAGTGTTGAACTACCTAGTTGCATGAGTGGGATAGATTTCACCAAAACATATGACACGCATGAGGAATCCTTTAGGCAATTGGAGCATAGTAATCAAGTTGAATATTACTATGAATCGGACTTAGAATTTCAAATGGCTAGAGAAGGATTTGAGATACTTAGGAATGTGTTTGGGTTAGATCCTACCAAAACACATGATGAACATATAGGTGATTTAGATACTATGGAGAATGAGGTTAGAAATGCAAGACCACTAAATTCCCCACAAATCCTACCATCATTTGAGGTTAACACACCGCCCGTAACTTACCCGGAAAAAGTAGAAGAGACTATAGGAACCCCAATAGAGGTAGAGCCCTTGGACCAAACACAACTAGAAGAAATAGGTTTGAATACTTGTAGTCATAACCTTTCTTTTAGTTATATGGAAGTTCCTAGTTTTGATGAACCGGAGCCTCAGCCAAAACCGTTACCTAATCTTCCATCCTTAGATGTGAATTTAGGAATTGAAAAAGGTCCCGATCCACCCATCAAACCATGTAGTCCGGGTAATGTTAAGATTAAGGTAGTAGACTCTAAGCCTTGTAGTGAGGAAGACAATATAGGAGTGAAAAATGACCTTACATGTCTACATCACCCATTCATGATTGATCACAAGAAACATTATGGGTTTAAACCGGGTCTATTGGGTCAAGATGGATTCCCAATTAGGAGTCTCTCGAAGTTGTTAGAAAATGATCCCTTTTTAGGAGAAAACTTTAATTCACCCATTGACCAAAGTGAACTAGGTAAGGTTATGATGAAAGGAGCACACCCCTTTGAGTATATAATTCATCCTCCACTCTTTCCTCACGCGGCATACTTCCACCGAGATGGTGTGTATCGCTACTATCACCCGCACTTAATCCTAAGTGAAGGAAAAACCTCTCCTTTATCCGTTAAATAAGGGTAGAGTCAGGCTCGTGACTCGAACAAAAACAAGCGCTTCTTGGGAGGCAACCCAAGCTTTATTTGCTTTGTGTATTTATTTATTTGTTTGTTTGATTTTATTTGTTTCCGTATGTATGTTTAATTATTATTATTATTGATTCATGTTCAAAACTAAATTGTGAAAATGCTTTATCTTGTTTTTAACTTCGTCTTAACTACATATAAAGGTATTTTGCAAAAGTTAAGTGTAAGGGAAATCCAAATCGGTTTATTAACACAAATGAACATGAATCGTAATAATAATAAATTAACATACATATTAGTATTTGTTTGAGTCAAATGCTTGTATCGAGTCATAATGATGTTTTGCAGGAATTCCAGGAAGTAAGGTATAGGTTTTTCCAAAATTTTCCGGAAACTTAACATGAGAATTCTGTCAGATCATTTCTGACGGCGTCAGGATTTAAAACCTGACGGCGTCAGGTTTAATTTTCTGAAAATTTTTGAAAGTTTTGTTTTCATAAAAAGTTTTTATTAAATCTCTAACTTATAATCTCCAGGAATCTGCAAAATTATCATTCCACAAGCATTATATCCTTATATATAGAGTTTATCCCGCCGATGTTATGCAGGTTTTCGTGTTTGTTTTCTCAGGTTTAACAGGTTATTTTGGACAAGGAAATGTTTTGGATCAAGCTTTTGGCGATGCATTAGTCATGGAGCTTCAACATTACTTTGGAAGAAGATCTAACCATGTTACTTCATTATCCACCGAACGAATCAGGGGAGTATTTGATTTCATTCTTTTACTTTTTTCTTTTACATCTTGTTATTTGAACATTGGGGACAATGTTCATCTTAAGTGTAAGGGGGGTAAAAGTACGATTAGAGAATGCTATTACGCTTGATTTTTGTTTGTTTAATAGTAGATGTGTAATAAAACTGAGATAAATACCTGTTAGGGTAATTTTAATGCCAAATTTAAAATTTTTTTACAACATTTAGGAGTGAAACTTTGATCTTAATGAGCGTCTCATGGATAGGAGTTATATGACTAGCACAAAAACCGTACCACTAAAAAATTTTCCAACCCCAAATATGTGAGGTTCGCCCCTAGAATTGGTAGGAAAAGCATTTATGCTATGATGTGTGTACCGGTAGCACTTAGATTCTAGAACTTGCGTTAGGACCATTCCAAGGCCACAAGTGAGACTACATTCGTGTAGTTAGATTTACTACGTGATAAGAGGCATTAGGATTAACCCATTGTTTTACACCTGTGATTTTGTTATAATTACGTTGGCTACATTGGTCAAGTAATTTTCCCACACCCTTTGCGTTGTACTCATTTTTAGTACACGATACCCCTAGTACACCCCTCAGAGCCTATCTTTTCGTTTCGACCTTTAAGCATTTTACTTAAAGGAAGAATTTGTTTACACCCCACTTAAATGTACACCCAAATCGCCTTAGCCTACCTTGTATGCACTCATTTTTAGTGCATTATTGTTACAACATTTGTTTAAACCCTTAGTTAATTATCTAATTGATTACATGGTTGCTAAGTCGAGTCATATCCTTGTACATATTGTTTTGGGACGATTGGGACTCATGGGTAAAGTACTAGTGTAATGGAGTAATGGGGAAGAACATCATTTATTACCCCCATATGTGCTAAATATTTTAAAAAGTACTCCAAGTTTTTCAATTTTCTTAATTCGAGTCATTAGAATAGTTAATTGTAAAGTTATGTAAAAGTTCAAGTGTAAGGGGAATGCAATGCCCCTATGATGTATTATTTTGGATGGTAGGGCAAAAAAAAAAAAAAAAAAAAAAAAAAAAAAAAAAAAAAAAAAAAAAATCAAGAAAAATACAAAAAAATGAGAAAAAAAAAATAGAAAAAAAAAAAAAAAAAAAAAAAAAAAAAAAAAAAACATACGGACTACCATCCCGTTTCATTTTATGTTTGTTTTATGTTTTTGTTATTTTTAGCTTAAGATTGAGTCGAGTCTTGGCTTAGCAACATTGTATAGTACATGTAATTAATCAAGATCTTTAACTCGCCACCAGTAAAATATCCTTTATCCAACAAAACCGTGTTTATCATATCCCTACACCTAACGTTATAACCCATGTAAAAGCCCTCTTTGATAGTTTATCTTAGGTGCTTACGCCTAGTGGAGGAGGTTTTCGATCCTTTCCCAAGCCTATGGTAATCTATTTGCTATGACAGGTAGTGAGAGATATTATCCGTTTTCATTTATGAGATTTATTTTTATGACACTTGAGAGATGTGAGTATCTAAACACTACTTGTGAGGTGCTAGTGTGTAATCTCCGTGCTTATTATGATTAAAGTGGAACGACTGTTTGTTGTAATTACTTTTATATTAGCGTTAAATGACCCCTAACTTGTATTTTGATTAGAATAAAAGCGCATTTGCTTGAGGACAAGCAAATCTCAAGTGTAAGGGTATTTGATGAAGCGAAAAGTGTACCGCTTTTAAGGGGTCATTTAAGCCCTAAATCGTATTTATTTGATCAAATATTGCCCTAAATCGTTCCTTTTGTCATTTTAGGTACTTTGGAGAAGAAATCTGGAAAAGGAAGCATTTTGGACGTTTTTGGAGCATAAAAGTGAAGAAAACGACAAAGTCTCAAAATCGGCTAAAAAGTACCTTAGCCGGCGTCAGATATTAGTCTAGACGGCGTCATGGCTTGGCAAGAAAAAGGTGGATATGAAAATTACTCATGATAAGCCAGAGAAATTTGCATGGGAATTCTGACGGCGTCACCCTTTGGAATGATCAAGGTCGTCACGGTATAAGTTAAAGCGGGACGGCGTCACGCCTAATTCCGACGGCGTCAAGCCTTGATAAGCCAGAACGGATTTTGGAGAGCTAAAGAGGGACGGCGTCAAGAAGGCCATCCGGGAACCCTAAAAGCGGCGAGGTGACGGCGTCACACTCCATAACGTGACGCCGTCAGATCTGAAAGTCTATATATAGTTTTGCAATTTTTTGTCATTAGTGTGGAACTTATTGGGGAACTTTGTGTGTGAAAACCCTAAGACGATTTTAGCAGCTTTTTCAAGGCTTTTTGCCTTGAGATCTTCCATGTTACATTGAAGATAAGTTATCAATTAATCATTCAATATGTCTATGTGTTGTTCGATTCTATCTTGTTCTTGTCTTTTGTTTAACATGCTAGGCTAGATTTATCTTGTGTTTGCTTAGATCTAATGAAACCTAGCTGTTGATTATTGGTTATTAGTGTGTTATTAGTTGTATTGGATGATTGTTTATCTATGTTAGGCTTAAGAAAACTGGCTAACTTCCTATTCGGTAACTTGCTTGAACGTCTTAAGAAACATGAACCAATGCGTACTAAAGGTTTTTATGGTTGTATTTAATGCACAAGCGAATTCTAGTGATCCCATGTTAGGAGCTTCCTAGCCGGCTCGACATAGGAGTGAAGTAGGAGCTTGTAGAGTTGGGGAAGTACGTACGCCACCCCACAATTGGTATTAAGGAATACACCCGTCATCCACGCAATTAATACACACTAATCAACCGGTAAAAGATAGTTAGGGAGTAAGGAAATCTAAGTAAACACATTTCTCTCCACATAAGTTTTACCACCTTTTCATTTTCAGTTATTTTATTTTATTTGCATTCGTAGTTATTTGGGTTAGTTGATTAGCAACTAATTCCGCCCACTCTTTCAAAACCCGAGATTTTACTTGCTTTCATAAAAATATAAAAACATAAAAAGAATCTTCTCTCACCCTTAGACCTATTAGAGTAGTTTTTCATACCTAACGAACACTATTCCCTGTGGAGAACGATCAATCCCCGTACTTACCACTACACCTATACTACATCGGTCAGGTACACTGCTGGTGGGGTTGTAAGCCTCTTGTGGATCCCTTGAGAGGTAAAACTGTTTAAGTTAAACAGATCGTATCTCATACATATGGTATACATAAGTTTAAACAATACTTAATTTAGGCAAGATTACTTATGTGCAAGGAAGGAAACTTGATTCACTCATCAATGCTTAATTTCAAACTTGTCACGCATGATCTTCAAGCGATCATCGAACATTTCTGGACAAGTTGAGTTTGACATGATGAGATGTGAATATAGTTTATGTGTTATAGTGCCTACCATGTTAGATTCTAACTACACTATTTCATGCCAAACATTACTACTAACAAAGGATGCTTTAAGAAAGCGTACCTGTGCCTGAGGTGCTGCTCTTAAAACTAGAGGATAAGACTACCTTTGTTGAATGTTGAGCATATAAGACACGACTTGACATTTGCGTCACCAGACTTGTTTGATAACACATCATACTCCTTTTGTTAGACTCCGAAATTTATTTACACTCATGTTTTCCTAGCAAAACAAAAGTTTCAAACATCTGGTCCCCAATATCTCATGGGTCCAAAGTTGTTAGAGTCAAACATCCTACGCATTTGTTGCGTTAGTTTAGATGTGAGAATGGAGGACACATTTCCCATGGTAAGTAACCTTTTGGTGGACGATCATTCCAAGTTACGGGAAAGTTACCTGGATGATTTTGTCTTCTAAAGTTACCTTTCGGTAGAGGAGTTCTAGACCGAGTTTGGGAGAGTTCACCTTTCTAGGCGGAGGAGTAGTCGACCTATTGTCACGCTTTACAAATCCATGTTCGGGAGATGACAATGGTTTGTAAGAGCTTTTGACCTCCTCTTTACTTGGAGTAGACACACTAGAACTATTTTTAACTATGTGACTCGGTTTAGGACTTAGGCTATTTTTCAAAATTGACCCAGCTTCGTCTTCAGCACCAGACGGTACCACGGTACCACTAAATTTATTCTTTGTACCTTTAGTGGTGCCGTCCCCTTCAGACTTAGACGTTTCAGGCATTACAAATTTAACTTGTTTGGTACCACTTGTAGAAGCCTGATTTGGGTTAAAACCTAAACCCGCACGGTCATGTTCACTATATCTAATTTTTCAAGTATATCATTAAGTGTTTTAGTTCCTTCATCAAACTTAATGATTCTTAAAGCATTTTATTTAAGTTTTTCATTTTCTACTTGAAGACTTATACATGACCCGCATCCTAAGTCTACTTCCTTGTTTTTCTCAAGTCTTTTGACTTGATCTTTTAGTTCTAGAACTTGTAGTTCTAGTTCTTGTAGTTTTAACTTAAGTTTTGTGTTTCTACCTAAGATCTTAGTACTAACTACGCATAGTTTGTTGTATTCGTCATGCAATTCACTATCATCTATTGACGAATTATTATCACTATAATAAGAAGAGTCGGAATGTACCTCGTTAGAAGCTTGAGCCATTAGGACTTTTCATGTTGGCTTCTTCTCTTCTTCTTCACCGCTATCACTCCAAGAACCTCCTACAAAGGCTCTTTGGTTGTTGGATTTTGGTGGCTTAGGACATTCACCTATGAAGTGATTAGGATCTCCGCATCTATAGCATTTCCTATCACTTGTCCCTTTTCTTTCATCATGATTTCTTTGGGATGACCTCTTCTCATCGCGAGGTTGTCTAGGAAATCTACCTTTCCTCCTAAGGAACTTTCTAAAGTTCCTAACGGCTAGTGCGTACTCTTCATCTTCACTACCGGAACTCGAACATTCCTCATCACTGGACTCCTTCTTGGCTTTTAATGCTAGAGATCTAACTCTCTCGCTTTTGCCTTTGACAATGTCGGAGTCCTTCTTGATGATCATCTCGTGAACTTTCAAATTTCCTATAAGTTCATCGAGTGATAATGCCGCCAAGTCCTTTGACTCTTCTATGGCGGTGACCTTTGCTCTCCATTTAGGATGTAGAGCTCTAAGAAACTTCCTAACATAGTTCTTACTAGAATAACCTTCATCAAGAGCTTTAAGACTAGTGATAATAGTATTAAATCTAGCAAAAGCATTATCTATTGACTCATCCTCCGAAATGGAGAATTGTTCATATTGTTGAACAAGAAGATCTATCTTGTTCTCTTTGACTTGGTTTTACCTTGGTGAGTGACTAACAAAGTTTTCCAAATATCTTTTGCCGTATTACACATGAAAATTCTTTCGAATTCCTTTTTAGGCAAAGCATTATAAATCATCATTTTAGCCTCATTATTTTTGGCTAATTTCCTTTTAAGTTCATCACTTTGTTTATCATAAGAAACTATTTCATCCTTTTTAGTTTCCGGATTCATTTGAATAGGTTGAAAGTCACCCTCGGTAATAACATGCCAAAGATCAATGTCTTATGATTTCACATACGTTTCGAATCTTGTTTTCCAATATATAAAACAATCGGTTTCGAAAAGTGGTGTCTTTGCATAGATTGCCCTTCTAGATATTTGTCGGAAATTCATTGATCGATTCAAGCTTTAAAATACAATATACTTTAAAAACTTGACAGACGTGGCTTCTGATACCAATTGTGGGAAACTAGAAGGGGGGTTGAATAGTTTACCGGTTTAAAATCCTTTTAAAAATCTTGTTTTAATAGTTGGCTATTGGAAACTTTGATTCGAACTCTATGTGTAATCAATCATGTTAGGATCTACACATAAAAATAAAGATATATCATTGAAAGTAAGATAGTGAAAGTCAATCCGTGAGAGTTTATAGTGGTTCGGCTGCAGTTGGTCCCTGCCGATAGTTTATTTTTATTTCTGCTGATAGTAGTCATTACTGCGGGTTTTAGTAATTGTTATCCCGTAAGTTTAGAATGTTTGTTAGATTTATTTTTAAAAGAGATCATGTTTATCCCGTAAGTTTAGAATGTTTGTTAGATTTATTTTTAGAAGAGATCATGTTTATCTCTTCACACGTTTTCTTGTATGACGGGTTAGGGTTAGGGTTTATTGTTAGTATAAAAGAAACACCCGTCTATGAGTTTTGTATCGATTACAATATTCAATAACATAATTTTTTAGTTCATAATCTGATCCATAGAGGATCATTGTCTTCTATTATTTTCTTCTTTACATTCTTGTTGTTTAGTTTCCGCATAAACACAAGTCTTACACCTAGAGATTCTCGTTTTAACCAAGCTCTATAAAGCTAGAAGCACTCGATCCTACAAGTGGTATCAGAGCCTGGTGAGGATCTCTGATAAAGAGGAAAACATTTCCAAATATTCTCTCTTGAATCTTTTTCACAATGTCGTTATCAGGAGATAAATTTGAAATGTGGGCAAGGAAGATTAGAACCTTGTTTCATAATGATTCTATGGCGAAGCTGACTGAAAATGATGAATCCTATGAGGCAAAGGAAAACTTGGAAGAATATGCTCTAATGGGATTCCCATCTCAGGTACAAAAATGTAATCCTGCCTGTCATGAATTATACTCAACTCTTAATAAAGAATATGATGACATGAAATCTAAGTATAATGAATACTTTATTAAGGTTCAAGCTTATGATAATGCTGTTAAAACCTTAGAAAAACAAAAGCTTTGGTTCCAAAAGAATCAGTTAAGAAATACTGCTAATGAACTTAAATATTCTGAATCTCAAAATGCTAAGGTCATGTTAGAAAAACAGGATTTGCAGACTAAGCTAGACAATTCCTTGGCTAGGTTTGATAAATGGAAAGATTCATCTAAAAACCTACACAAGTTAGTTGATAGTTCTATGTCTGTAAAAACTAAACGTGGTTTAGGGTTTGGTGACTACATAGGGCAAGATCAAGTCTATGACCCTAATGAGTATAGTGTGTTTGACCCTGAACCTGTTGACTATAAAATTCCTGTTAAGTTTGTCAAGGAAGGAGAAATGCATGCAGTTCCTCCTCCTATCAGAGGAGTTTTTATGCCTTCCCCTGTTCACTCTCTCACTGACATTGACTCAGATGAGTCACAAATGGCTTATGGTAAAAAGTCCAAAGACTTACCTGAACCTGATGATTTTGTCTCTTGTTCCACAAGTGTCAAGTCCTTAGAACCAGAGTCTAAAGACTTTGTTTCTTGTGATTCAAGTGATGAGTCACCCACACCAAAGTCCCATGAACCCTCAAATGTGACTGATGGTGAATCCATGTCTAAAACAGCTCATTCGGAAAATAGTTCACATAAGTTTGTTAAAATCAGTTCACCCTCAAATACTAGTAGTGAGACTTCTGTGTGTAATAAAACAAGACATGGAAAGAACAAAAAGATTAAAAAGAAATCATGTTTTGTATGTGGTAGTAAAGTTCATCTCATCAAAGATTGTGATTATCATGAGAAGAGAATGGGTATGTTTGCTAGGCGACAAGTGACAAGACCTCTGTGGAATAATGTGAATAAAATTCCACCTTATGTGCCTAAGGCAGCAGGATTTCCTGCTGGAAATGCTAATCCGGGTGCTGCTGGTAGGCATTGCAATCCTGCAACCATTCCTGCTGACAATCCAGTTCCAGCTAGTCAAACCAATTCTGCTGGTTGGAAGAGGAATGTTGCTCAACCATTTTACAGACCCTCAAGCCATTATTTTCAAAATAATTATAGGTCTGATTATTATGAGCCAATTCCTGAAGAGGGATTGTATTACTATCCATGGTTTCCTTGGTAATGGTCTTGATTAGCTAATCATGTTGTTGTACAGTTCTTTGCTAAGTTTGAGGGAGGCATTAGCCTAAGGGGAGGCTAATGCTTGTTATTTTGTTATGTTTCTCATTCTTTTATGTCTTATGTTTTGTGTGTACTAACTTTGTTTTGCAGGTTTTAGTGTGTTTTGTTAGCTAACTTTGTTTTGCAGTTCTCATATTCAATGCTTGGAATTAAAACAAAAGATAGTCATTTCCATTCATATTAATAAAGGTGATTACATTCAGATTCATAACACAAAAGCTTCACATCATCAAAGAACCTATAAACAACCTACCAACCTACTCAGTCGCACATCCCTCACCACCACTCCACCCAAACCTAACCATCTACTCCATCTTTCCTTTCCCTTTGCCCTAGCTATTGGGCATGAACCTTCTACCCCTCTGATGACTTATTCCTTCATACACACTTGGGGCTGGAAGTGCCAAGACCACTGGGATTGGAAGTCTTGGTCCAGGGAGTGGCTGATCTCTCTTTGGAGTTGAATGACTTGGGGTAGAGTGTCTCTGACGTGATCTGGGGCGTAACCTAGCTGTTGGTTGTCTTGGCTGTGGAGTTGGCTGGCTTGGCTGAGGAGTTGGCTGGCTTGGCCCAGGAGTTGGCTGGCTTGGCATTGGGGTTGGCTGATTTCTTTTAGGTACTGGTTTTTCGTAGAAGGCAGCAACAGTCTTCTCCATCTCTTCACTAAGCATAGCCACAGTCTTCTTCATCTCTTCCCTTAGCTTATCAGAGATGGGAAAATTGGGAGGATATGTTTCCCATTCACCTTGATAATAAGTCAAGGACTTTGGCCATGATGATCCTTCATCATCAGAGCTGGAGTATTCAAAAGAAGAAGGAGTAGATGGAAGAGGGTCGGATAAATCTTCTTCGACCTTAGCTTTGCCCTTGGTTTGTGAAGATGATGTAGTTGGGGGAAAGTATGTTCCCCACCCTGATGATGATTCGGAGGAGGAGGAGGAGTCTAATGATATTTCAATGATGGGTGCTTTTGAAGAACTCATGGTTTTGTTTGTTATGTCGATTTTGGTTAGGGTTTGGTGATGAAGTAATTCGATTTGGAGATAAAGACCTTTTATAGTGAGAAGATAATTAGCGGGAATTAATTGTTGGTTGGCGTTGAGAGTTAATTTGGGTGATTTATTTTTAATGACTGGATTTGCAATGTTGACTTTGGTCAAACCACACAATTGCTGCTGGTAGTTCATCCATTACTGCTGGTAGTGACACCGTTTCTGCTGGTTGCTTCGGATTCTGCTGTTCGTAATATATATATATATATATATATATATATATATATATATATATATATATATATAATATAAATTTATTTTCTCTTTGTTTTCTTTCTTTATTTTCGTTCTAGTTATTTTGTTTTCTTTTCTTTTCTATTTCATTAAAAAAAAAAAAAATTGTATATTTTGTGTGCTAATAAGTTGGTTTTGAGCAACACCTTGCAGGTACAGTGTTGGTGTTTACACCTACACAACAAATGGTATTCAACTCACCATATCTCGCAGACAAGATAGAGTTGGCTCACCATGAGGGTACGACTCTGGTGTGATTCTCAAATCCGTTGATAGCTGTGATAGCTTGCTCAAAGCTATTGGGTACTCAACTCACCCATGGTTCATTCCTGAGAGTTGAATGGTTCTCAATTCACCATGAATGTAACCCTTTAAGGGATCCAAAGAATTGGCTAGTCCACAAAAGTATGGTTTGTGGTAAAGACAATTGGTATCCATATTTGGTATTCAATTCACCAAGGTTTGCTCTAACCCAAGAATTGGCTAGTCCTGAGCAAACGGCTACAGGTAAAGACAAGTCAAATCCGTTTAAAGTTGTTGATTTACTAAAAATCGGATGGTTATCAATGTACCATGGTCTAACACACCTAAACATTGGCTACTCCAATAGTGATGGATATTGGTAAAGAGACATCAAATCCATTAATTTTCAATGATTCACCTCTCACAGGAGTTAACACACCTGGAAGTGATGAGAATAGTATGAAACTTAAGTGATTTGATGTACATTTTGTCATAATAGCAGTCAAACTCAAGTGAATGACATGGTGACCAGCTTACATATTTTGAAGATGATTTCCTATGGCTTAATGCTAGAGATCTGCCTCGCTTGCTTACAAGTGGGTTTTTTGTACATTCATTCGCTGCTTCAAATTTCCTATAAGCTGCATGAGTATAATGCTGCATCCTTGGATCCTTGGCGGTTACCTAGTCACTTCCATTTAGGATGAGATTTAAGAAATTTCCCTAACATAGTCTTATAGATTTCATCAAGAGCTTAGATAGTGATAATAGTATAACTAGCAAAGATTATTATTACCATCTCCGAAATGAGAATAGTTCTATGTGAACAAGGTTTATTCTTGTTCTCTTGATTGGTTATTACCTTGGTTTAGTATAAATGTTTCCAAATTTTTGAACAATAAAATTTTTAATTTTTTTAGAAGAGATATAAATCATCATTTTAGCCCGTTAGTTTTGGAATTTTTTAGTTCATATTTTTTTAGAAGAAACTATTTATCTCTTTCTAGTTTCTGATATACATTTGGATTAGGTTAAAGTATGTAATAACAGCAAAACAATGTCTTATGATTTATGTATCAAATTAGTCCAATATTATAAACAATTTCTTAGTTTCATAATCTTGGATATTGTCGGAATCCATTGATCTATTCAGTTTTCTTACTTTACTTAACATGTGTTCTAGTATACCAATTGAAACAAAAGTTACCTTTAAACCTTTAGAAATCTCGTTTTAAAAGTTCTATTAAACTTTGATTCAACTGATCTTAACAATCAACACCAATATGAACTACACACTAAACAAACTAAATATAAACATAATGAAAGTAAAGAGTAGAGTTGGAAAGATCAAACCGAGACAAGATTTATAGTGGTTCGGCTACGAAGCTCTTTTTTGCCCTACTCCACTCCCCGAGTACCACACTCGAGAGTTTCAAACACTATATCAACAACCTCCCTTCAGGCGGAGAAAACCGTACACGTCGCTTATCCTATTAGCAACACTAAGCTAGATGTCGAGTGCTAATCTTAGCTAACACCAATCTACCAAGGTCCACGTGACCAAACACTCAAGCCCAATGGCTTCAAGAGATCACCAAGATCTCAACACGATCACAATGATCAACACTCACTTCACTCTACTCAACTAACACTAATCTATCGACCCTTGATCTTCTTGATCAATCACACAAGCCCAATGGCTATAAGAGATGTTCACTATCTCTATAGATCACACTTGATCTTCACTCTCACTCACAAAAGATAAGAAAGCTTGATGTATACAAAGATACAACAAGGTTGTAACAAATGTTACAAAAACCTAACAACTATAACTCTTGTATCTTCTTGAATACTTGAGTTCTTCTCTTGCTAATGAAGAGGAATGACAACACCTTGTATCTACTTGGATACTTGTGTTCTTCTCTTGCTAATGAAGAGGGATAACAACACCTTGTATCTACTTGGATACTTGTGTTCTTCTCTTGCTAATGAAGAGGGATGAAGAGGATCACTTGAAGGATGATTGGATCACTCTTGAAACAAAGAAAACTAACCTAAAGAAGTGAAAGGTTTGAGAGGATTGAGCTAGGGGATTTTTCTGTGTGTGAAGGGTGCCTAAAACTGTGAAAGGGGTTGATATTTATAGGCAAGAAAAATCTGAACGTTACAGAAAAAATGGTACGGACGGCTCCGTTAAATACCCCACGGCTCCGTTAAATTTAAAGGAACCATGGAGCCGTCGTAGACTAGGACGCTCCAAATTTTGTCTTTTCTGGTGAAAACTTATTTGGGAAGGTTGGAGCTGATTTTGGGGGAAAATAGCTGTTGTGATTTTCAAATTAATTTTTCCATTAAAAGATTTCTTAATAATTCAAAAATAATTTGTCATGTGTATTTTTGAAAAAATATTTTGTCCCATTTAAAATGTGAATTTTCAAAACATAAATTCACTTCTTTGATCACTAGTTCAAGTTGTAACTATGTTCAAGAGTGATTTGCGTAGAAACGGGATCTTCCGATTAAAGACTTGTTTACGTTGATTTTAACGTATCGTGATTTCACATTTTGTCATCCTCAAAACCTGAAGTAATCGATAGATATAAATAACGTTTTTAGAACATTATTTGCATCAACAAATATATTCCACAATCACCATTCTAACCACAACAACAACAAGTCATCCCACAACTACAATACCCGCAACACCCAGAACCAGATTTTAATGATAATGATGAGTCAACTACTGCTTTGACTCAAGCTTTTGCTTACCTAACAAAAGCATTCCATGGACGCTACTCCACACCTACCAACAACAACCAAAGAATCTCATCGAACACTCGCAACAAGCAGATTGCACAGCCGAGTTTCAACATGGGACATCAAGGACAGATGGTTGGAAGATATGGGAATCAGCAGGGATATGCTCCTCGATATCAGATGGGTAATCAGAATGCAGGGCAGTATGTTGGAAATCAGATGGGTCAGTATGCAGGGAATCAGATGGGTCCAGTTGTTGGAAATCAGAGGGGTCAGAAAGCTGGGAATCAGTTTGGGAATGTTGCTGCTCCAGGTGCTGGGAATATGAATCAGGGTAATCTGCTAAAGTGTTTCAACTGTCAGGGGGTCGGTCATATGGCTAGGAACTGTCCCGACAAGCCGAAAAAGAGAGATCCAGCTTATCTGCAGAAAGCATTAATGTTGGCACAGAAGGAAACGGCTGGGTTACAGTTGAGTGCAGAAGAGAATAACTTTATGGCTCTTATGGATGATATGGAAGATCTTGAGGACATCGATCCAAACTGCATTTTCATGGCCAATCTTCAATAGGCAAAGTATGACACGGATTCTGAAACACCTCCTGTGTATGACACCAATGCAGTCTTTGAGGTACTACGATTCACTACATGTCACAATAATGAAATGTTTGATATGTCAGCTCATGATGAACGGCATCCTGCGACTCCAGCATCCAATTATGATACATATATGGACACGCCAAGTTGTAGCAATATTAATTTGGCAACTCCAGATATGGATCCTAATGGAGACTACGAGTCCCAGTATGTTGAGAATGATGAGGAAACACGTGCGGTTTTTGAATCATTATTGCATAATTGTAGTGTTGAAATTGAGAACGTTAAAAAGGTCAATCGCGATGTTAAGGCCGCGAATGAAAAATTGACCGCTGAGCTTGAGAGATATAAGGTGAATGAACAAGCTTTTGAATTTAATAACAAACGACAGTCAGAACTTGAAATTGGTTATAGAGACTCTGTGTTAAGAGAAAAACATTTGCAAATCAAATATGACACACTTGATGTTAATTTGAACATGACAATCAAATCTTTAAACATGGAAATTTCTGAATTAACCGACCAACTTTCAAAACAAAAATCAATTTGTTCTGATCTTGAAAAAGAAAAGAAAGAATTGAATGCAAGGTTTTCAAAACGAGAAAATGATCTTCTTGATTAAATCATTGACCAACAAGAAACCATAAAAAAGTTGGAAAATTTGCTTGTAAAAATGGGTCATTCTACTCAAACCATTAACATGCTAATTAACGATCCAAACCCGATTTTACATACAATGAAGAAAATGGCTATCAGTTGTGAAAACCCTTATCATCTCAAGAAATCTCAGCAACATCAGAATGTGTTATATAATGGTACTGTGCTAAATGATAACCATGATCCTCCCGAGGTTCGTGATTCCTATGAAACGATTGAGCTTGCCGAAGAGAGTCGTGTTAAAATGAGACAAATGAACCCAGAAATTAAACCAATTGATTATAACAAGCTTAATACAGATTCTGGCGTTCATCTGGTTCAAAAAGAGTCACCATTGTTTTTCAAAAAACCAGTGGCTGTCACAAAATGAAAAGTTGTTTCGAAACATCTTTCTAATATTGAACAAATGTCCTCTAGTAACATTTCTAACACAAGTGAAGCTAGACGATATTTGGATGATCGTAAAAAGAGAGTTGAAACACTTCAAATGGTTGTGGCCTCCAAAACAAATAATAATCGCATTAACGATTGGGATTCAAGTTTTCATAATGAAATGAAAAAGGTGTATGAAACAGAAATTAGTACTCCACTCATGGCAATTCATGCAAGAGTACTTAATGTTGAAAATGCGTTTTTAAAAGAAACAACCGACTTTGTCAAGGACCACAAATCCCTGGTAAAGGAAGCAAATGAAAACATTGAACACATCAAAGTTTTGGAAAGACACAATGACATTCTCTCTGAAGTAGCTCTATCGACTGAAATTATGTCCATTATTTATCAAACATATTCTATGGAAGATGATGAAAGACTCCGAGCTGAGACTTCTGCAATTGTTGTAAAATATGAAAATTCTCTTGCTAAGATTGAAAAAGAAAATGTCACATATTTTAAACAACTTGATCAAAAAAAGGAAGAATGCAAGTATGACAAATTGTCGTATGAGTGTGCTTACAAGAATCTGAAAGAACAAAATGGTCGTTTGAAGTCTCAGCTGGACAGTCTAAAAAGGAAGGGTGAGGAAACTAAGTTTGCAAAACCATCAACTTCGGAACAACCAAAAATGCAAATTTCTCAAACTGTTCCAAAGGTTGATGTGACAAATGATTTGACAAAACCAGTCACTCCAACACCCTTACCTAACCAATGTGCTGATAAAGAGAAAGCTGTTGTCAAAACATCGAATGTGATAGCGCCTGGCCTTTATAGGATTAGTCCCACTACTGCGTCTGCCTCTACATCTAAAACATATAGGGCGATAGACAAAAGTAAAAAAGATAATCCAAAAGAATCTAGGAATGCTACAACAACATCTCAGGACAACAACATAAATTCTAATGAGTGTGCCTTACCTTCTACAGGATTAGAAAGCACCTCTAGGAGCAGACGAAAGCCTAGGAGCAATACCAGGAACACTAGCGTCTCGCCTGTCTCTGAGAGTGAATGCAAAGAAGTAGAAGAACACCCTAGGAATTTAACGCTTTTGAATAAGAAACATATGTCATCTGGATGTAATGTTAAGACTTCTGTTTCTAGTGCTTGTAACGACTCTGTTTGTTTAATGTACAAGAAATCTTTGTCTGAAAATGGTTGTGATGATATTGTTTCTAACACTGTGAATGTGAATGATATGCCTGAACAGAAAGAGGTTCCTTTAGTAACTAGGGCTAAGTCTAGATATATTCAAAGACTTATTGCAAAAGCTAGGAAAACAACTAGTAGCCTATTGCCTAAGGACCATCTTAAGTTTTGTGCATGGAAACCGACGGGTAGAATGTTTACACTTAAGAATGGCAAATTAGAAATTGTTCCCACTGAAAATATGGAAACCTTCTCTAATTGTGATTCAACTGTTACCTCTAACCCCATGGAACCAAATGTTAAGCGGTTTCCATATACAAAATCATCTGTTCTTCGCAGGTCATTGAAATTTGTCTTTGGATCGTCGACTCGGGTTGCTCAAAGCACATGACCGGAAATTTGAAGCTGCTGATCAACTTTAAATGGCAGTTCATGGGAACTGTACGGTTTGGGAATGATCATGTTGCAGCTATTCTGGGTTATGGAGATCTTCAGTTTGGAAACTACTTGATCACTCGGGTTTACTATGTCGAAGGATTGGGACACAACTTATTTTCAGTCGGGCAGTTTTGCGATGCAGATTTAGAGGTTGCATTTAGGAGAAACACTTGCTTTGTCAGGAATTTGGTTGGAGATGATCTCTTAATTGGGAATCGTGGTACCAATCTCTATGCTATAGACATAAACCAAATGGCCTCTTCATCACCAATTTGTCTCATGACAAGAGCTTGCGAAACAAAGTCCTGGTTGTGGCATAGACGTCTGTCCCATCTTAACTTTGACACCATCAACAAGCTTGCCAAAGACAACATCGTCAACGGTCTCCCAAAGTTCAAATACACCAAAGAACACTTATGTCCATCCTGTGAGCAAGAAAAGAGCAAAAGGGCAACATATAAACCTAAACCCGTACCCAGTTCGGTTGATAAGTTACATTTGTTGCATATGGACTTATGTGGCCCAATGAAAGTTGCAAGCATAAATGGGAGGAAGTATATTCTTGTAATCTTTGATGACTATTCAAGATATACATGGGTAAAGTTTCTGAGGTCAAAAGACGAAGCACCAGGCATCATCATCACCTTTCTGAAGCGAATTCAAGTCTTACTTCAAGCTCCAGTTAGGATAGTAAGAACAGACAATGGCACGGAATTCACTAATCAGGAGTTAAGATCATATTTTGAAGAAACTGGAATTACTCACCAGACATCAGCTGTTCGAACTCCACAGCAAAATGGGGTAGTAGAAAGAAGAAACAGAACTCTTGTGGAAGCTGCTCGCATAATGCTGATTTACTCTAGTGCACCGTTATTCTTATGGGCTGATGTTGTTGCCACTGCTTGTTTCACTCAGAACCGATCCCTAGTTCATCCAAGATTCAATAAAACCCCGTATGAACTAGTGAACAACAGAAAACCAGATATCTCTTACCTTCATGTATTTGGTGCTTTGTGCTATCCAACGAACGACAGAGAAGATCTAGGGAAGTTGAAAGCTAAGGGTGATATTGGAATCTTCATTGGTTATTCAGAAAACTCGAGGGCATTCAGGGTGTATAACAGGAGAACGAAAAGGATTATGGAGACGATGAATGTGAAGTTTGATAAAATTTCACAAATGGCTTCTGAGAGACTCACTCTAGAACCCGCGCTTAACCCAATGGCTCCTAATCATACCAGATCAGGACCCGCGCCAAACGTTCAGACTTCTGGACATATCAGTTCAGGACTCGTACCCCAAGGAGCTCAATCAACTCACACCGAAAAACCAACAAATCAAGAACTGGAAAATTTCTTGGAGTTTATGTATGATGAGTACTATGGTGGCGCTTCAATCAATGCATCTAAACGACGTTCCGCTGCACCCGCTCAAATTCAACAACCACCACCACAACCACATCAAGATGCATCAACAACATTCGAAGCTGACGCACCAACTCCCTCCACATCATCAACATCTACTCCACCAACTCCAGTAATTGAGATAGTCTTACCAAGAGTTGATGAGCAAGAACAAAACGATGATGTGTTAGAAGAAGATGTATTCAAAAACCAACGGAATCTGCTGAATCATCTTCAAGGTTACATGAACCGTCTAACATGCATTCGTCAAATCCAAGGTACCCTTCTACGTTATAGTGGACAAAAGACCATCCAATAGAACAAGTTATTGGTGAACCTTCAAGGCCAATTCAGACGAGAAAACAACTAAACACCGATTGCGACATGTGCATCTACGTCTGCTCAGTCAGTCTAATAGAGCCAAAGAACATTCGGGAAGCGATGGCAGACAATGCTTGGATTGAAGCGATGCAGGAAGAACTTCTCCAATATCAATTACATGACACTTGGGATTTAGTTCCAAGACCAATTGACAAACTCGTCATTGATCTTAAGTGGTTATGGAAAAACAAAAAGGATGAAGAGATGACTGTAATTCGCAACAAAGCTCGTCTCGTGGCCAAGGGATTCAGACAAGAAGAGGGGACAGATTTTGAAGAGTCATTCGCGCCAGTAGCAAGGCTTGAAGCAGTCAGGATTTTATTAGCATATGCAGCTCACAAAAACATAACGGTCTATCAGATGGATATCAAGACAGCTTTCTTGAATGGAACTCTGAAAGAAGAAGTGTACGTGTGTCAACCAGACGGATTCGTCGACAAAGATCATCCCAACTACGTCTACAAGCTAACGAAAGCTATCTATGGTTTGAAACAAGCCCAAGGGCGTGGTATGACGAATTATCATCTTTCCTGCTTCAAAATTATTTCACCAAAGGAACAATTGATCCGACCTTGTTTACAAGAAAATTCAAAAATGACATTTTGATTGTTCAGATTTACGTGGACGACATAATTTTTGGGTCCACTAATCCGAAACATTCAATACATTTTGCAAATCTCATGAAAAGCAAATTTGAAATGTCCATGATGGGGGAATTAAAATTCTTTCTGGGATTACAAATTCATCAATCCCCACGTGGTATTTTTCTTAATCAGGCTAAATATACAATTGAGATTTTGAAAAAATATGGAATGGAAAATTGTGACTCTGTTGGTACACCAATGGTCACCTCACCAAAAATAGGAGCTGATTTATATGGGAAACCCATGGATCCGAAGAAATATCGGAGCATGATTGGTTCTCTCATGTACTTAACTGCTAGTCGCCCGGATATACATTTTGCTCTTTGTTTATTAGCACGGTTTCAGGCAAGGCCTACCGAACTTCACCTCCAAGAGGTTAAACGGATCTTTCGGTACCTACGAAGAACCATTAACATGGGACTTTGGTATCCGAAGGATTCGGAGTTTACACTAATAGCATTTTCAGATGCAGACCATGTCGGTTGCCAAGTTACAGCAAAGAGTACATCAGGCGGAGCACAATTTTTGGGAGAAAAGCTAGTAGGCTGGTCATCAAGGAAACAAGACTGCACTGCACTATCAACTGCAGAAGCCGAGTATGTGTCTTTATCTGCGTGTTGTGCCCAAGTTCTATGGATGAGGACACAACTCACAGATTATGGCTTCTCTTTCGACCGCATACCTATGTATTGTGACTCGAAAAGTGCCATAGCCATCTCGTGCAATCCAGTTCAACACTCGAAGACCAAGCATATTAGAGTCCGCTATCACTTCATAAAGGAATACGTCGAAGAGGGTACTGTTGAATTATTTTTCGTGAAGACTGAATACCAACTCGCCGATCTATTTACTAAAGCCCTCCCAAAAGAGCGGTTTGAAAACTTAGTTCGTCGAATTGGAATGCGAAGCCTAACTCCCGAAGAGTTAGAAAGTCTTCTCGAATCTTCTTGATTTATCTCACAAAGCTTCGCTGTAAATATTTTTGAAAAACAAAATACAAAATTTGAAAAACCAACAAAAGCAAAATATAAAAATAGAAAATTTTCAAAAAGACAAAAACAATAGAAAATCAAAAAAACCAAAAATAGTCTTCTTACGACATGTCTCTCGTATAATCGATATTCTGTACGTATCTAGAAATGTCATTCAACAATGATACGGGAATGTACAGATGCTTGAGCGAGAGTTCATTTAAAATTTTTTCTAAAACATGTCGTTTCTCAAAATTTTCTTCATTACGGCTTTCGTATATTTCAGTACGAAACCCGCGCTACATTGATGACTTCTGATTATTTCCGATCAGGACTCGTAATGTTAATGGCAAAAATAAAATCCTTGAGCACATGATCATGGCCTTTCAAAAAGATTTTTTCAAAATCTTTCTCAAAATTCTTTGCTCAAAGACAACTCCCTCCTAAACCCTTAAACCGATTTTAAACTCACATGTTTACAAATATGATTTTTTAAGGGGAATTATAAAATGAAATACAAAAAGTTCCAACTTTCATGCTCAAATCCGTCCTTCTCTCCAACAAGTTTTCAATTTAATCATTCGATATCAAAATTATCACTACGTGCTATTTTTGAGGGGGAGATTAGGTATAAAGGGGAGAAGACGTGATTAAATGTGATCAAAAAGTAATGTCAGAGAATCGTGCTCTACAAAAAAGACTCAAGATTTTACCCTCGAATTGACCAAAAATAAATGTCTGAAATCGAAAAGACTTGTCCGGGAAGGGTAATAATATCAAGCTGGTTATCCAGTAATGTAAACGTGTCTCGCAAAGGACTTGTCCGAGTAGAATGTACCAATTCGAGAGATGATCTTTTAATATGACCGGGACGGGTGATAATTTCAAGCTAGTCTAACTAGTGATGTAAGCGTGTCTCGTAATGGTCATATTAACTGAAAATCGATCAATTCAAATGTGCGAACTCTACCCAACATGTGCAAGTTTATCTTAAAAAATGCAAGAGCACATGTGAAAGGGAAGTATTTCTGAAAACGCAAAACTCTCGAAGTGTTATCTAAAAATGTGTTTATTCATAAACACTTTGAGAAATTTTCACAAATGGTTTTATGGCAAGTGATCAACAAATATAGGATAATCATAAAACAATAAGGTGATTATGGCTAGGTTATGTCCTATGATCTGCCAGAGCCGGAGGATTCTACCCAAGGGCAATTCCAATAGATTAGAATTAGAAGTCCTTAGGTAAGATTGAAAAAAGGAATAAATGAGAAAGGAAAAAGAAGGGGTTGAAGTATTAAAAGAAAAGTTTAATGAAAGAGTGAAAAGAAATAGCCTTCCATGAAAACTTAGGTCAGAAACCGGGTCAATACATCTGCTATCGGTTATCGCAAGTTGATACTGATATTAAAGACAAGACGTCATGGACCCAGTGACGCGCTGCACCACCCCTCCTAGCCACTCAGATATCTCTTAAAAGATATTTGTTTCATTCCTCACGGAGAACACCGCATAATCTATCGGCCTCTCATTCCGAGATGCGTTGATATTGAAAAGGTGGCACTCTGCTCCGCGCCTCTGATGACTAAAACCAAAACGCACATTATTGAGTCTAGAGCCATGAGATTCATCAAAGATCTCTTAGGAACACTTCCAATACAATACACTTATGTTCACCATAAAGGACACAAGTTGTAAGAGTCTTAATGAGATCTAAGGATCTTGCCTTATATCATGATGGTTACGTGCTCCAAACGGTCTACAGTCTTGAAGTGATACTTCGGTATACTTCAGAGGCTCTCAACGGCCTTGGTAAAGATTAGAGAAAGTTTTCACACTATGCTGTTAACGATCTCAAAATCTGAACCTATAAGCGCTGGACGATTTATTGCTAACTGTTTTTATGCAGGTACTGACGAAAGTCCATTCACCATCATCATATGTCTCAGCATCAATGATAAAGGCGGCGACGCAAATTGAACAGAAGATGTTGATCAAGGCAAGAACGACCAAAAGACGATTCTTTGAAGATCTCAGTGCATGAAGAAACAAGGAACAAAGACTATTCCACTGCGACACACAAAGTTCAAGTCATTGAAGTCAAAAGACCTATCACCGGGAGCATTATTGAAATGACCATCCCTTAGGGGGAGATTGTTAGCATTTAATTTATTAAATGAAAGTGATGGTCATTTGTAATTCTAAAGATTTGTGTGTCGTATGGATTAAGTTGTCAAAGAAGTGGGCTTTTGTTAGTAATATGTTAGAAATACCTATGTAATAGTTCAATCTCCAAAAGCCCACACAAGGCCCAAGCAAAGCCCTTAGGGCGCCAGCCACTTTAGGATAAATAGACACACACTCTCACAAAGTTAGTGTGCCACATAGTCTTGTGTAGGTGAGAGTGTGTGTTCTTAATATTTGTGTTTGTTCTCTTTCAATCGAAGCTAATAAACCAAAAGTTATATTTCATACGATCCACACTCTTTCCTGTATTGTTCTTGTTTTAGTACCATCGATCAAGTGTTAGTTTGTATGATAAAGAAGTGTTAGTTTGTATGATAAAGAAGTGACTTCTAGTCAAAACATGCACACATGGTGTCTGCATCCAAAGTTCCCATGCTTAAACCTGGTGAGTTTGAGATATGGAGGATGAGGATTGAACAATACATCGAGATGATAGACTATTCACTATGGGAAGTCATAGTGAATGGAAACACCTTGCCAAAAACAAGAATTGTAGAAGGTGTTGAGACAGTGTTGCACTGTTGCCTATTTCAACTGCTGAAGATAAGGCTCAGAGAAGACTAGAGGTGAAAGCTAGAAGTACTTTATTGATGGGCATTCCCAATTAACATCAGTTAAAGTTTAACTCCATAAAAGATGCTAAGTTGCTGCTGGAAGCTGTAGAAATGAGATTTTGTAGGAATGATGCTACAAGAAAAACTAAAAAGAATCTCTTAAAGCAGAAATATAAAAACTCCACTGCTCCAAGCTCATAGATCCAATCAAGCTAGCCATAATATGAAAAAAATTTGAAAACATAGAGGGGGGTGGGGTGAATAGGTTACCGTTTAAAAACTTTAAATCTTTTGTATCAAATATCCAATCAAGCTTGCCATAATATGAAAAATGCCAATTATAGACTTATGACTAATACAAAGCATATAGTAAAACAAGCATAAATATCAAGCCACAACTCAAAAAATAATATGGTTCAAGTACAAAAGTAAAGCAATAAGTAAAAGAAAGTGCAAACCGGACACGATGATTTATAGTGGTTCGGTCACGGAGCTCCTCTCAGCCCTACTCCACTCCCCGAGTACCCAACTCGAGAGTTACTTCACTAAATCAACAAGCTCCCTTCTTGGCAGAGAAAACCTTACAAACGTCGCTAACACTTTTTCTGGTAAAAAGCTAAATACCGGGTTCTAGTTCGAGGTAGAACCAATCTGACGTCGCCTATACAATATTTCGGACACTAAGCTAGATGTCGAGTCCTTCTTCGGGCACAACCAAACTCTTTATATTTTATGACCCAACATAACAAACCCTGTGTTTTATGGCACAAACACATAAACCATCTAATCTAGTTTGGTGAATATATTGTGATGATACAGTGATGTTTACAATGATGATCCATGACACAAATGTCTAATGGATATAAATGACTAATCTAAATGAACTTCCATTGATAGGAAGCCTTCAATGGATGAAGACCACAAGTTCCTTAAGCTTGTTGTGATAGATCTTTATATATGTATGCTTGTGGTTGATGATGACTCAAGATCTCTGAGCTTGCTTCACATGATCATTTTGGGAGTATGCTTACAACATAATAAAAGTTTGAAGTGTTGATGCAAATAATGTTCTAAAAACGTTATTTATATCTTTCGATTAGTTCACTTTTTGAGGATGACAAAATGTGAACTCACGTTACGTTAAAATTAACGTTAACAAGTTTTTAATCGGAAGATCCCGTTTCTACGCAAATCACTCTTGAACAAAGTTACAACTTGAACTAGTGATCAAAGAAGTGAATTCATGTTTTGAAAATTCACATTTTAAATGGGACAAAATATTTTTTCAAAAATACACATGACAAATTATTTTTGAAATATTAAGAAATGTTTTAATGAAAAAATAAGTTTGAAAATCACAACAGCTATTTTTCCCCCCAAAATCAGCTCCAACCTTCCCCAAATAAGTTTTCACCAGAAAAGACAAAATTTGGAGCGTCCTAGTCTACCACGGCTCCACGGTACCGTTAAATTTAACGGAGCCGTGGGTCATTCAGTGGAGTCGTCCGTACCATTTTGAATTGTAACGTTCAGATTTTTTTTGCCTATAAATACCCACCTCTTTCACAGTTTTAGGCACCCTTCACACACAGAAAAATCCCTTAGTCAAACCCTCTCACACCTTTCACTTCTTAGGGTCATTTAGATTAGTTTTTCTTTGTTTCAAGAGTGATCCAATCATCCTTCAAGTGATCCTCTTCATACCTCTTCATTAGCAAGAGAAGAACACAAGTATCCAAGTTGATACAAGGTGTTGTCATCCCTCTTCATTAGCAAGAGAAGAACTCAAGTAATCAAGAAGATACTAGAGTTGTAGTTGATAGGTTTTTTGTAACACTTGTTACAACCTTGTTGTATCTTAGCATACATCAAGTATATTTCCTTTTTGTGAGTGAGAGTGAAGATCAAGTGTGATCTATAGAGATAGTGAACATCTCTTGAAGCCATTGGGCTTGTGTGTTTGATCAAGAAGATCAAGGGTCATTAGGTTAGTGTTAGTTGAGTAGAGTGAAGTGAGTGTTGATCATTGTGATCGTGTTGAGATCTTGGTGATCTCTTGAAGCCATTGGGCTTGTGTGTTTGGTCACGTGGACCTTGGTAGATTGGTGCTAGCTAAGATTAGCACTCGACATCTAGCTTAGTGTCGGTAATAGGATAAGCGACGTGTATGGTTTTCTCCGCCTTAAGGGAAGTTGTTGACATAGTGCTTGAAACTCTCGAGTGTGGTACTCGGGGAGTGGAGTAGGGCGAAGAAGAGCTTCGTAGCCGAACCACTATAAATCCTCTGTCTCGGTTTGATCTTTCCAACTCTACTCTTTACTTTTATTTGTTATTATTACTTAGCTTAGTGTGTAGTTCATATTGGTGTTGATTGATTACACATAGAGTTCGAATCAAAGTTTCCAATAACCAACTTTTAAAACAAGATTTTTAAAAGAAGTTTTTAAACCGGTAAACTATTCAACCCCCCTTCTAGTTTCCCACAGGAAGCATTATGATCATGATAATGAGGGTGAATAATGTATGTTACTACTGATCTAAATGTATGAAAACATAGTAGAGAGAATGTGTGTTCAAGTAGTGTAAGAAATGAGTGAACAATGGGCTGCTATTTATAGCCAACAAGCTCAGCAACCCACGGATCACACGGAACCAAAAAAGGGTTCCGCCATTTATAATTTTTGGTTTCGTGGTCCTCTGACAGAAAATCTACAAAATCATTTTGAAATCTCTCCAAAATCTAACTAAGATCTTTCGATAATCTTTACCAAATCTTTCCAAAATATTTTCTAAGATCTTCCCAAAGTCCAAGTAAGATATTATCTTAGATTTGATGATGCAATGCATAAGGTAATAAGACATTTCCTTTTTTATTTAATTATATAAGAAAGTTAACTAGTAAAATAAATTACTTAACTAGTTAATATATGTTTAACAAGTTGTACCATGTTAGTTTATGTGTTACTAAAAATGTTAAACTACTTATGCTATTATAGGACTTAAGTTATTATGTCTTTAACATCATTTTTAGAAGTATGTAAACACATTTGTCTTAGTTTAACACCTAAAGTGCACTTTGACACCTAATGTGACACTTATCCTATTTTGACACCTAAAGTGCACTTTGGCACCTAATGTGTCACATATTTTATTTTGACATGAATACAACTTAGGAAGCATGATGTACAAATAAAAATACTTGTATATGCAAAATGTAAAATGAGGTTCGAAATAGAATGATTAACCTTTTAAAATACTTAATGACTCTAAACGTATTTTAAACATTCTAAATGATTTGTTAAGGGGTTTGATCATAATGCCACATAACAAACATGTACGAACCTGTGTTGTAGCATACGAGGACTTGAGGTGTTGAATGTATGTTGAGACAAAATATGATTACGAGTAACTTGTACATTTTACGTTATGTATCAAGTTACATGGTTGTCATCAATCAAAACAAACGAGACTGTGTAGATTAAATATCGTAATATTTGCACTAACAATCTCCCCCTTTTTTATGATGACGAAATATGTAAACATGATAGATAGTAAAATGTAAAAAGTTACTTGTATCCGTATTACCTTCTACTTTATATTCTATGTTTACACTCTTCTCCCCCTTTTGTCAAAATAAAAAGGGCATGTCCTTGGAGTGTAAACTTCATTTCTCCCCGAAAAGGCGAGCTTGCATCATTCCTAGTGAAGTTAAATTATCTTCTTAATCTCCTATGGTTGATGCGTCCCCTAGGTTATTGCCCTTGTTTGGTAGCGGATCCATGGGTCAAATTAAGACTCTTAACCTACATCAAGGTTAGTTTTGTGCAACATATAAAAAACATATGAGAAATGCACGATGAAGAAAATGCACATAGCAAATGATACACGTGGGTAAGCTATGTTAGACTATTTTCTCCACCTTTTTGTCGAAACACAAAGATGCGTCGAAGAATGAGAATGATTATGAATGTGTGCATACTCCCCCTTGACATTGCTCCCCCTTGATCGAGGCGTAAATGTGTGATTAAAAAGCTACAAAACAAATATTAGTGCAAAACTATATTCGTCCTTGTACGAGTATGTGATATACAACAAAGTGTGTATAAGATGCATTCTATAAATGCTTGACGAAAGCTCCCCCTTGCTTTAGGGAGTTAAGATGAACCTACAAAACAAATATTAGTATAATAGAAGCTTTGTCTTTAGACAAATATGTCATATACAACCTAGTGTATAGACGATGCAATATGAGTGTTTGATTGATATTCCTCCTTGTTCGAGGGTGTAAAGAAACACCTAAAATAAAGAAAATAATTTATTCAAACTTCATCCTTAGATGAGTATGTTATATACAATCGAGTGTATGATGATGAACCTCCAATGAAAGAATTAGTGCAATATATTTCATCTTTTTTACAATGAGAAAATAAGATGTATATACGCAATATATAAATGATATAATCACAAGCAACTCAAAGTAGATAACCATGATTATGAAATCAAAGATCTCATAAAGTGTAGTCTTCTAATAAGAATTACAATCATAAGAAAAACGAGAATATAATATGATAAGAGCCTACAAAATAATGCCTAGAAAGAATATATGAAGTGAAGTTGGAATATTAAGAGTTAAAGTGAGTGGTGCTAGTGTTGATGTCGATTTACTAGAAGGATGCATGTGGTGATAACTCGGTAGATGACTCAAGATTGACAAAAGTAAGTTTTCGCTAATCCATGGTGGTGATGATTAGTGAAAGTGGTGATGGAAGGTGGTGATGATAAAGTAGATAACTATTAAAGAATTAGAAACACGTATAGCAAATTCTATAAAAAAAAAAAAAAGGGTAAAAGCTAAATATGCTTAATGTACTTCCCATCAGATCTCATTATGCTTCATCTAGTCTCGATATTGTCATTATAGACATTAGGAATTGTATATTAAGGGTTATTTGGTCATTTTACACATAATCATGTTCTTTCTATACATATTTCCAAATTTTAAAATAAAACCACAAAATTTCATGCGAAATTTACAAATAATATAACTCGTGGATTTGCAATTGAATTTCGTTCTTGGATATAACTTGTGGGTTTGAAAAATTCCATGTGAAAAATGGTGAAGTGTGTTTTTGCAAACGTGAAAAATGAAGTTAACAAAGTGGGTTTGCAAACGCGGATTTCGTTCGTTCCCGTAGATCAATATATCCATTTTAGTGTACCACTGTACTTCATTTTTCATCGTCAAAAATGGTGAGTGTGTTATATTCACGTTTGCAAAATTCACTGTACTTCATTTTTAATCACTCATGAATATAACAACGTGTGTTTGCAAACGTAATTTTTGTTGGTTTGTGAATTTAAAAACGTGGGTTTGCAAATGAATTTAACGTGAGTTTAACAACGTGAATTTCGTTACTCATTAGCAAAACAACGTGGGTGCGGTGGTGATAAGTGGTGGTCGACTAAAACTGGTAGTGGTGGTGGTTTTGGCGGTCGGAAATGGTGAAGAGTTGGCAAGTGAAAATGGTACCAATTGATAGGGAAGAAGACAAGGGTATTTGAGTCTTTTCATTTCAAAGGGGTGGACCTCGTGTATGTATAATGAGATCTGATGGGAAGTAGAGCAAGCATAATGACAATATTAAAAGTAGATGAAGCATAATGAGATCTGATCGGAAGTACATTAAGCATATTTAGCTTTTACCCAAAAAAATATAAAATATGGACTCATGCAATCCTTATCTAAAATACACAACTTAAGGGATAAGCAAATAATGTGACTCTCTCGTAATGCATAAGAGTTACGATTTAAATGATATTATTGAATCAACTGAAAAGATATATGCGTCAAAATTCAATAAGAAAGATCGAAAGTATAATTCACGAATCACTCACAGTTGAAAGAAGTGACATATTCATTACATGCATTGTAACAAGACTTTATTGGGCGATCCATGGAATTGAAAGCTTACCGAAAGTTGATACTATGTTTACGTTTTACATGAATATTAAAAATGACTAATTAAACAAAAACATACTAGTTATGTTACTACACTGTTATTGGAAATTCGCCTTAATTAAGAAGAAGTACACTGTCTTGTGCTCCGAATGTTGAAGTGTTGTGAAGTCAAGGTCAATATTCATAAGGAAGTCAAAATAATTCAACTCCAAAACTTGCACATTTTAATTGCACAAAATATGTTTAAAAAAAATGGACAGACAAACAAAACCAACTATTCTAGTCATGAACTATAAAACTATATATTTTACCACGTCAATTGTAATATCATTTGTCTTAGAAAAATACAAAAAATTAGAGTAATATGAGACTAGGTGCAATGGGTGATCCCTCACCATTCACACCGATAGTCACGTGCCACCCCTACCGGTGGTCCCCTGTCGCGTACAAGGCAAGCCAAAAAGAGGGACAAAAGGTGATGGTAGTCGTCACTCGGGTATCGTGTAAAGCGGGTGTTTTTATTATTTTTTATTTAATTTGTGAGTGTGTGTGAGGTATTTTGTGAGGTATGTTTGAAATGTGAGGGGAGTGATAAATTAATGACCATTGTGAGTGAAATGTGAAAGGAGTGGTGATGTACTAAATAGTAATGTGCCGTTGATGTAGAAGGTGAGCGAGTGGTGACCATTGACCCTAGTCTAAACCAAATGGATAATAAAACTAAATCGTATACATAATTAAGTGGCCTATAAAGTAATCGCATTCTTCCCAATTTGAAAAAATAAAATTACCATGGGAATATATAGTTACCAGAATAACCATTTGTTAAATGTTAAATTATGTAAAGTCAAAGAACTAAACTATTGTGGTGTTTATTTTGTTATGGATCTATATAAAAATAAGAAAGATGGAAAACGCATTGGAAAAAAGTATGCCTAAATGGGCTTTTGAGTCCAGTCAATGTACGCGGTCACTGGCAATGCGTGTGGTTGACCAAAGAAGCGAAAAATTAGAAGCCTCGACAAAGTTAACAGTAGTACACTACTAGTATGATGGCAATATCGATACTAATTATGTTTGTACTCTTATTTCTTCAGCAACAAAGAATTATAGCTGTATTTTTATTACTAATGTTAATAGAAGAATTGAAGTAGTTCATGATTCGCTATACTAAGGGGGTAAAAAAATTCACGCATTGTTGTGCGGTTTATAAACATCAGTGTTGTCCTTGAGGGTGGACGAGGTGACTGAGCCCCTACAAACCTCAACTTTCGAAGGCCCCCAAACCCTTATATAAGACGTCTTTTTCTTTAAGAAAAAAGATACTATATTGTGCAAGTGTGTAATATCCTTTAACCACATCTCAGTTGGTATTTTTTAGCGAAAATTATATGGGAGGACACTGTCCAACCCATGTGATAAGCAGATAACCGACTTTTTCTCATTTACCTATATGGACATACTGGTCGCGAAGCTTGGGTCGAGACCAACCAAATCAACACTTTTTAAGAAAACTACAACTAACTAAAAAAAAACCAAATCCGCCTCATAGGTCGCGATTTATAGTTGGAGACCAAAGAATTTTACACTATCAAAAACAAAACACTACTTGAAATTTAATGAAAAGAATATAAAAGAGTGCAAAATAACCCTTGAACTTTATTATATTTACAACCATTTTATATAACAAACTTTATTCGTCAAATATCTAGCAAGTCAAAAGTTCAATATAAATCTCATATTTGTCATATATCCAACAAAACAACCTCGACCATTCATTTTTTTTATTAAAACAAAAAAATAAACTTTCACCATTTTTTTTTAAAATTAAATATCTCGCAACCCGTTAATCGTTAACCGAAAAAAATCATACAATCGCGACGAGAATTAAATTATCTTTCTATAGATATGCACTTCTATATATTTTCGACAAACTTTTTTTTTTTTTTTTTAATTTCCGCCCAGAAAGATCACATGTGATTTGATTTTTACAAATCACGTGTGACTTTTCTGGGCTGAAATTTTGAAAAAAAAAATGGTCGAAAGTATAAAGAAGTGCATATCTATAGATAGATAATTTAATTCTCGTCGCGATTGTGTATTTTTTGTAATTTGAAGATTTACCATTTGCAAGATATATATATATATATATATATATATATATATATATATATATATATATATATATATATATATATATATATATATATATATTTTTAAAAGACTGTGAAAAATGGTTTTTTATTAACTTTGATGAAAAATTGATGCTAAGATTGTTTTTTTGGATATATGACAACTATAAGATATATATTGATCTCAACTCTATCTAGCAAATATATAGCGAATTCGCTAATAAAAAATATTTTGTTGCGAAGAGCTATTGTAATACCCCAACCCGTCAAGGGTCAAAATATCACATTATAGTGTCAATCAGAACATAATAAACACAAGCGGAAGACTTAAATAAATAAATACAAGTCATGAAACAAAATGACTTTTAAAGAAATACAAATCAAATTCAACTCTAGAATGAAATGAAATAACTAAGACATAAGTCATAAACTAATTCCAAAAGATAGGGAAACTAAGGTTGGGTTGGTCCTCTAAAAGCTCCTACTCTCATCACTCAAATCTCAGCATCCCGCTTGAATACCTGCCGCAGAAAAAAGAAAATGCGGATGAGCTTAAAAGGCCCAGTGAACGGATATAAACGAATTATGAACTGAATATAAATAGTATATGTTTGGTAACACAGATTATTGGGAGATTATGGGGGCTACAGCTTTTTTTCCACTAAATAATCTATTGTCCAAAAAGTAGTATCGTTTGGCTGCAAAAAATAAGAAAGATTATAGAAAAAATAATCTCTAAAATTATAAGTTGATCCAACCAACTTTTGAGAAAAGGCTAGAGATTATTTTTTGTATAATTACCTTATTAACCTTCCAAAAAGACATGATGTTTAATTATGTATATTTCTATATTTAAGAATAGGTCACGTTAGGCTGTTTAATTATGTATATCGACATTTTTTTGTCTTTTTATACTTTGAGAAACAATTAAGTTATCGAATATGATTAGTAATTCACTAAATTGAGTAGGTTTGAAATAGAGCTTAATAAATTTTAGTCGCTAGTTCAAGTTTTACTAATGAATTAGTAATCGAATACGATTACTAGTTCAAGTTTTACTAATGAATGCTCTTTGAGCGGCTATAAACTCATTATCTCAATTTATATATATTCCGTGTTCATAAATTTTAGTCGCTAAAATTGTTAAAAATTGAACTTAACGCAAATGGATATATATATTTAGCAAACACTTTTAACAAATTAGTAAAACTTGAACTCACAGTATAAATGTTTTAAACACGTTCAATCACCCGTGTATATTCATCAATGAAGATGACTGTCATGCTTAGTTACTGTGTTTAATGATGTATCAAAACTAATATCCAATTATTACTTGTTATAAGTGGCAAATTACTGCCGTGATCGTGTTCATACTGCTTTAGAAGATGAAATAAAGGTGATGAAGCAAGAATTAGTTAAAGGAATAATAAACAACAGTGTACAAGTCGGATGAGAAAAAGCGTGCAAACTCATATTGATGTTATTATCGCTACATTTGCTTTACATAACTACATCCGTAACAGCTCACAAGAAGACATGATGTTTACGGTGATGGAGGAAAATCTGGATTATATACCACAAGACGAACTTCACGATGTTCATAGTCATGAAACGAACAATGAAAACAATTCTGAAGGAGCTTCTAACGAGATGAAGCAGATACGTAACGATATTGCTACTTTAATATGGAATGAACATCATGGATTATAATTTAACATCATTTTAACGTTGTTTGTATTTTTACATGGATTTTCATGCAATGCTACATATTTATGATTTATATCAATAATTTTATTTACTATTCTTATACATATTGGGTTTGTTATTTGTATGTCCAATTACGTCATTTTACACTTTTAATCTACAATTATAGCTAGTTTGCCAAACAATACTACAAAAAAAAAAGCTAATTTTTTAATCTTTTTCAGCACCAGCACCAGCACCAGCACCAGCACCAGCACCAGCACCAGCACCAGCACCAGCACCAGCACCAGCATCAGCACCAGCACCAGCACCAGCACCAGCAATTTTTGCCAAACACACCCATAGTATATGAAATGAAATAAAAAAGAATCTGCCTAACAGGATATCATAGGTCATGAGAATCAAATGAATAATAAATTAAGTGAAAGGTAATGAAGGCAACGATTCATAAGAAATTATCCTCGAGCTCACAAAGCATCCACCTGCTTAATCACACAATAATATATCATAACATAACAAATGGAGACATGACCTCCCAAAAGTGACATGGGGTGTATAGCACACACCACCATTCACTACAAATCCATAACATAATTATATCACAAAACAAACCTATGATGCATCCATACGCTCCCTGCAAAACAATGTTATGTACACCACCATACACCTGTACTCAGACAAGTATATTGGCGTACCAAAATGGCCATTAAGTGCACGTGCTCAAAAATAATATACACATCACAAGGGAACGCCGTGGGCCAATCACACCGCCACAGATAGTATCATGCCATTGGTGCCTCAATGACATGGTAATGGTACCTCCATGACTAGTTAGCTCGGGTAATAAAATAAACAAGATATCACATCATAACGAATTAGTTATAGCATATTTAAACAAAATAATATTAACTGAAATGAATGCCATATTAAATGACATAGAACTAAATATCATATCAAACGGACATCCCCAACGAATATCTTAACGAATGAAATAAAGTCAATGATCGAAGAGTGAATGCGAAACCCTTACTGAGAAAGGGTAGAATATCCGTACCTTAGCAAGCAATGAAATGGAAACGAAAGAAAATGAATACGGGGAAGGGAATCACTCCTTCTTCAGAGAATCTATATGAATTATGGATCAATTATTATTTATCAGTTCACTTACTATATTTATTTAGGGTTTCCTTCCATTTTTAGTATCTTACCATTTTTAGTAACTTTCCGATTTTAGTAACTTTCCGATTTTAGTAACTTACCACTTTTAGTAAATTCTCGTTAATTAGTCAAATTAGGGTTTCGAAATGATAATCAATTAAGTCTAGGGTTTGAATGCACTTAAAACCAACAAAGTTTGGGTTTAAGTATAATAATTAGCTAATTAGGGTTTACATCGTATTTAATTTACATTGATGACCAATTTAAGCAAGATCAATTAAATATAGGGTTAGGTCAAAAGTAGGTTAACGCATGTTTAAGAGTATCCGAATTAATGTTATAATGTTATTAAGGTCAAACACATTCAATGGGTTTAGGTTATACTAAATTCTTAACTTGAAAGATGGTTCAGATTTTTATCTCATTCTGGTCCTGATATTTAAGAATTTTAAACTATACTTAAGTGTCTACTGGGAAGCTAAGATTTTATCACAGATACTTATACATGTTAAGCACTTACTATAATTTTCTCAGATTTTATTTCAAAGTGATAGTACCCTTTCAAAAATCGTTTTCCCAAACCTGCCCAGAAAGATAACTGCACAGACACCCAGAAAGTTTGCATTTGGCTACCCCATGAGAACCATTCAGAAAATTCTATAAAAATTCCAATAAGTCCCTTACATCCTAAATATTTTACCTATAAAAGGAGACCTCCTCATTCCTCAGCGTTTGGAAAATAAATTCAAAAACACTAGCTGAATTTTCAAACTCCTAAACTCAGGATTGACATCTATTGTTATAAAAATTAAAAAGTCATCTTCCTGACATCCAAAAATTGTGAAATTTTGTATGCAGATAGCACACAACCTGAACTTAGTTTTAGGCTCAAAAATATTGAAAAAACACGTTTTCATCATCAATTTATGACCCTTGCAACACAACCCAAAATTTGGACAGCATGCAGTTGAGACAGAAAACAAATCCTTAACCCCTTACAAACCCTATTCGAACACTAATTAATTCTAGGGTTTCTTTTCTAGGGTTTAACACATATTAAATGCAAATTTAATGATCTTATTAGGGCTTCATGAGTTATATCTTAGGGCTATAAAAAGTGACACAAAAACAGTCCATACATAAGGCACATACAATTATGATTTCATGTGTGATACTTACCAACGATTCAACAAGGCAACCAATATTGTATTAGCATAATTTTAATAGTTGTAAGACATGTTTAGTACTGATTTTAATGTGGTGTTAAGTTCTCTTTATACCTATACTTACATATTAACGACACAACAAACGAATCAAAAGATTATGAGTACCTTATGTGATGCATGCGTGCGAGTGCTCTAATTAATACCCACGGTATGTCGTTGTGGTTTTAGCAGTATTCAAGTTTTAAATTTATATTTAGCCAACTTATCAATAACACACACACTTTAACGAGCAGTGTACCCGGTCAGTATGTATATAATGGTAAGTAGAGTGTCGATCACTAAGAGTGGAACGTATTATCTAGTTATTCTAATCAGTATTTTAATATCTTAAGTTAGCTATACAACCAAATTTAATGCAAGGGGGTTCAGCCTGAGAGACTGGCACGGTTTGGTTGCAATTAAATAATAAACTAACTAATAGGCACGAATCAGCGAATAGCACACACGTACACAGATAAATACTCGAGACAATAAGAAGACCTGTCCTGATAGTTAAGTAGCTTGTCACTTGTTTTATTGCTAGTTTTATATGAAGTGTATAGTTCGATGCAACGCACCGAGATTAAGTCCTTTCTCGTTGGTTCTAATCTTATCGGCGAGTAAACCCTTAATGATTACTTATGACTATCCCATTTATCTTTCTTCCTACTTTTCTACAGACGATAGAATGCATAGGCGATCTAATAAATAGGCGAGGAAGGGGCATGGCGACCCAAGCAATGCTCAGCTAGACACAGAGGTTATCAATGCACTAATAAAAGTCACCAAAGACATCAACATATAAACTTTAATTAATGGGAAAGCAATTTTAAGGGGAGTTGAAGTGAATGATAACATAACACAAGCCCATCAATCCTGATCAATTAAAGTGTACTAATACAATAAAACAAAACTACTTAATGAATTGAATACATGCAGGACCTTCTTACAGCTCTCGTATCTTCGTTCAAGGTGTGTCTTGTGCTGCTATCACGACTGAATTCGGCCTAGGGCTTCTGTCCTTCGAATATCGTACCTCCACAAAAGTCTCTTAAAGTCGTCTGACTTTGGGGTATTTATAGTTTCTGTCTGAGGTAAGATGCGGCGCATTGACTTAACTTCGCGTGGGGTCCAAGATTAATATATTCAGGAATATTCGTACACCGCCAGAAGATGCGGCGTAACTCCATTTATAGATGCGGCGCATGTCCTCTTGTATCTTGGATCGTATCTTGTGAAATCTTGATAGTGATGCGCCGTATGTAATAAGTAAGATGCGGCGCATCTGGAGCAGAATGTCTTGATCTTGTACATTTCAGTAGACTCTTAACTTCTTGCTTGTTTTGCTCCATAATTAGTCCAAAATCGCCAAGTTTCACCAAATGCTTGTTTTTACCTGAGAATTACAAAAGTAAACGATTAAGTATCAATCCTCACAGATAATATAATAAAACAAGTCAAATAAATAGGATAAATGATAGTAATAAAATGTACTTATTTGAGTTCATCAAATATCCCCCCACTTGAACTTTACTTGTCCCCAAGTAAACCTTAGAATTAATCTTATGAAAATGTATCCTAAAAGATATTAGGATTTATTTTTATATTTAAGCATGTATTCATTTTTGTCATAATCACAGAACCATACACTTAACGAATTAGAAGTAAAATAAAATAATTCAATAAAAGCAAATCTAATCGTTTAACTGTCCAGTCGTGACGAATATTCTATCATAAGCTTGGCAAGTATACACATCTCCCCCACTAAAGCCAAGGAATAACAAGTCTAAAGCGGTAAAAAGGGTTTGTAGGCTTAAGGGTTAATCATTCTCATCTCTATCGATCTCAAATTCCAGAAAAGGCGACAAAATCACAAATACATGATCGAATCCACGAACACGATACTTGTAATTGCTCAAATCCTTAACTCGAATAGGCTAAAGATAGGTCCAAATTTTACCAATAATATTATATCAAAAAGGGCGACAAAATCATAAATACATAGCCGAATCCACGACTACGATACTTAAGATTGCTCAAATCCCTAATCTCAATAAATCAAAGGTTTGGTTGGATAAAGAATAATACAAGGTATGGATAATATTTGGGATATAAATTGGTGTAAAAATGAAAAATAAACAAAACAAATAAATTAAAATCCTAAGTGTGGTTAATCACTATCCCAACCATCTCATGAATAAGACTCATATCACTGAATAACTCACGCTTTAACACTTGAAACACACGCTTTAGGTAGACACGAATTATACTCAACAAGATCTTAATCAAAGAATAAACCTTAGTTGGCGTTCCCATAACTGCCAACTCCCATTCAATCCATAGATATAATATACAACAACTAGTGGTGATATCGACCACTTAATACAAAACTTCACATAAGTTGGTTAAATCAAACATCCAACTTTTCCTTTTTCTTTTTCTTTTCTATTTTTTCGATTTTTTTTTTTTTTTTTTCCTTTTTTTTTTTTTTTTTTTTTTTAATAAACAAAGATGTGTAAAATTTCACCACATCACTATAATGATAATTCTGGATAATTTTTCCATACTTTTCATAACTTCAGAAATAACTGTAATAGTGAAAGTAGTAAACACACGAAAAAATAAACTCAAAGATATACAATATTTACTTTCACTCCAATTGCATTGTGCAATTTCTCGACCTAACCATAGATAATGAATTACGCACGTGAACACAGGTAATGTAAGGAAACACACTTTGCCTAAAGCAATTAACCAACCACGGATTTTAATCTACAGGGTAGGCTAAGGTGTAAGGGTGTAACGAAACATTTTAACAAAGGTGTAAGAAACGAAAGGAATGGCTCTGAGTGTTTTTCTAGGGGTATCTTACTCTAAAAGTGAGAGTAACAAAAGGGTTTATACGGGGGTTAACTAACCAGTGTAGTTAGCTAATAACACATAACATATAAAGGCTATTTGGGTGTAATCCTAGAAATTTACCAATTTAGACAAGTCATTCCAATTATATAAAATAATACTTATTATGGTGGTCTCGAATAGTATACAAGCCATGTTCTAAAGTTTACAAGTCACCGGCACACTCATAGATTTGTGAATTTTGAAAAATCACAATTTTTGAAAATAACGTCATGTGTGCCGCTATGCAACTTAGACTTTAAACAAAAACATGCTAAAAAAATTTTAATTTGGATATATTATGCACATTTTAAGCATATTTTTAAAAGTTTAGGACAAGTAAGTGTTAAGTGTTCTAATTCTCCAATCCCCCCACTTAAGTTAAACAACGTCCTCGTTATTTGTATCAAAGGTTAAAAACTGGAAATTAAAAGAATTAGAACAGAAAAACTCCCCTGAGATTTGCTCGGTATGATCCTCCATTAGTATAAGAGCAAAAATCATCTTTCTTGTGGATTAGAACGTTTAAGCTTCATAATATATGTATCCACAGGAAATGCAGGAATCTATAATACCACCAAGGCTTTAAACACACCTAAGTTAAGAAATGTCAAACTTGCATAATACATTAGTAGTTAGGAAAAAATAAAACTTAAATATTAAAATGAAAATCATCAGGTCAGTCGATGCGCCGTATCTTATGGAAGAAGATACGCCGTATCGAGCCTGGAATAAATACGGATCAGAATAGAAGATGCGCCGCATCCTTAACCAGGGATGCGCCGCATTAAAATAAACTGATAAAAAGTTTTAAAGTCGAAAGTAAAAAATGCAGAAAAATAAAGTAAGATATGACCAGTGCAGGAGATGCGTCGCATCTCAGGATTGAGATGCGTCGTATCTGCTGCGGCCTGACTGACTCGACACAGAACAGAATATTAAAAATTTTCCGGGTTGTCTCCCGGTCAGCACTTGTCTTTATTCCAGAGTCTTCAAGTTAGACTCACGTTCAGCTCTTCATTCAGTTCTATTGATTCCCACATTGCCACGTAGGATCCATTTAGCAACTAATTCGTCACGTATATATTCAGGTCCCAACTTCAACACTCCTTTATAGAATCCTTCCATCATTTGATATGGGTACTCAACCCCTCTCTTCATGTCATCATTACTAATAAAAAGGAATGGAGAGAATTTGTAGCAGAACCTATTAGTAGCATGTTTCAATCCAGGGTGTGTTCGGGGCATCATATAAGTGATGACGTCGCTTCCACATTGAAAGGTGATCTTTCCGTCAAATCGTTTTGCATTAATAGTGATCTCCCTACAAAATGGTTTTCCAACAATCACGTCACCCATACTGCTGTCACAATAGGCATTCATGTCTTCAACAACGGCGAACTCAGTAACAATAGTAAAGCGTCCAACGAAGATCGGGACATTAATGAAGGCTCCAACTACATTCTTTCCCTTATATTCCACCTTTTCTCTCATAATAGAATTGTAAAAGCTTCTTGACATGACATTGATTGGTAAAATAGGAAAGAAATTGGCATCAATACACTTGTACCCAATCATGCATGGGAATTGTAAATTGTAAGCACAATCGGCGTGGATTCTTCTACCATAATCCCAAGAACCATCATATCCCTCAAATTCATCGTAATTCCTAGCATTAATAACGTTGACTTCTGGACTATCCAGAATTTCTCCTTCTTCTAACTCAGATTCCGCATCATCCATGAACAGGTCATTGGATTCTAATGGTCCATCAAGGTCATTAAGTTCAATGTAGTCCCCATCGTAATGTTCGGGTGATTTATCTTGCACTAATACTCCATTCATAAAATTGGCTTCGAAGTCGAAGTCAATCAGTTCTCCGAATTCGACCATTTTCCTTCTGAAATATTCATGAAAGCATCAGTAGGATTTGTTCGCTATAAGAGAAATGAATGAATTTAGAAACGGATAAAAGAATAAAAATAGCTGATATCTGCAGACGATGCGCCGTATCCAAAAAGTTGGATACGCCGTATCTTATAATCGTTAAAATTAAATCAGACTTTTATTCAGAAAATAGATACGCCGCTTAGAAATTAGAAAGCGCCGTATCAATTTTAATTATCAAAAATCGATATTTATTTAAAATTAAATGCGTCGTATTAACAAAAGTTAATGCGGCGTATTTTCGTTACGTTTCAAAATATAAGATTTTTGATTCAGAAGATGCGCCGTATCGACAGAGATCGATGCGTCGTATCTGTTTAATAATTCGAAAACTGTTTTTAATTAAAATAATAGATACGCCGTATCTGCTAAAGCAGATGCGTCGTATGGCGTTAACGTTTAGAAAATTTTTTAATTAAAAACAGATACGCCGTATCTTGGGGAAAAGATGCGTCGTATCGAATTAATTAAACGCGTTGTATTTTAAAAAAAATTAAACGCAATACGCCGTATCTGAGAAATCAGATGCGCCATATCGTTCGATTTAGCTCAGTACAACGATAGCAGAACACAGAAAATACGAAAAATAAAAACAAATAAACACAAACGAAAATAAACACAAATAAAAGAAAACAAATAACACACAAAACAAAAAATATGCAAAATAATACAATGAATGCAAATTAATCTAATATACAACACAGTTAGCGGTTAAATTAAAAAAAATTAAAAACCTAATTAAAATACTAATCAAATTAACAGATAATAACAATTCACTCCCCGGCAGCGGCGCCAAAAACTTGATGCATGCGTGCGAGTGCTCTAATTAATACCCACGGTATGTCGTTGTGGTTTTAGCAGTATTCAAGTTTTAAATTTATATTTAGCCGACTTATCAATAACACACACACTTTAACGAGCAGTGTACCAGGTCAGTATGTATATAATGGTAAGTAGAGTGTCGATCACTAAGAGTGGAACGTATTATCTAGTTATTCTAATCAGTATTTTAATATCTTAAGTTAGCTATACAACCTAATTTAACGCAAGGGGGTTCAGCCTGAGAGACTGGCACGGTTTGGTTGCAATTAAATAATAAACTAACTAATAGGCACGAATCAGCGAATAGCACACACGTACACAGATAAATACTCGAGACAATAAGAAGACCTGTCCTAATAGTTAAGTAGCTTGTCACTTGTTTTATTGCTAGTTTTATATGAAGTGTATAGTTCGATGCAACGCACCGAGATTAAGTCCTTTCTCGTTGGTTCTAATCTTATCGGCGAGTAAACCCTTAATGATTACTTATGACTATCCCATTTATCTTTCTTCCTACTTTTCTGCAGACGATAGAATGCATAGGCGATCTAATAAATAGGCGAGGAAGGGGCATGGCGACCCAAGCAATGCTCAGCTAGACACAGAGGTTATCAATGCACTAATAAAAGTCACCAAAGACATCAACATATAAACTTTAATTAATGGGAAAGCAATTTTAAGGGGAGTTGAAGTGAAGGATAACATAACACAAGCCCATCAATCCTGATCAATTAAAGTGTACTAATACAATAAAACAAAACTACTTAATGAATTGAATACATGCAGGACCTTCTTACAGCTCTCGTATCTTCGTTCAAGGTGTGTCTTGTGCTGCTATCACGACTGAATTCGGCCTAGGGCTTCTGTCCTTCGAATATCGTACCTCCACAAAAGTCTCTTAAAGTCGTCTGACTTTGGGGTATTTATAGTTTCTGTCTGAGGTAAGATGCGGCGCATCTAATAAGTAGATGCGACGCATTGACTTAACTTCGCGTGGGGTCCAAGATTAATATATTCAGGAATATTCGTACACCGCCAGAAGATGCGGCGTAACTCCATTTATAGATGCGGCGCATGTCCTCTTGTATCTTGGATCGTATCTTGTGAAATCTTGATAGTGATGCGCCGTATGTAATAAGTAAGATGCGGCGCATCTGGAGCAGAATGTCTTGATCTTGTACATTTCAGTAGACTGTTAACTTCTTGCTTGTTTTGCTCCATAATTAGTCCAAAATCGCCAAGTTTCACCAAATGCTTGTTTTTACCTGAGAATTACAAAAGTAAACGATTAAGTATCAATCCTCACAGATAATATAATAAAACAAGTCAAATAAATAGGATAAATGACGGTAATAAAATGTACTTATTTGAGTTCATCAGTACCTTATGGCAGTTTTTAAACGAGGCAAAGAGGCAAAACAAGGACTCACGAATTAGTACACCAACACATCCAAGATTATCCCGATTCAACAAGCTTCGAGGCCCACTTTTTCCCACGATCTTCAAGGGCTGAACGAACAAGAAAGATGGCTGCTAGGGTTTCTTTTGAGAGAATCGGTATGAGAGGGAGTTTTTAAGAGCCGAATACTGGGATAGGGGGAAGGGGGCGTATATATTTAGTTTGGAAATACCGATTTTATGCTAAAAAAAAGGAAAAGCCAAATCTCTCATTTAATGTGAAATTAATTTGATCATATCTCTTGTTGATTTTTAGGCGTGTGATAAGAGGGGAAAGTGACCACATTTTCGGTTCTAGAATAACAAGGAGGAAAAAAAAACACGTGTACATTATGTAAGGAAAGGATGTAGGCCGATTTTACTAGGCTTAGAACATGCATCGGATTTTATTTTGTATTTAAGTTATATTTTATAGTTTATGATTAATATTAATTTAAGTGTGTGACATATAGTTTAATTGTGAGAATTTTTTTTTTAATATCAAACTTAGGTTAACCGTTCAAATTATCAAATAAGTGTGATTACGGATTTTTGGGTTTTACAGCTATGGAATACGAACAAAAACGAGCCTAATATCGATATGCTTTTAACATACGTACGTTTTTATAAAAAATGTTGAAGTTTGATATATTTAAAAAATAAATAAATAAATAAATAAAATTTCAAAACACACTCTTAAATCACAGGGGCTAAAGATGTGCAATTCTACAAAAGAGGAAAATCGTTTGGAATAAAAGGAATATCATTTGAAAATAAAAACGTAAACATTCATAAACAAAAACCGGTATCCTTTTTTTCATAAAACTAAAAACGCCAACTTTTTTTATATAAAACTAAAACTTTTATTCATAAAACTAAAAACCAAGGTTTTCAAGATCGGGATCCAACCCAGGATCGTTTTCGTCTTTTCAAGATCGTGATCGTAAGATCGGATCAGGATCTTAAGATCCTACTCTAATGTTATTTCTTAATAGTTTTTGTAATATTATACAAATCTACAAATTATTATACATTATAAACACACAATAATATGAATGTTGTTGGGATTAAAAGCCTTCTTGATGCTGTTTGATAAACTGCTGCTCATGTTTGTGTTAATGCTGCTCAGATGAATTTAATGTTGCTCATGAACTTCAATGAAAATGTGCTAAGTGTTTACTGCTGCTGGTGTAAAAGTTAAGACTGCTATTACAAGTTAGTGTTGTTGAGAAACTTCAATAAATATAGGCTAAGTAAAGTTACTATTGCTCAGACAAAGTTAAGAATGCTAGTACAAAAACTTAAGGCTACCAGTGCAAAGTTACAACTGTTAGTGAAAGTTACAATTGTTAGGCATTTTTACTAATACTGCTTATCAGATATGTATCAGATGATTATAGAAAAGATTTTATATACATAGAAAAGTATTGTAAGCCGACTAAGACTCCTTGGTGATATACTTAGTTTATGTGTTACTAAAAATGTTAAACTACTTATGCTATTATAGGACTTAAGTTATTATGTCTTTAACATCATTTTTAAAAGTATGTAAACACATTTGTCTTAGTTTGACACCTAATGTGACACTTATCCTATTTTGACACCTAAAGTGTACTTTGACACCTAATGTGGCACTTATTCTATTTTGACATGAATACAACTTAGGAAGCATGATGTACAAATAAAAATACTTGTATATGCAAAATGTAAAATGAGGTTCGAAATAGAATGGTTAACCTTTTAAAATACTTAATGACTCTAAACGTATTTTAAACATTCTAAATGATTTGTTAAGGGGTTTGATCATAATGCCACATAACAAACATGTACGAACCTGTGTTGTAGCATACGAGGACTTGAGGTGTTGAATGTATGTTGAGACAAAATATGATTACGAGTAACTTGTACATTTTATGTTATGTATCAAGTTACATGTTTGTCATCAATCAAAACAAACGAGACTGTATAGATTAAATATCGTAATATTTGCACTAACAATCTCCCCCTTTTTGATGATGACGAAATATGTAAACGTGATAGATAGTAAAATGTAAAAAGTTACTTGTGTCCGTATTACCTTCTACATTACCTTCTATGTTTACACTCTTCTCCCCCTTTTTTCGAAACAAAAAGGGCGTGTCCTTGGAGTTTAAACTTCATTTCTCCCCGAAAAGGCGAGCTTGCATCATCCCTAGTGAAGTTAAATTCTCTACTCAATCCCCTAAGGTTGTTGCGTCCTCTAGGTTATTGCCCTTGTTAGGTAGCGGATCCATGGGTCAAATTAAGACTCTTAACCTACATCAAGGTTAGTTTTGTGCAACATATAAAAAATATATTAGAAATGCATGATGAAGAAAATGCACATAGCAAACGATACACGTGGGTAAGCTATGTTAGACTATCTTTTTCTCCTTTTTGTCGAAACTCAAAGGTGCGTCGAAGAATGAGAATGATTATGAATGTGTGCATGCTCCCCCTTGATCGAGGCGTCTATGTGTGATTAAAAAGCTACAAAACAAATATTAGTGCAAAACTGTATCCGTCCTTGTACGAGTATGTGATATACAACAAAGTGTGTATAAGATGCATTCTATAAATGCTTTACGGAAGCTCCCTCTTGCTTTAGGGAGTCAAGATGAACCTACAATACAAATATTAGTATAATAGAAGTTTTGTCTTTAGACAAATATATCATATACAAGCAAGTGTATAGACGATGCAATATGAGTGTTTGATGGATATTCCTCCTTGTTCGAGGGTGTAAAGAAGCACCTAAAATAAGGAAAATAATTAATGCAAACTTCATCCTTGGATGAGTATGTTATATACAATCGAGTGTTGTGATGATGAACCTCCAATGAAAGAATTAGTGCAATATATTTCATCTTTTTGACAAAGAGAAAATAAGATGTATATATGCAATATATAAATGATATAATCACAAGCAACTCAAAGTAGAGAACTATGATTATGAAATCAAATATCTCATGAAGTGTAGTCTTCTAATAAGAATTACAATCATAAGAAAAACGATAATATAATATGATAAGAGCCTACAAAATAATGCCTAGAAAGAAGATATGAAGTAAAGTTGGAATATTAAGAGTTAAAGTGAGTGGTGCTAGTGTTGGTGTCGATTTACTAGTAGGATTCATGTGGTGATGACTCGGTAGATGACTCAAGATTGATAAAAGTAAGTTTTCGCTAATCCATGGTGGTGATGATTAGTGAAAGTGGTGATGGAAGGTGGTGGTGATAACGTAGATAACTATTAAAGAATTAGAAACACGTATAGCAAATTCTATAAAAAAATAAAAAATATGGATTCATGCAATCCTTATGTAACACCCCCAAATTTGGTTTGTGGCAGCGGAAAAGTAATTTGGGTGTTACGGTGAGGATCGAAGTTTAAATCTCAGAAAACGGTCCAGAATATGCAATTTGAAAGCTATATGTCATTCTAAATAATTTTCTTGATACAAAGGTAAATCATTTGATTTGAAAATCCCATAAAAAGATGTGATAATTTGGAAAGAATGACATATTTGATTTTACACCATTTAAGTTATCAGAGTAAAAGATGCTCGTTCCGTGTCTTGTCCTGCTCCGTTATTTACCTGAGATAAACATGCTTAAAAACGTCAACACAATGGTTGGTGAGTTCGTGGAGTTTATAGAAAATAACTTTCTTCGAAAGGTGTATAGTGATTGTTGAAATAAATAGTAATCCTTCATGAAATAATTAATAAGTTGTGTTGTATAAAATTCACAAGTAAATCATGTATGTTTACCAAAATCATAAGTTCAGTTATAAATGCAGATGAGCTAAGTTGTTATACGCTCGATATAGACTGTTGAGTCAGCTTTTAAATGTAATGATATATCAGGCATTTTGATTTGCCTCGTGCAGAATTCTTATTTAAGTCACATATAGTACAGTTAAAGTTCAAGTACAGGATTCACAGTCATATTACATAGTGGGAATGATAATCTAAAATCTGAAGTCTATCAATGTAAAGTGATGGTCTTCTAATACAGCTGTATCCTGGGATATATATGAAACATTCATATATTCATAAAGTTATATTGCCCTAAGTCTCATGACACGCAAAACGTTAACCATTTCCGTAAACCGGCGGGGTCCCACCAGGGTTACCTGATGGGGGATTTATGGCCCTCATGTGAATAGGGGATTTGCCAATTCCTATTTTTCTCAAATATAGTGCACCACGACTAATACGACTAACCATAAGGCATTCCGTCAAAGTATTAGTGGGGTAGGTCGTCAGCCTCCAACAGGTTTCGAAGCTGTTCACTATATTCGCGCTCACCGCAGTGATTAATGGCTCATGATCGAGGGACTTTATGGCAATAAAGGGGTACTTAGGCAATATAGGTCTCAGGGTTCATCAAGTATACGTATTCTGGTTTTTGGCAATTCTCTCCAGAAAATGTAGAATATCATAGTAAAGTTAACAGTTCATTCATTTGTTATATGAATACATACAGTGAGTTTCAGTATCATGTTACGTCAAGTAGTCCGAAGATGTTATGTTTCAAGTTCAGTGTTTAAGCTAATCAAACAATTTGCACATATAACGTACACGTATTCCTTTCAAGTATGATTCAAACATATAAAGCATAGTTGATAGTTTTGAGCAAATCATGAGAGTTTTCAAGTAATATAAAACAGTTAAAGCATGTATCTCCCCCAAAAGAATTATTAAAAACAAGTATTAAAATAGGAGGGGCCACGACTCACCTTGGCCACAGCAAGCAAAGATCACACTGACATGACTGGCATCTAGAGCATATCACAACGGTCTCAAAACATATAGCACGATGATACACAACGATCTAGTATCGGCACAACCTAGTACGTATACAGTTATCTCAAAACACGTCTAGCACAATAATAAAATCTATAAAAGATAAAGTGTCATAGTTTTCGTGGATTATACAGTTTTCAAAACTTATCAAAAGCTTAGTTTAAATGTTTCGTGTGGTGTGGTAAAAAGACCTAGACTCGACTTATAACTCACGCCAAAAAGAATAGACATTAACTAATTCAAGGGGATACTGACGAGAACTCTAACCAAAGATAACAACTTAGAAGCTAGAGACAAACAAACACCTCAAATCAAATAACTATTTTGTACGTTACAGCATTTACCCCATTATCCCCAAATAACTTGTATAAAAATATGCTTACTAATAATCTAGCTTTTTCTCGAGTCGTCATGACTGGGGTTCATCAAGTATGAAAATCCAATATCTAGTAGGTTTATGTTTCGTTGTTATTCTTGTAAATATTAGTCTTGGATTTTATTGAAGATCTTGTGTCCAGTTCGAGTTTAATATGAAATGTTCAATGAGTCCGTCTTCTAACCTTGTAAGTCCGATAATGATTCACGATTGTCCAAATTGTTCAAAGGTAAAAATCAAAGTCCGTATTTAAGTCCAATTCACGATTTCAAATAAAAATCTGAAACGTGCCATTATATCACCAAACAAATCCTCCTGTTAGTATTCTTTACTTTTAACTTAATAACTTTACAACTGAAAAAACTTATTGTTTTTTTTTTTATGGGCTTCGGCCCATTGTCAAACACACACCCCCCGTTAGTTTATTATTTGGGCTAGGCCCATTTTAAAATAAGCAAACGCACTCCCAATGTCTTGATTGTTAAGGACACAACGTAACCCAACCAAATCAAGGCATGACTCGATCCAATATCACGACAAACAATAACAAAATTTCTCGAACCAAAGTTACCATGCCGAGACCATACGGTCTCGGTTTAAATCTATATATATCGACTAAAATTAATAGACTCTCCCATGATTTTTGTTCCAAAGTAGACAATCCAACTCTAAATGAAATCAAACCACCCCCATACGGACCATTATTACTCAACTAGCCAAGACCCTAGCTTCACCGCGACCATGGGTGGTCTCGGCTCAACCTATACCGACACCAACTAACACATGTACTTCCACTGATTTGCGACATATACCAGTGAAACAACAAATCTGAATCCGAGACCCAAACAACAAAAATAACCTCAGAATTTGCACAACCCCATCAAGTGGAAATAATTTCCAGACGTGAAACTGAAATACCAAATGATTTATCAACCCGAGACCAACTATTACACAACATGGGTCTCGACCCGAAACGAAACAAACACAGTTCCATCACAGTTCTTACCACACAAATCAAATTAAAACATGTTTAATCCGGTTTTTAAATCACAAGTTCATAACCTCGTTTTATCCATTTAATTACCCACGAAAATATGACAACAATAATCAATCGGTAAATATATAATAAAAATATAATAATAATATCGAACGAGTTTTTCTCGGTTTTACCATGACGAGGCAGAGAGCGGGAGGAGGCGGCGGAGACGCGTAGCAGCAGCATTGGTGGCGCGTGATGACTGTGGTGACCGGAGAAAAGAGCGTGGAGCCTATAGAAGCGATGAGGATATCACAAGAAGTATTTTGGTGGTGTTGGTGTGATAGGGTGAGCGGCGGTGAAGGGTGGAGTGGCCGGGTAACTCGAACCAAAACAACTCCTTCGATCTATTCTTGACTCGTACGATGGATAGTAGAGGTAAAGGGATGGAGGAGCGGCTGTGTTGGTTATGATGGCAGCAAGAGTGGCTGGTGGTGAGGCAATGTATAATTTAGAGGGAGAGGAGAGTGGTTAGAGAGGAGAGTGGCTGATGATATCTATTTGTAGATTGTAAGAAAAGAGTTGTATGGAGCAAAGGAGTACACGTTTATGTATTATGTAAAAATAAAACACGCAGCTGAGTTTAGAAAGGGATGACTTGTAAGTTTTTGAGACACACTTCAATAAAAGGGTGGCGTGTAATAATTGTATTAAGAGACAGACCATTTTTATTTATGGATATAGCATAAGGTGGGTATAAGATGTAGTTTGATCCGGTAGTTACTAACGTTAAGTAACCGATTAACGTAAAAAGGAATATAGAGTTTATAAAATATCAAAGTTTATTAATATATTTCAATTAATAATATGAAAAATAGTTTAACGGAAGGCATATACGTTAATAAAATCTAATAGGGTTTAAATATTTGTATTTCGTAAACAGTATAATGTAAAATAAAAATAATAATAAAGTGAAAATAGTTCATGTAAAATATGTAAACTTATCCAAATCTTGTGTTAGTCGTGAGTATAGTATATTAAAGAAAATTTTAAATTTTCCCGTAAAAAAAATGGGTGTTGTTACATGGTAACTAGAGGTTATTACTAATTAACAAAGGTTATCATAACGGATTTTTGTAGGATCTTACACCTTATCTAAAATACACAACTTAAGGGATAAGCAAAGAATGTGACTCTCTCTTAATGCATAAGAGTTACGATTTGAATGATATTATTGAATCAACTGAAAAGATATATGCGTCAAAATTCAATAAGAAAGATCGAAAGTATAAATCACGAATCACTCACAGTTGAAACAAGTGACATATTCATTCCATGCATTGTAACAAGACTTTAATGGGCGATGCATGGAATTGAAAGCTTACCGAAAGTTGATACTATGTTTACGTTTTACATGAATATTAAAAATGACTAATTAAAAAAAAAAAAAACATACTAGTTATGTTACTACACTGTTATTGGAAATTCGCCTGAATTAAGAAGAACTACACTGTCTTGTGCTCCGAATGTTGAAGTGTTGTGAAGTCAAGGTCAATATTCATAAGGAAGTCAAACTAATTCAACTCCAAAACTTGCACATTTTAATTGCACAAAAATGTTTTAAAAAAATGGACGGACAAACAAAACCAACTATTCTAGTCATGAACTATAAAACTATCTATTTTACCACGTCAAATGTAATATTCTTTTTCTTAGAAAAATTCCAAAAATTAGAGTAATATAAGACTAGGTGCAATGGGTGGTCCCTCACCATTCACACCGATAGTCACGTGCCACCCCTACCGGTGGTCCCCTGTCGCGTATAAGGCAAGCCAAAAAGAGGGACAAAAGGTTATGGCAGTCGTCACTCGGGTATCGTGCAAAGCGGGTGTTTTTATTATTGTTTATTTAATTTGTGAGTGTGTGAGTGAAGGATTTTGTGAGGTAAGTTTGAAATGTGAGGGTAGTGGTAAGTTAATGACCATTGTGAGAGAAATGTGAAAGGAGTAGTGATGTACTAAATAGTAATGTGGCGTTGAGGTAGAAGGTGAGCGAGTGGTGACCATTGACCCTAGTCTAAACCAAGTGGATAATAAAACTAAATCGTATACATAATTAAGTGGCCTATAAAATAATTGCATTCTTCCCAATTTGATAAAATAAAATTACCATGGGAATATATAGTTACCAGAATAACCATTTGTTAAATGTTAAATTATGTAAAGTCAAAGAACTAAACTATTGTGGTGTTATGGAAAACGCATTGGAAAAAAGTAGGCCTAAATGGGCTTTTGAGTCCAGTCAATGTACGCGGTCACTGGCAATGCGTGCGGTTGACCAAAGAAGTGAAAAATTAGAAGTCTCGACAAAGTTAACAGTAGTACACTACTAGTATGATGGCAATATCAATACTAATTATGTTTGTACTCTTATTTCTTCAGCGACAAAGAATTATAGCTTTATTTTTTTTTATTACTATTGTTAATAGAAGAATTGAAGTAGTTCATGATTCGCTATACTAAAGGGGTAAAAAAATTCACGCATTGTTATGCGGTTTATAAACATTAGTGTTGTCCTTGAGGGTGGCGAGGTGACTGAGCCCCTACAAACCTCAACTTTGGAAGGCCCCCAAACCCTTATATAAGACGTCTTTATCTTTAAGAAAAAATTCCACTATATGGTGCAAGTGTGTAACATCCTTTAACCACATCTCAATTGGTATTTTTTAGTGAAAATTACATGGGAGGACACTGTCCAACCCATGTGATAAGCAGAGGACCGACTTTTTCTCATTTGCCTATATGGACATACTGGTCGCGAAGCTTGGGTCGAGACCAACCAAATCAACACTATTTAATAAAACTACAACTAACTAAAAAAAAAAAACCAAATCCACCTCATTGGTCGCGATTTATAGTTCGAGACCAAAGAATTTTACACTGTCAAAAACAAAACACTACTTGAAATTTAATGAAAAGAATATAAAAGAGTGCAAAATAACCCTTGAACTTTTGTATATTTATAACCTTTTTATATAACAAACTTTATTCGTCAAATGTCTAGCAAGTCAAAAGTTAAATATAAATTTCATATTTGTCATATATCCAACGAACCAACCCCGAACATTCATTTTTTTTTATCAAAACAAAAAAATAAACTTTCACCCTTTTTTAAAAAATTAAATATCTCGCAACCCGTTAATCGTTACGCGAAAAAAATCATACCATCACGACGAGAATTAAATTATCTTTCTATAGATATGCACTTCTATATACTTTCGACAAACTTTTTTTTTCAAAATTTCCGCCCAGAAAGATCACACGTGATTTGTAAAAATCACATGTGATTTGATTTTTTACAAATCACATGTGATTTTTACAAATCACGTGTGATTTTTCTGGGCTGAAATTTAAAAAAAAAAAGTTCGTCGAAAAAAAAAAAAAAAAAAAAAAAAAAAAAAAAAAAAAAAAAATTTCGTCGAAAGTATAGAGAAGTCTATATCTATAGATAGATAATTTAATTCTCGTCGCGGTGTGTATTTTTTGTAACTTTAAGATTTACCATTTGCAAGATATGCTGTTTTAAAAAAGAATGTGAAAAATGATTTTTTATTAATTTAGATGAAAAATAGATGGCTAAGATTGGTTTTTTTGATATATGACAACTATAAGATCTATATTGATCTCAACTCTATCTAGCAAATATATAGCGAATTCGCTAATAAAAAAAATACCGTTGCGAAGAGCTACGAAATACGAACAAAACGAGCCCAATATCGATATGCTTTTGACATACGTACATTTTTATAAAAAATGTTGAAGTTTGATATATATATATATATATATATATATATATATATATAGGATCCGGTTCCATTGAGAAGGTTTTTATTTTGAGAAGATTGAGAAATCTTCGTTTGAACAAACTGATTCATGTTTTTGATTTGATTCACAAGTAAAACATCATTTTATGGTGAATCGAATCTATAAATTACAAATTTGATTCACAAATCATTGTTAAAATCGAGTTATGATGATGATTCATTAAATTTGTACAGATGATTCAGTATTCTACATATATCGCAAAATCGAGAGATTTTTAACATTGATTCAAATTTTTTTTACACATTTTGAATTTTAATCACATTAAAATGAGTTTTACGCTTGAAAAACATGAATCAAAGTTAAAAATCTATCGTTTTTGAAAACCTTCTCAATCTTCTCAAAATAAAAACCTTCTCAATCGATCCAGATTATATATATATATATATATAATATGAACGCATATATATATATATATATATATATATAACTTCAAAACACACTCTTAAATCACAGGGGCCAAAGACGTGCAATTCTACGAAAGAGGAAAATCGTTTGGATTAAAAGGAATATCATTTGGAAATAAAAACTTAAACATTCATAAACTAAAACCGGCATCCTTTTATTCATAAAACTAAAAACGCCAACTTTTTTATATATAACTAAAACTTTTATTCATAAAACTAAAAAACGGTATCCTTTTATTTCAAACGATTTTCCTCTTTTATAGAATTGCACGTCTTTGACCCTTGTGGTTTAAGAATGTGTTTTGATTTTTATTTTACTTTTTTATTTTTTATTTTTTTATTTTTTTGTTATTTAAAAATTATATCAAACTTCAACATTTTTATAAAATCATACGTACGTCAAAAGCATATCGATATTGAGCTCATTTTATTCGTAATCCAGAGCTCTTCACAAGGATATATTTTTTATTAGCGATTTCGCTAGATATTTGATGAATAAAGTTTTTATATATAAAAAAAAAAAAAAAAAAAAAAAAAAAAAAAAAAAAAAAGTTGTAAATATACAAAAGTTCAAGGGTGATTTTGAACTCTTTTATTTTCATTATTTTCCTCTTTTGTAAAATTGCACGTTTTTTGCCCCTGTGATTTAAGAGTGTGTTTTTTTTTTTTTTTTTTTTTTTTTTTTTTTTTTTTTTTTTTATATATCAAACTTCAACATTTTTTTATAAAAATGTACGTACGTCAAAAGCATATCGATATTGGGCTCGTTTTGTTCGTATTCCAAAGTTCTTCGCAACGGTATATTTTTTATTAGCGAATTCGCTATATATTTACTAGATATTTGACGAGTAAAGTTTGTTATATAAAAAAGTTGTAAATATATAAAAGTTCAATGGTTATTTTGCACTCTTTTATATTATTTTCATTAAATTTCAAGTAGTGAGTTTCGTTTTTGTTTTTGGTAGCGTAAAATTCTTTGGTCTCGAACTATAAATCGCGACCTATGATGTGGATTTGGTATTTTATTTATTTATTTTGGTTGTAGTTTTTTTAAGAAGCCGACACGTGTTGATTTGGTTGGTCTCGACCCAAGCTTCGCGACCAGTATGTCCATATAGGTAAATAAGAAAAAGTTGGTCCTCTGCTTATCAAATGAGTTGGACAGTGTCCTCCCATGTAATTTTCGCTATTTTTATCCAAACACACTGCAAATTAAGTCATGTCATAGTTCTCAATGCAAATTCATTTTTTTGACTTATTGTTCACTGAGTTCCAGAGAAGGGGCAATTCTATATTTACCCAACTTAAGCATGATAATGCCATATTTACCAAAAACATGCTTTAACTGCATTATAAATCATGCATTCATAAATTGTATTTTGGGTATATATATGACATTTTCATGTTTAGATTGGGTAAATATGGAATTATCCTTCCAGAAAAAGTGTTCTTGCTAGTATTCCATCATGTAGTTTAATTATCATGAAACAATCATCATCGACATTATATCCCTGTTTTCATCTCAAAATGACACAAAATTAGGTTTCTAGGGATCTATTACCATCTGGTGATCGATTCTAATTGGGCACATCAGCACATCTCTAACAATTCTAACATTGATCATAGTGCAAGTGTCATGTTCACAGTTTAGTGTTCTTGACAACGTCTAGTCCCAAAATTACATTTTCCCGCTTGTAGTTATCACCCAATGTTTTTTAAGACAATAAGTTATACAGACAAAAGAAAAGACTTAACAAAATGCTAGTAAAATGTTAATACGTGTATTTTGCTAGGGCCCGTTTGTCTAATTTTTTTATTAAGTCGTGTTAATTAACAGATGACTTAATGTAAAGACCTTTTCCTGCCTTCTTCATTAAAGCGAGCTTTTTCCTTCCTCACCTGTTGAGACAGATAGTTGTCTATTTGTAGATGAATAAATGGTTGTTTGTTTTGTGTGCTGAATAAAGTGTCTGAATTAGAAAAAATTATTGTTATACCCTTTTATTTGAAATAAGTGTTGAATTAGAAGTTAAAAATTGGGAGGGTAAATATATAAAAGTATGATAAAAGTGATGATTTAATATAAAGACTCTCACTTCCATTGCTTTTTTTAGGAGGTCATCTGATTAAATTAGGCACCATACAAACACTCAACTAATGACTTAACAAATTTACTTATTTATGAATTAAGACTCTTTAAGTCATTATCAAACACTACCTTACACGCCCTACTCAATAGGGGCTTAGCGAGTTTTTGAAGCCACTTGCAGGCAAGCCCCTAGGTCAACACAAAGGAGAGGCTAGCAATTGCGTTTAGCCGATTAATTCTTACTATTAACCATCTCACATTTACTACCGCTCGTACTCCTTATCTAGGAAGCCACTCGACCTACAGATAGTTGATTTCGTCACTTTTTATTTGAAGTCATTTCTTTTGATTAAGTGAAAAACAAACAACTTTTTACATGACTTAATAAATTAAGATTTTTCATATTAAGTTAATTAAGTTGAAATCAAACACCACCTTAGCCTATTATGCTAAGATGTCTTAAACATAGGTTAATAATTGGACATTTTCTTCGACAATTTTGTGTCTAAGTGTTTTACAATGTTCCGATTCTCATAGTACTTACGAGAACACAATAATAGAACGGAGTCGTACAATAGTAGCCAAGACTAGATATAAATTTTTGTTCAAGTTAGATATAGTTTTAAGTGTCATACGCCACATGACATGTCTATGCTCTATATATGCATGCTGAATAACGGGAGGGAATGGCACAACGAAGTCACCCAAATTAGACTGTTTGGATTTCCGATCCTATCTCAGCTCGTAACAATTTTTTTCTAAGTTTCTTCTCGAGCTTCCTGCTTGAGTTTTATTAGATGATAAATAAGGTGTGACAAATGGTAAATTTGCCCTAATATTTAATTCATAACAGTTCATTTATTATGACTAAATCACCAGATTAGGCCATTATATGATTATCACGGAAAACAGACCTGCATATTTTGTCGCCCGGAAATCTCACCAAGAACAGTGAAATTATCCCATCTCACAATTAACCCACCATAATTCTAGTAAAAACGGGAGGTTATCTCAGTTTCACTCAGAATGACACCACACGCGTACCAGAGTCTAAACGGAAATAAATTTAAAACTCGGGAATTATTGTGAACTCATAAAACACTAAATATATTCAAGTATCATACATACGTCCCTAAAAATCCATTCGTCTATATTTAAGACGGTTCTGGGAAGGACCCGAGTTTAACTCAGTTTAGCGAGACACGAGTATAATATACCCACTCCTTTAATTAAATCTATCTCTAAACCCTTAAAATAAAACAACCTACTCACACTTATCCCAAAACCAGTTTGTCATCTTCCCTAGAGTATTTGTCCGCCCCTCCTTCTTCCCCAAAAACCAGTCGAAACATCACCATCCTCAAACCCTGCCATCTCCTTTTCTTTTGACCTAGACGTCCCATCATTTTCACAGATCTTGAAAATCACCCAAGTCAAGCCTAGGATATCACGATAGATGTAGAATGAACACTTGAATGGAAGTCTTATTCCTCCCAAATCCGAAATAGACCATGGAGTCATCCTCCATAATCGTCCTTTTAAACCGATATTCCAAGAGAGATCGAACCACATCTCGACAAACTCACATAAGGGTTCTGAGAATCACTCAAGGAAGAACAAGGATTTGTGGGATTGTGGTTCGGTTTGGAACAGTTGGTTTTTTTTTCGGATTGGGTTTCATTCGAGTTCATCACCTCTCAAAAATCATTGTAAGGATTGAGTTTATATTTGAATTCCTTTCAAATCTATTCATATCAATTTGTTACTATTAAATCTAGATCGAATAAGAAAAGATTGAGGTTGTTGTGCTTTATTAATTTTCGACTAGTATTTGTTGTCAAATGTTGTTGTTGTTAATTGTAGCTTAGAAACTTAGGAAAATCTCGAAATCATCGTTATGATTTCATCCTTAGGACGACATAAACCCAATGAGACCTTAGGATTTTAGGTCGAATTAAGCCAAAAGCAAGGCTGTTGATGAGGTTGTGATTTCCAAAGTCAAAGAAAACAAGGCTAGGAACCCATGAGCTTAGGCAAACTGTTTGATAAAATGTGTTAGGAAACTAGGTACTAGCTCGTGTGACGTGGATGTGTCAATAGAAACCTGAGCCTTTGGCTCGTTAGTAAGTCCGTAGAATCACATTTGGGAGGTCACAAGTTGTGACCAGGAACGATGGTGAAATAAAACCTTGCGTTAATGTTCTTCTCAGGTTGTGTGTTAGACACAATGAGGCTAATCTTGGTTGAGAAGGCCTTAGGCCATGGTGGGTCGAATAGAAACTCCACCCACCAAAGGGTATAGAGCATGAATCAACACCATCAGACCTCGCCAAACAGCCACCCATGGGGGGGGGAGGGTGTGTGCGTGTCTTGGTTAGTCTTGAACGAGTCTAGCCAAATAGCCCTCGCCTTACTTACAAACCTAAGTTTTAGTTAAGCTATTTTGTAGAGGATTAGTTGAATTCCTATGACTAGTACACCTTGCTCAAATGCCAGCCAAATCCCAATGGGGTGAACCTTGCTCAAGCCGAGCATAATCCCACCATGGTTGCCCAACCCAAGTCCTAACCGACACTCAAAAAGAGTATTCTCCTTGTTCAGTTGGGAAGCCAACTTGAAATGGAATGAACTATCCCCCTTTTTATCCAACACCGAATCGTACATCAAAGTAGACCAAATACGTTGAGAATGAGGGAGTTGTGGTGACAAAAAAATAGCCTTTAGGTAGTCCTCTAGATCGTTAAGATAAAAAAAAAAAAAAAAAAAAAAAAAAAAAAAAATCCTCTAGATCGTTAAAAAAAAAAAAAAACAGACAAGTAGTACTCAACCACGTTATGAAAAATACCTTCGTATTTCGATACCTTTAGTGTCAATGATACACATTAGAAAAACTCAAGGTTCGCCAAGATCCTATAGACTCCAGCATAGTTCGTGTAAGACACAATAGGCCAATTCACTTAGGATCGTCCAGCCCAAGTAGGGCATTCAAGTGAAAACCTCCACGAGCCCATCAAGCCCATGTGGCTTTCGATAGTGACTCGGTCCAGCCCAAGCACAAGACCCTCTTTCCCCCTCCTCTTTGACTTAGATGGGCCGCAGCCCAACAAGTATTAACCTAATAAAAATTGTTAACATATACATTTATACTAGTCGCAAAAATAAAAACTTTATATAGCCGATCACACCAAAACTTTTGTATCGAAACTAACATATATATATATATATATATATATATATATATATATATATATATATATATATATATATATATATATATATATATATATATATATATATATATATAAAACTTGTGTTGCCGCGACTTAAGAATTCGTCTACTATACAAATGGACCATTAACTAGTGATTGCCACTTAAAAACCCGATTACACTCATATATAAATGTGGAACATAAAAATTGGCATAAAAAGGATACAAAACTTTATGTACATACACTTGTCGTTAAAATATAAAATTCGGGTACACTAACAATAAATTAAATTCATATTGAGCATAGACTAGAATACATACTAGTGGATATACAATTTGACGTCTATTTTAAAACGACCGGTAATTATGTCATTGATGAAAACAAGGAAAATGGACATTTACATAAACCTTACTTAAACTAATTTAACGAGACAGAAGGTTTTCTAAACTTTTAACTTATAAATACAAGTCAAAATTAATTATTAATAATTAGATAAACTTAGTTCATTTTAAAGATAAACATAAAGTTTATTTAACCAACCCTATAATACATATTCTCAAAACGTTAGGCTATTAGATAATAAACATCAGTTATGCTAAGTTTTACTTCAAAAATCAACATAATTAGATGTAACGACTAAGATACATTACCTTAATATATTTATATATATATCACATCTCGATTATATCTATTCGTGCTTTAAATCGTTCATTTCTTCTATAAGACTCTCGTTTCCTCACATCCGTACACATAAGATATTCGTAGAGCTAAACCTTAACATTTCTTAGGAGATTCCTTCTTAACCTTACTTGCCGCCACACAAGTGACAACAACATAAATCATCTAAAATATTTGAATTAAAACTCTGAAAAGACTTAAATTTAATACTTGAAACTAAGACATGGTTATTTAATCTAGGTTGCGTGTTGGTGTCGTACACTCCTTAATTTCACAGCATTCACTGTTCATGCCATTAAAGGTGAGTTTATAGCCCCTTTTTACTTATACTTGTTTTATATGAATGGGGTGAGAAACATGCAAAAAAACCAATTTTATGGACCATCGATACTATTTTACAAAATTATTGTGTAGTTAGCCTAAGACTCTAGAACCCATTATTATGCCCGCCTTCATGCACTGTTAATTCCGGTTAGGAAGCGCGATTAATATAAATAGATCTATTGGGGTGACTCCCCCATTTGGCTGGCCAGAAGGGTCAATACGGGCGTATATTAAGTCGGATTACGAGTGAATTGGGTTAACCACTCGCTAAGGGCCCCTTTGTGATTATTAATGTGCTAGGTTAAAGCACACTGAACGGTCGAGCTTCGGATGCATGAACTTAGTGCTAGCGCAAATAAAATATTAATGTGACATTTCAATGTTCACAAACTAAACTATTGGTCCAAATTTGTTATAACCTAAACCTATGAACTCACCAGCTTTTTGCTGACTTTTAGCATATTTTCTCAAGTATCTGGATATATGCAAGTGTGGCAAGGCTTGGCAAGGCGGCGGGATTATACTATTGGCCAAAGTGTTTTTAACAAATGTTTAAGACTTGTTTTTGAGGGACCATTAAGCTGTTGAGAAACCTTTTAACATAAAGTTTGTTATAATTGAATTAAATCAAATTAATATATTTTTACAAAGTGTGTAATTGGTTCTTTGTTACCTCGCCTTATGATTTCCATTTCAGTAGCACCCCATGACTTTAATGCTTCCGCAAAGTAGATTTTGGGGGTGTTACAGATTGGCATCAGAGCCTTGGTTATAGAGAACTAGGTACATATAAACCCTAAACTATAACCACTTTTTCAAAAGCAAGTCCCTATGACCGCCACTTGCCTTGCTTGCCATTTGGGTTGATATTTATTTGATTTGACTTCATGCTATGATTAGTGACTTATTTACATGATTAAGGGTACTATAAGTATTGTATGTATATATCTATATACACTTGACCCACACTAGTTATTATGAGTACCTCCCATATATATATACCGTTCTGTCACAAATTATGCCCTTCCAGACTTCACCAGACTCAAATGATTCCAGCATGCAAATGCTCCAAGATCATCATGCATCAAACCCTAACACCATTGAGCCTACACCACCTACCTCATCACCACACTCACCTACCCACTCACCTCCACGTCAGAGGCTCAGAAGGAGCAACGACTCCTGTTCAGCAGAGGATGTTGGACAGACATTAGACGAAAGTACTCCTGCCGAGGGTACAGAGATTGATGTTAATTTGGATTCGGGGATAGAGTAGGGAGCAGTTGTGCCCCGAATCAGCATAGTACTGGAGGATAAACCTTGTACTTTTGAGACTGGAGAGAGCTCAAGGAGATCTCAGGATGAGACAAAGAATAGCACAGAGATATCACATTCCTCACTCCCAGCAGCATCACCAGCAGCTACAGAGACCGACGCTATCTCACAGATCCAAACCCAACTAGACTTACAGACTGACATACTAGGTCTCCACTCTGATCTGTTTGAAGAATTACATCCAGCTCGTTTCGAGCAGTATAATGATGACTTCAGCAGACTCTATACTAGAACACACTCCAACAGTAGAGACATCCTTGACTTAGGTGACAGATCAGGTAGGATTGAACAGACACAGGTGATAGCTCAAGAGGCAGCCCCAATGATGCATGGGAGGATGTTGATCCTCGAGGCTCAGGTCGCAACATTGTTAAAAGCTGATCAGGCACACCGTAGTAAAAACTTAGCATTAAGGACTCACCTTGTTGAAGTCAAGTCACAGCTTGGGGAGTACGCTTTTAGGTTCCGACGCCTGGATAGGACCAGGAGTGAGTCTTAGTTATGATCAGTAGTGATTCACTTAACTGAGTAGTCCTCAGTCAGTGTAGGATCTTATTAGAGAGAGCTTGTAATTTTCAAACCTTGTAATCAACTCTTAATCTATAACAAGCTCATTTTGTTCCATTATTGATTAAATCCTTCCTTTCATAACCTACCGTGACGTTATCCCTTTATACGATGACTTTACCTCACCTTCCCAAAAACCTCACAATTGTTCTTAGACAAATGACGTCTCTATTAAATTATAGACTATATTTTGCTAATAACCTGTAAATCATTTTGCCCATTTCTTTTAGCCACAAAATTCCCAAACCCCCAAAAATTTACATAACTACCACTTCACAAGATCCCAAAAAAAATATGACCTTACTTGAAATTACCAATCATTTTATCTACCAAATTACCCCACTCCTTACTCACAAATCAAACGATAAATTTTCCTACTGTTCCCCAAATAATAAACCATATATTAGACACCCCATAAAATTCCTCGAAAAATATTTCCCATTACCACCAACAAATACATCCCCGTCAACTAAACTCAACACCCCTTTCACCAAGTCTAAATCCTAGTTCAAGTGATACACAAGAAACAATTCTTGCCGCAAGGTAAATCGTCTGCTTCCATTCCCAGAAACCCAAAGGATTACATATAATAGAAATAGGAGATTAAGCAATTGTACTAAGAACCAATTCAACCTAGATATCATAGAAGTTTGTTTTGCCCCCTATTACGACCTAGTTCAATAGGAAACCCACAACTCCCGGCCGTCGTCAGAAAACCCCACCGATTAATATCCCATACTATCTCTTTCCAAACCTGACCCATTCCAGCATCAATCTGATCAATCTTTAAAATCAATAGCTACTAGGTATATCGTAACCCCGTAGACCACTAGAACACATATTGACTCTATAGAAAAAGTGTTAAAAGACCGCAATGATTATATTCAGACTCTTAAATCTTCCTCCTATACAAGACACTACGTAATTGAACGAACGGACTGATCGATTGCTAGTAGCAATTAACATGGCCCTACCCAAAACAAAACTCTAAGTGCCAGATAATCCACGTACTACTAAGCCGACCGGTTGACTGCTAGCAGCGATCAACATCGTCTCTTTAAGACTGAAATCTAGAACTATGAGACATTACCCACAAAACCCGAAAATTTTGGCAGTATCCCAGTAAACACTGGGTGTCAAAATGCTCCATCATAAACTTCCACGGGAGGAAAATCTATCCATAAGACTCATAAGATCCTAGCCACAAATGAAGGACTCCTTAGCGGGGATAAGCAATAGGTGAATCATAAAACCTTTATGAACCTAGAGACTTACTAGAACTAACCGGTAGCCTAATAGAAACCCTAAGACATCACGGAATAAACAAATCCATTATCGTATGGGTAAACTATCTAGCCTTTTCACTAATCCCTTTAGAATTACAGACCGACCTAGGACAAGGAGTTCTATCAACACATTATTGGTCTCCAAAAATAAACCTCGGAAGCCTAATCAAACGCCGTCACCCAGACTATAGATATTGGCATGACATGCTTTAATGAAGTTCATCAAAATACGACTTGTTATCTCTATCCCTTAAAACACAAGGCCCTCTAGGAGTTCAGACTATAAGACTACGACATCTTCGGTAAGACTTAAATCCTAAGCAAAAAAAAAAAAAAAAAAAAAAAAAAAAAAAAAAAAAAAAAAACCATTTAGAAGCCGCAAGATACTAAAGGATTACTCATACACAGTTCTCGCTAGAAAGATATCTCCCATCATAGTTTCCGACCGACATATTCATTTCAAACCATTGACCAAACAATTTAGGACGGGATATCTCTCGAACAAGACTTGAAGTAGAAAGTATATTTAAGACTATAAGTTTCGCTTGCTATTAGATTTCAAGCTTTTCCCAGCTAGGCAACCAAAGTATACCCTAGGATGTTAGTAGGGATGCAGACCCCATTTATACCTCCTCCGATAATTTTCCCAAAATGTGCTTTATCAATTGTAAAACACATATAAACTCCCTCCTCCGTTTAAGATCTCATTCATCCTCATCTTTTATGGTATAGATGACTCCTACAGGAAGGATAGCCAAGGCCACTCATGGTCAACCTATTGCTGCCACTATTCTAGCTGAGAACGGAGTGAATATACTTATCATAAATCCAGCAATGCTAGACATATTAGTTAATCATCGTGTGACAGCAGCACTAGCTGCAACAGAGGTCAACAACATGACTACTAAGATAAGAAGCTCAAAACTTAAAGACAACAGCATCCGCAATTGCACTAATCGGGAGTTCCGAAAGGCCATAACTGGAGGTCTTAAGGGAACTGAGGGAACTATTGCTGTGATTAGATGGATTGAAAAGCTGGAGGTTGTGTTTCGAGCACGTAATTGTGCAGAGAAGGATAAGGTTAAGTATGCATCACTCACCTTCACAGATGTCGCTCATACCTGGTGGAACAGCTATTTGAAGTCCACAGGCATGTATGCCACATATGCAATGCCTTGGGAAAATTTTAAGGAAATGGTGAGCAGAAAGTATTGCTCCTACAGTGAAATCAAAAAGTTGGAGGAAAAATCTTGAAATCCCAAGGTACGAGGTGCCAACGCTACTGCATCCAGCCAAGGAATGACACCAATAATCCCTGAGACGGTTCAAACAGACGCTCGATTTCGAGAGAGATTCCTAGGAGAATTACCCCCTTACGTCAGGAGTAATGACACTACCTCCAGGACCCCTAATCCCCAGGAGCCTATGGATGCGGTCAACAGGACAAGGAATCCAGTAGTCAGGGTTAGCGCCGATAAGGTGACTGACAACAAGAGGAAGTGGGAAGATCACTTCAAAAATTACGGTAGTACTAGTCCAAACAAACGGAAAGAAGTGACCAAAGTTCGTGCTACAGGCACCAGCACAAAGATAAGGTATGCTGGAGCTTTACCCAAGTGCAGCATGTGCCCGTTTCATCACCATGGACCTTGCCCCGTTCAATGTGGGAACTGCCAGAAGATAGGACACAAAGCTAGGGATTGCAAGGCTCCCACCCTCGTGATGGACCTAAACGTCACAATAACCTACTATGAGTGTGGAGTGATAGGGCACTTCAGGAGTGAATGCCCGGAGCTGAGGAACATAATAAAAGAAGAACACGTGAAAACACATACGCGATAGAAGGGGGAGAAGATCGACAGGACCTCAACAATGACACCGGTGATAACAATGCTTAAGAAGAAAGTTCCTTACTTCACATAAAAAGATCTACACCTAGATTCTCTTAGATCTATTCCTCCGAGTATTTGTACTTCTTAAAGACCTTTTGTAATGTTGTTTTGTAAGAACCTCTCTGTGATGAATTCCTTAACTTTTGAGATCAAGATATTATGATGACTCTTTTCCTGTCTCCATCACTTTCGAAATTGTTCGTTAACTAGTACACATATGAAAAATTATTGTGATTCCGAACCAATAAACACACAATACCATGGTAACTAAACCCGACATCACATCATCAGTCCTCAACTAAGCATAGCCTAATCACCTATGTTTAGTTCAGGAAGGATCATGCCATGATGGGAATAGTCATCGTGAAAATTCCTGCACTCTAGGACATGCAATACATATCTCGACCATCGAAAATCAATTGCCACTCACCAAACCTTGAATTTACATGGAGATGTGAAAAATAAAACCAAAACACTAGAACCTTCAAAACCCCAACCCCATCGGGTATTTCTAAGTGAAAACCGTTGACGATTTTCATTTCTAAGACGGGGAGGATGTGACAAATTGTAAATTTGCCCTAATATTTAATTCATAACAGTTCATTTATTATGACTAAATCACCAGATTAGGCCATTATATGATTATCACGGAAAACAGACCTGCACATTTTGTCACCCGAAAATCTCACCAAGAACAGTGAAATTATCCCATCTCACAATTTACCCACCATAATTGTAGTAAAAATGGGAAGTTATCCCAATTTCACTCAGAATGACACCACACGCGTACCAGAGTCTAAACAAAAATAAATTTAAAACTCGGGAATTATTGTGAACTCATAAAACACTAAATATATTCAAGTATCATACAAACGTCCCTAAAAATCCGTTCGTCCATATTTAAGACGGTTCCGGGAAGGTCCCGAGTTTAACTCAATTTAGCGAGACATGGGTATAATATACCCACTCCTTTAATTAAATCTATCTATAAACCCTTAAAATAAAACATCCCACTCACACTTATCCCAAAACCAGTTTGTCATCTTCCCTAGAGTATTTGTCCGCCCCTCCTTCTTCCCCAAAAACCAGTCGAAACATCACCATCCTCAAACCCTGCCATCTCCTTTTCTTTTGACCTAGACGTCCCATCATTTTCACAGATCTTGAAAATCACCCAAGTCAAGCCTAGGATATCACGATAGATGTAGAATGAACACTTGAATGGAAGTCTTATTCCTCCCAAAATCCGAAAGAGACCATGGAGTCATCCTCCATAATCGTCCTTTTAAACCGATATTCCAAGAGAGATCGAACCACATCTCGACAAACTCACATAAGGGTTCTGAGAATCACTCAAGGAAGAACAAGGATTTGTGGGATTGTGGTTCGGTTTGGAACAGTTGGTTTTTTTTTGGGATTGGGTTTCATTCGAGTTCATCACCTCTCAAAAATCATTGTAAGGATTGAGTTTATATTTGAATTCCTTTCAAATCTATTCATATCAATTTGTTACTATTAAATCTAGATCGAATAAGAAAAGATTGAGGTTGTTGTGCTTTATTAATTTTTTACTAGTATTTGTTGTCAGATGCTGTTGTTGTTAATTGTGGCTTAGAAACCTAGGAAAATCTCGAAATCATCGTTATGATTTCATCCTTAGGACGACATAAACCCAACGAGCCCTTAGGATTTTAGGTCCAATTAAGCCAAAAGAAAGGCTGTTGATGAGGTTGTGATTTCCAAAGTCAAAGAAAACAAGGCTAGGAACCCATGAGCTTAGGCAAACTGTTTGATAAAATGTGTTAGGAAACTAGGTACTAGCTCGTGTGACGTGGATGTGTCAATAGAAACCTGGGCCTTTGGCTCGTTAGTAAGTCCGTAGAATCACATTTGGGAGGTCACAAGTTGTGACCAGGAACGATGGTGAAATAAAACCTTGCGTTAATGTTCTTCTCAGGTTGTGTATTATACACAATGAGGCTAATCTCGGTTGAGAAGGCCTTAGGCCAAGGTGGGTCGAATAGAAACTCCACCCACCAGAGGGTATAGAGCATAAATCAACACCATCAGACCTCGCCAAACAGCCACCCATTGGGGGGGGGGGGGGCAAGGGTGTGTGCGTGTCTTGGTTTGTCTCGAACGAGTCTAGCCAAATAGCCTTCGCCTCACTCACAAACCTAAGTTTTAGTTAAGCTATTTTGTGAAAGATTAGTTGAATTCCTATGACTAGTACACCTTGCTCAAATGCCAGCCAAATCCCAATGGGGTGAACCTTGCTCAGGCCGAGCATAATCCCACCATGGTTTCCCAACCCAAGTCCTAACCCACACTCAAAAAGAGTATCCTCCTTGTCCAGTTGGGAAGCCAACTTGAAATGGAATGAGAACGGGTCTGATCCTCAGACTTAGATGGCTAAGTTGAGCCGCCTCCCCCAAGCCGCCCGTCAAACCCTATCATAAAAACCCTGGTCTTCAAAAAAAAATTGCTCGTCACTTTCACCATCCAATTTCTTGCAGTAGCTTTTCATTAATCCCAATCACCATTGTGTTGTTATTGAATTGCAACAATACACGTTGCATATATTCCTTGTTTATACCCAAAAGTCAAAAGCAAATATTCCTTGTTAAAATTTTGATCGGGTCATTTAATAGGGCACTGTTCTACAATACGAACTCACAATAGCGGAATGACATCAAAAACGACATCGCAAATTGCTACAAATGAAGTAAGCAAAAAAAAACCCACAAAATCCGCAAAATCGCAAAAACTACGCAAAAAATAAAAACCGATCATCAAAAAAAAAATTTTGTTGCGGTGCGATTTCGGTTTTCACCGAAAAACCGCACCGCACCACTCTAAAATTTATAATTTTTTTAATATATTTTTTTATTTTTTAGAATAACACACTAAAATAATATACTAAAATTTATAATTTTTTATTTTTTAAATATATTTTTTTATTTTTTAGATATATTTTTTTATTTTTTAAAATATATTTTTGTTTTTAGAATAACACACTAAAATTTATAATTTTTTTATGATAAAATGATTTTGTTTATACTTTTATAATAAAGTTATAATTTCAAGGAGAAAAAAAAAAAAAAAAAAAAAAACTTTGAACCAAAAACCCGCAAAACCGCATAAACCCGTAAAACCGAAACCGCAAAAACCGCGTGGATGCGGATCCTCATTTTTTAAAAACCGCATTTTGCGGTGCGGGGCGGTTTCGGCCAAAAACCGCACCGAACCGCCCCATGCTCACCCCTAATATGAATACTCAAGATTGGTTTGTGCTTGCTGCAAATTAGTTTGTTAGCTAAAATATTTTTATTTTATCGTTGGAAAAAAAATATATAGTTGTTTTATGTTTGTTTTTAAATCGATTGTTCGTACGGCTTTATTACCAGTCGACTAAAGTTGACCGTTGGTACCAGTCCTTAAAGTCGACCGTTGGTACGGTGTTGTTACCAGTCGACTTGACCGACCGTTGGTACGATTTTGTTACGAGTCAACTAAAGTTATGTTTTTATTATGTTAGATGTTTTCTTTTCTTTTTTAGTTTACTACTCCAGTCCGAGCTTTCGCAATTTCGCCGCTCGGACTGCAGAGGAGTATTAGATGATAAATAAGGCCCAAGCCCGGTATGTGAGGTTGGGTCCATTAGTGTTTCATTATGTATTGTCTATATATATATCGTATCAAGAAAACGTATCACCTACGGGTTTTATCATTGTCTAACGGTTTTCAACTTTTCATTAAAATTATGTCGTTCGAAAAAAACATGTGCTCTGAAAAATAGCACGAGTTTATCAATGACTTTTGTTTTCATTGATAAATGATAATATGATGCCTTTGTGAACTCTTTTCCTTCGACTGTTTACATGTCTCCCTAAAGTTACTTTGCAATAAAAAACAGTAGGACGAGCGTAGATTGGTTATTGACTTATTGCAAAATCGAAAGTTCAATTGATGAAAAATAAAAATCAAGTTGGGTTGACAAAACAGTTTTGGGGCAACTAAAACTTTAGCCTTTGGCGCAATAAATACTATTTATAGCTATCATTTGAATCCAACCAAAACCAAGTGACCAACAACATTTCAAGCCATTCTTAAATATGTCAAATGTCAAGTTAGATAAATTCGGGAAAAAAAATAAAAAACAAAATAATAAAAAAAATAAAAAACAAAACAAAACAAAAAAATAAAAAATAAAACGAACATTTTTCTTAATCTAAATCTATATTGTTGTATAAAGCATTTGGGACATTCAATTAATGAAAAATTTGAACCCGGGTCTCCTGGGTGAAAGCAAAATATTACAACCACTAGACTACAATGGATTTTTGTTCATTTATCGCACAACCAAATACATATACACATACAACATTTATTCCACAAATTGACGGAAATCATGGTTACCAAAAAAAAAAAAAAAAAATTATTGCACAACCAAATACATATACAACTTTTGTAGTTGTTTGCACGAGCCTTACAAATTTGTTGTTTATTTGAATATTTTTTCTATTGGTTCTTTTAATAACCAACATGAAGCACATGTTCCTCTAATAGCGTTGTAATCTTACTCATTCAAAAAGCAAAACTCATATTCAATTCAATTCGTCTCCGAGAACATTCGTTAAACAACATTCGGCGACGAGTACCTATAATCAAATCATTAAACAACATTCGCCTTTGAACCAACTTTTTTACGTGGGTATCATGCTAGTATTGTTAAAGTATACTACAAGCGAGTGAGGCTCAAGTAGGGATAAACACAAGTAGGGACGAAGATAAAATCACGGTAGATTTGCTGCCTTTTTCGGCCAAAACGTAGCCAAATTTTATTTTCAACGATTCTTACTTATTTTTTGTCTTATTGCTTGTCAAATTTTTTCATATTTTTTCTGAACATTATTATTTTGTTTCATATTTCGGATCTGAATATCACCGTTCATCAAAAGTTGAATTTTTAGTTGATTTTATCGTATGGAATCTTTACAGTGGATTTGAATGTTAAGTTTTCAAAATCAAAGTGAAAAACATCAATATTCGCTGTTTAAATGAATTATGATATTAAGTTTTCGTATGTTAAACTAGATATAATATCCGTGCACGCACGGGGTTTTTCTAAAATTTTTAATTATGTATTATTATAGATTAAAATATAAACAAATTAGCTTGTCTTATATGCTTTTACTTGTTAGAGTAAATTGCGAGAATCGTCCATGTGGTTTGCCCAGATTGCAAATTTCATCCCTGACCTTTCATAAGTGCAGGCGGCCTCCCTGTGAGAAAACCTTTGGTTCATTTTGGTCACTGTTTTTAACCGGCATTAAGTGGATTCCGATAGAAGTTACAGGTTAGCTCTTTTGGCCAACGACCGTTGAAGCGTTGTGTATTTGATCTTTTGGTTCATAGAAAATTAGTGACTCGAAGATCATAATTTAATCTTCCATAATTAAACATTATGCATGGTTCGTACTCAATCTTGAAGTGTACAAATAATTTGCGTACTTTATAATTGTAAGAGAGCAAGGTCTACACGGTTAAAGGTGCATATTATAGGCACCGCTACTCAACTTTTAGTTTATAACATTTCTCTAACACAAATACTGAAAAATGTTATAACCTTCACTCTATTCTTTAAACGCAAATCGCAAATCACAATAACGGACGATGGTTAGAAAGGTTGCACATGGGGCCATCGAATAAGGGAGTCATTTGCTCCTCCGTCTATCATCGCATGACGCTTTACCGAAAATCATAGGAAAATGATTGCTAGTTGATATTTATAATCATGAAGAGTTAGATTAAAGTTTACAAATGGCTATTTTCTCTCTGTGTGCAATGTTGATAAACACAATACTCGCTATTAATAACAAATAGAGTTAGACACCTGCGGCACAAACCCATTTTTAACCTATTGGTCCTATATTATCACATGCTTAACATTCCTTTAATACCCTCCTTGTCCCACAAACTTTGCATCATTACATCAATATAGCATTAATATCCATCACATCTAATTAGTTAATCACTACACACTTAAAAGTCAAAAGCTGCCATCATTATAATGTATAACTACTGAATCTCAGTTACATCTCAGTTGGTTTGGCCACACAGAACATGTATTGTTGAAACTTTAGAGAGTAATCAGTGTGTAATGCAAAAATAATTAAAATGGTGATGATACCAAAAATGTTGTTGGCTTAGGACCACTTTTGTTATAATCATTTTCCGGATATCCAAAGTCCGGAGGCACAATGATCTTGAATAAAATGGTCAAATTAGATTTAAAATAAAACAATTGTCACGGGAGAAAATGAAATATACCCTCATGCGAACCTGGTCTGAATTTGTAAAAAGATGTCATCTCTCCACACAATTGTAATATAGTGAATGTAAACCTGCAATTGAGAATAACATGAACTCTCATAAAGAATCATATGCATATACACCCAAAGACGTATGTATGTTTCTTGTGATAATAAGTTATCCAATGGGCATTGTGTTACACCCCGTGAACGCTTTGACCAAAATTTTTTACTTTTACGCGGAAACGACCTAACTTTGACCTTCATTCCAATACTCTTTTGACCATTGATAAAAATCCTTAGACATATATACCTTGAATCCATTTTTAAATGAATCTAGACTCAAATGTTTTTAAAATGACGGGTGGCACCCTAAAGTGCACTATGACCTATCCTGTACACTGAGGACCCCTAAAGTGCACTATAACACCTCTGGTGCACTAAGGACCCCTAAAGTGACGGGTGGCACCCTAAAGTGCACTATGACCAATCCTGTACACTAAGGACCCCTAAAGTGCACTATGACCCCTATTGTGCACTGAGGACCCCTAAAGTGCACTATAACACCTCTGGTGCACTAAGGAGCCCTAAAGTGCACTATAACCCCTCTTGTGCACTAAGGACCCCCTAAAGTGCACTATAACCCTTCTTGTGCACTAAAGACCCATTGTTAGGAATATAAATATTCATATGAAGACTCGGTCACCTCGAGTATCTATTAGCATTAAGTAGCTCGTAGGATTATTAGTATTATTAGTAATAGTTTAGTTATTAAAGTATTCATGGAGTGGGTCGGGTCTTTACCCACTGTCAACTCAATCCACAGCCCACACGGGGCGCCTTATGTATGCCTATATAAAGCCCTTCCCACACAAGGGAAGGGTTGGACCTTCTCACAATATTATTCTTACAACTTTACTTTCTCTCTCTAAGGTTCCCAACTCACTTTCTCTCTCTAGAATTCTTAATCTATTCGGCCTAAATCTCATCCATACGTGTGATATATGTTTGTGAACATCTTACAATTGGTATCAAGAGCCAGAGGAACTTACTAAGCTTTATCTCAAATGGCCGAATGTGTTAGTTGTTAGAAAGATTAGGGCATTATGTGCAATTTGCTTATAGTATCCTAGCTTTATGTAACTATAAGGTTCATTTGTGTCACTATGGAATCCTCGTTTAATCCCCTAAATACTTTAAAAACCAAAATCTAAAAGGAGTTAGAAAACCCATTGTGTTTGATGTTCTTGAATACTCAACTGGCATTTGTATGATCTGAATGAATGAGTTTCAAATGTTGATTAACTTTTGTTAGTCGATAGCTACTTGATTGTTGTTGATTTAGTGCATGTGCACTCAGGATATGCTTAGGTATATACCTATCATGTTAGAATCTTATCCCTAAGATCCTGAGTTGAATGTTGAAATATGAGTGAATTGCCATGTTCATGATTGCTGATTGCTCTTCATGCTAGATAGCGGTTTGATGTATTTTCTGAATGTGGTTTGATTATGAGATGAATATGGTATTGTGAGTAGGCAAGCTGCTACGTGGTTGCTGTTAATGAAGAGTGAATCTGTATGTATATATATCTGTGTTGATATTCTTATGCAGATTCCATGGCCGATATGAATGTGCCTGCTCCCGCACTAACCATTTGATCAGATGTTCAAACTCTATTGACTGGCTCTGAATTCACCACAACAATAACATCAGCAACAACAACAACAACACTGTCTTCACCACCACCACCTTCATTTCAACAAAGCATTAATTATTCTGGTCTCGCCAAGTGGGGATCTACAATATGTGAGAAATTTTTGTTGGTGGATGGATAATTGATGTTGACTACTGACTCCCTCAAAGAAGCGGATGATCACATCGTCTGCGCAAAAAAAAAGGTCAATATCACTTGTGTCATAATAGTTATCTTGTACATAATAAGCAGTGAAAAAAATGTGGTTGTTATGTGTCAGTGTATGATTTTTGTTAAATTCAAATCTTCCAAACCTATCATACTTGACACTAATATTCTCCCTCATAGATTGAGGGGGAGCATCGTAACGTTCCATTATCAGCACATATTAAACCTGACCACATTTTCTCCCATATTTTCTAAACTTATTTAAATCAATTGGGATCACAAAATCTCAAAAGATTTGAAACTTTTGATCGGGGGAGAGAATGTGATTTAAATATGCAATCTGATAAAAATGTGATGCTTTTGAATTAAATGTAAGCTCTCCCATATGTGCTAAACTCTTTTGTATATCAATGCACATATTGAGGGGGAGCAAATGGTTTCTGGTGACTAAAAGAATGTGGCATCTTTGGTGGTATCTCATGTGAGCGCGACTCATACTTCACCAATGAATTGACGAAACAAAAACTGTCATTAATCGAAAGGGCTTGTCCTGGCCGGGTAATAATTTCAAGCTGGTCTGACCAGTGATGTAAGCGTGTCTCGAAGAGGACTTGTCTGAGTAGAGTGTACCGTTTCGAGAAACTTTCTGTGGACTTGACCAGGCCGGGTAATAATTTCAAGCTAGTCTAACTAGTGATGTAAGCGTGTCTCGAATCGGACATGTTCACTGAAAGTGGATCAATTCAAAAAGTACAAGCTCTACCCAACATGTGCAAATTTATACTAAAAACATCTGAGCACATGTTAAGGGGGAGCATTTGAAAAGTTCAAAACTCTCAAAGTGTTAGCAAAATGTGTTTCTTAATCATAAACACTTTGAGAGATTTTTCGAATAAATGGTTTACGGCAACATAGGATAGTCATGAAGTTATAAGGTGGCTAAGGTTAGGAAAACCGTCCTATGATCCGCCAGAGCCGAAGGGATCTACCCAAGGACAATACCAAATAGTTAGTATTAGAAAGTCCTTAGGTATGATTATGAAAAAAGGAGTAATATGAGAAAGGAGAAAGAAGGGGTTGGAGAATTAAAAAGAAAATGTAATGAGAAAGGGTGAACAGAAATAGCCCTCCAATTATTCAACCTTAGGGCAGAAATCGGGTTCAATTCATATGCTACTGGTTGTTACTAAGGTGACGCCGGTATTGAAGACAAGACGTCATGGACCCAGTGATGCACTGCACTAAACCTTCTAGCCACTCAAGTTCTCTTAAAAGGACTTGTTTCATTCTCACGGGGAACCCTGTATAATCTATCGAATGCTCATTACGAGTTATGTTGATATTGAAACAGGAGACACCGCACCAGTCTCCGACTACCAAAAATGCACTTATCGAGTCTAGAGCCAAAAGATGCATCATAAGATCTCATAGGAACACATGTTACTTCTACACTGGTTGTTCAACATTAAGGACACCAGTTGTAAACTTATGAGTCCTACGTAGATCTTAGCAATCTGCCAGAACATTTATGAGGGAATTTACAAATGTAATTCTCAGTGATTGAATGGAAATTCCTGCCAGGGTCAACATCAAACAGCCCTGAAAGCAGGTCACTTCGGTAATTCCTTGAGGATTACGCTTAGTGGTCGCGGCGGTTTCAAACGGTCTACAGTCATGGAGTGATCTCCAGCGACTCACCAAATCGTTGATTTACTTCCGTAGATCTTGTAAGCCCTATCGGGGGTATCCGATTTAGGAACGGCCTTGGTAAGGATTAGAGAAAGTTTTTACACTATGCTGTTAACAATCTCGAAGTCCGAACCTGTAAGTACCGGGCGTTTTATTGCTAACTGTCGTATGCAGGAATCCCTGGCAGTTGCAGATGATTGCTGAAAAGATGCCGATTCATCACCCTATGCTCACACTTCATCATCATAATACAAGAAATCATGATAAATAAAAGGCCTTCAACACTTCTTTCGCAAACTCTGATGCTGAAAATCATGATCCTGAAAAGTGTGAGCATGTCGGTCCAATGATCACATCATCACATAGAAACGACACTGCAAGAAGGTGACTTGAAGACGCACATTGGATGATGACATCAAAGAATTCTCAAAGATCATACAAGGCAAAAGAACAGTCATCAAAAGTCCACTACTGAAAGTACAAAGTGTGCTGAACTTGAAGAATCAAAAGACTACGAGCTAGGAACTTACAGTCATGTAATAGAATGCTAGAATTCAAAGTGTAATATCTGAGGTGACCTCCCTTAGGGGGAGATTGTTAGGAATATAAATATTCATATGAAGACTCGGTCACCCCGAGTATCTATTAGCATTAAGTAGCTCGTAGGATTATTAGTATTATTAGTAATGGTTTAGTTATTAAAATATTCGTGGAGTGTGTCGGGTCTTTACCCACTGTCAGCTCACTCCACAGCCCACATGGGGCGCCTTATGTATGCCTATATAAAGCCCTTCCTACACAAGGGAAGGGTTGGACCTTCTCACAATATTAATCATACAACTTCACTTTCTCTCTCTAAGGTTCCCAACTCACTTTCTCTCTCTAGAATTCTTAATCTATTCGGCCTAAATCTCATCCATACGTGTGATATATGTTTGTGAACATCTTACACCCCTAAAGTGCACTATAACCCCTTTTATGCACTACTTTCTCAAAATGACCCGTACACCTTTAAATATAAAATCGACACTTTAGACTTGTATTTAAACACATATAATCCACATTTAACTAAAAATATACCATATACATTGTTTCCGGAAATTCTTGACCCGTTTAACCAAAAATGGGTAAAAATAGACCTTGTCCCAAACACCCCTTTTTCTGCATACCCCTTTTGTGCACTTTTGACCCATTTTCCGGAAAACGACTTCTATAACATGGCATAACACCAAAACTTCCAGAAATCATTAGAACATTATAAACATCAAGCACATGCATAAACTTGGTCATAATGACCCGTGAAAACGTGCTTTACCAAGTGACGGGTATTATGCCAAAATACCCGTTTTGACCCATTTACCCTACAAACCACCTTTACCACTTTATTTGCCCACCAAATTTAATCAACATCATTAATATAACATAATAAAACATTTCCATAATCATTTGACCCGTTTACAACCCAAAATGGGTAAAAATACACTTATGCCAAACACCCCTTTATTTATCACAATAAACACTTAAATCCATTTACAACGCGAACCGTTAGACATGCTTGACTTTGACCTATCACAACATGACTTTGACACTTGACTATGACCACATAACCTTTAAACAACTCACGGGGCCTCAACGTTGACTCGAGCTCGGTATTTCTAACTAAGCTCTAGCTTACTTACATAACCTCTAGCCTTCCGCATAATCACGCCTTAAACCTTATTCCAAGCCATCGTACTATCACATGAACCTTCAATCCAAGCTAATTACCATTCTAATATCACCATCATCATCCTCATCCTCTTCTTTACACCTTGCAAGAAATCATCATTAGGCTTACTCTTGAACCTTCCCTTAATGCTTCATCAAGATTATCCAAGACTTATATTTCCCTCCCTTTTTCTTCCCAAACCGTACCACACACACAAACACATTTATAGAAAAGATAAGAAATGCCTAGAAGATTCTAGGCTAAGATATTTTAGGTGACAAGTTTGTCCAATTGGCAAGTATAGTCCCTCTAGTCCTTATTCTTCTATTTTAGCCACCCAACACTTATAACTTATTTAACACATTACACCTTAAGTCCCTCAAGTATATTTTAATTATATATGTAACACATGACACTTTCTATAACCACATTATACAATACTTTGGCTATCGGGTTTGACTACAACGTAACTTTCATTGACTAGCCAATCACAACAAGCCTTATTCAACTCATCTAGAGTGGGGTCTAGTTGTACTCAGAAAACGGGTCTAACAATTCTACCCCCTTATTTAGATTTCATCCCCGAAATCTCCCGTCTATTGCTAACCAAAACTTAGTTCCATCTTGCTCCCATTTTTAGCATTCAATTTTTTTATTTTTTTATTTTTTATTTTTTCTTTTTATAACTACTTTGTTGCATCGATCTAGAGGATCTTACAACTTAAGGCACACTAGACACTATTTAAACCCTTAATCGGTTCTTTTCTCGCTTAATTCCATAGCCATACGACCTCTACTAAAATTATCAAGTCATCTAAGACACACTTACTTAGGCAATTACTTCCCTTAGTCATCAATTTAACCATTACACCACACTCTTACTCCAATCCTTGCATTTTCTTAGGCATACTTACTATACTAGTTATCGTTCAATTCCGATCATCTTACATTACATCACAACCTCTCTTGCTTTAATCCAAATTGTCCATCAATAACTACATGATAATTGAGATAATCATACTATTTTGATTTTATATACGTCACGCTTGACCAATACCTTCACATTATAACATAACTACTTAACCATTCTCTTAACGTTCTCACCAAAACACCTCGTTTCTTCTACTTCTTTCTATTTATTTCTCTTTAACTATTATAAGTCTTATCGGAAGATTTCATACTTTCACTTTATAACATCATACTTTAACCTATACCATCACATTCACATAAGGGTGCAAATGACACTTAGCATCAATTACTTTCATTACTCACATTTTGTACCGCGCCACAAGGCGCATTATAACATCATAACAATCTCTTAATTCCTTCAACTTACATTTAGCACCTAAAATGTAGGTTTCTCATAAGTCTCAACTAAAAGTCTTGCTCTAATTCTAACCTTCCTAACTTAGTTATTATAAATTCTAATTAATTTAGACTCCCACTTTCTACTCCTCTACCCTACTCGTGTCATGTCGGAAACATATACGCCCACTCATTCATACTTCCTCATTTACATGGAAAGGCGTCCCAATCGATGTAAATCAAGAAACATAAACTCATGGTTATATACCTCTGACACAACACAAGTACTCCAATTAATCCGCTTACTGATGCGTGGTTTTGCGACCTTACAACAGGTTTTACCTCTCGAGGGATCTCAAGAGGCTTGCAATCCCCACCAGGCAGTGTACCTGACCGATGTAGTATAGTGAAGTGGCAAGTACCGGGGGATTGATCGTTCTCTAGGGGAATAGTGTCGTTAGGATTGAAAAACTACTCTAATAGGTCTAAGGGTGAGGGAAGATTCTTTTTGTATTTTTATATTTTTATGAAAGCAAGTAAAATCTCGGGTTTGAAGGAGTGGGCGGAATTAGTTGCTAGTCAACTAACCCAAATAACTACAATTGCAAATAAAATAAAATGACTGAAAATAAAAGGTTGTGAAACTTATATGGAGAGAAATGTGTTTACTTAGATTTCCTTACTCCCTAACTATCTTTTACCGGTTGATTAGTGTGTATTAATTGCGTGGATGACGGGTGTATTCCTTAATACCAATCGTGGGGTGGCGTACGTACTTCCCCAACTCTACAAGCTCCTACTTCACTCCTATGTCGAGCCGGCTAAGAAGCTCCTAACATGGGATCACTAGAATTCGCTCATGCATTAAATACAACCATAAAAACCTTAGTACGCATTGGTTCATGTTTCTTAAGACGTTCAAGCAAGTTACCGTATAGGAGGTTAGCCAGTTTTCTTAATCCTAACATCGATAAACAATCATCCAATACAATTAATAACACACTAATAACCAATAATCAATAGTTATGTTTCATTAGATCTAAGCAAACACAAGATAAATGTAGCCTAGCATGTTAATTAAAAGACAAGAACAAGATATAATCAAACAACACATAGACATATTGAATGATTAAATGATTACTTATCTTCAATTAAACATGGGAGATCCAAGGGTATAAAACCCTTAAAAATGGCAGAAAATTCGTCTTAGGGTTTCTCCTCACAAAGTTGCACACTAATGACTAAAAATTGCAAAACTATATATAGAGTTTAGGGGCTGACGGCGTCACGTTGTAGGAGGTGACGCCGTCACCTCGCCGTGGCTAGGGTTCCCGGATGGTCTTCCTGACGCCGTCCCTCTTTAATCCTCCAAAATCCGCTCTGGCCTATCAAGGGCTGACGCCGTCAGAAATGTGCTTGATGCCGTCTCTCTTTAACTTAAACCGTGATGGCCTTGATCACCTTAAAGGGTGACGCCGTCAGACTTTCCATTGTAAAACTCTCTGGCGCGTCACGTGTATTTTTCATATCCACCTCTTTTGTCAAGCCATGACGCCGTCTGGAACAATTCTTGACGCCGTCATGTGTACTTTTCCAGCAGCTTTGGAGACTTTGTTGTTTTCTTCACTTTTATGCTCCAAAAACGTCCAAAATGCTTCCTTTTCCAGATTTCTTCTCCAAAGTACCTAAAATGACAAAAGGAACGATTTAGGGCAATATTTGATCAAATAAATACGATTTAGGGCTTAAATGACCCCTTAAAAGCGGTACACTTTTCGCTTCATCAAAAAACCTTTACCTTACTTCCTGGAAATCCTGCAAAATATCATTATGACTCGATACAAGCATTTGACTCAAACAAATACTAATATGTATGTTAATTTATTGTTGTTATGATTCATGTTCATTTGTTCTAATAAACCGATTTGGATTTCCCTTACACTTATCTTTTGCAAAATACCTTTATATGTAGTTAAGACGAAGTTAAAAACAAGATAAAGCATTTTCACAATTTACTTTTGAACATGAATCAATAATAATAAAAATTAAACATACATACGGAAACAAATAAAATCAAACAACCAAACAAATAAACACACAAAGCAAATAAAGCTTGGGTTGCCTCCCAAGAAGCGCTTTTCTTTATTAACGAGTCTTGTAGCTAGACTCAAAGTCACGTACATTACGTGATTCCATCATTGGTCACGGTTCCTAGGCCATCCTCATTTCCGGTTTTATATTCCGGTCCTAATTTCAAACAATCCTTGTAGAAACCGGATATCCTTTCCCTAACATAGTCTACTCCTTTACTTCTATCTTCATCATTCCTATAGTAGACCGCTTGTTTAAGCTCCTTCTCAACATTTGACAAGTGTTGGAATTGCTCTATCTTATATGGCATTTGGTATTTTACCTCATCGGTCTCATCCTTAAATCTAACTATCCCTAAGGAAGGTTCATAAGTCATTCCAGAGACCTCAACAAATGGTTTTCCAAAAACTACTTGAGTTAAGCATGCATCGACTATTGGGCGGATATCTTCTACAATTACAAAGTCGGTGACATAGGTAAAGTTTCCTACATAAACCGGTAATCCCTTAACTCTTCCCGTGAAGTTACTCATCCAACCCTTATCAGGGAACATCCTATACCCAAGTTGATTTCTCATTATCAAGTTGTAGTGGGCTCTAGTCATGATGTTTATGGGCGATCTACGGTCGATGTAAGCTTTCCACACATGCAAATGTCCGATGTTGCATGGTATGTTGAGATTAGAAGGGTCGCCTATTTTTATAATTGGTCTACCTAGGAAGTATGGTGTCTCGGGGTCATCGAATAAGTCTGTATGATATGCGCGCTCTTCCTTAGTGGGTAGCCTATTGAAGTAGTCCTCATCATCATCTACTTCTTCAATCTCACTTTTCCTAACTTCTTTATCAACCTCGACTTTCTTAACCTCATCCTCAGGTTCACTATTATCCTCATTCCTATCAATTGGTTTAATAGTGACAATGTTGACGAAGTGGACGTGTTTGGATGAAGAGGGGTCTTTTACTTGGGGTCCGCTATTTGTGTTCCTAGCGTCCTTATGTGGAGGTGATAGCACTTGGTTATTGAGGGCTTTCAATAAGTTGTCAATTTTATTGGTCATCTCCGTTTGTTGTTGATTGAATTCGGATTCGAATCTAGCTATCCGAGCTTCTTGAGATGCCATAAATTTGGACATCAATCCTTCAAGATTATTGGTACTACCATAATTGTTGGAAGGATTGTTATTGAAAGTACGGTTCGAGGATGAACCGCTTGATTGGAAACGATTAGGTGGGTTGGAAGAATTGGTTTGTTGTGCGTTTTGGTTTTGTTTCCACCTAAGGTTTGGGTGATTTTTCCATGAGGGGTTGTATGAATCACCGTAGGGGTTTGGCTCGGGTTTGAAAGTGTACCACTTGTCTCCCGCTCCGTCGGTACGCGAGGATGCGTAGTCCGCAAAAGCTTGTTCGGGGAGTTCCATGCAATCACGAGTGTCGTGGGGACCACTACATAATTCACACGAAGAAGTGATTTTGTTCACTTGGCTTGAAGGTTTAGGAGCCTCGTAGGATTTCATAAGAAACTTGACTTGGTCTTCAAGTTCTATGATCCTACGGTCGGAAGTGCTTGAATTGTTCGAAGGCAAAGATATTGCCTTGACCGTTTTATTCAAATCACGGGGATCATTCCAACTTTCGTTGTCATAAAGAGCAAGATCTTCTAGGAGAGCCCATGATTGTTCCGCACTTAGATCACGTAGCTTACCACCGGCCGATTGGTCAATGGTTTGCCTCGTGGAGAGATTGATGTGGTCATAGAAGATTTGGACTTGGAGCCAAAGTTCTATGCCATGGTGAGGGACTTTTTGGAGTAAGTCCTTGAATCGAGTCCATGCCTCGTAGAGGGTTTCGCCTTGACATTATTGGAACATCAAGATATCATTCCTTAGCTTGGTAGTTCTTGCTGGTGGGAAAAACTGAGCAAGGAAACGAGTGGTGAGATCATCCCAAGAGGTAATGGATCCTGCAGGTAGACGCTCTAGCCATTGACTAGCTTGGTCCCGCAGAGAGAATTGAAAGAGACGCAATCGGGTCGTCTCTCGAGTGGCAACATCAAGGTCTATGGAATCAACGATTTTGAGAAAGTCCTTGAGATGTTGATTAGGATCTTCGGAATGAAGTCCATGGAATGCGCATCCGCTTTGCACCAACCGGATGGTGTCGGATCGCAAGGGAGTGACATTGGCTCCTTGAGTGAGCTCAATGGTGTTTCGATAGCCATGGTGGCTAGGACGGGAGTAGTCTCCTAAGGTACGGGCTCTAGGAGGTGGGTGTTGTTGTGGTGGTGGGTTGTTGGGATCAAGGATATTACCACCTTCCATGATGTCGGATGGTAATGGTTACGAACAAAGAAACGAAGAAAAAAGATAGACTAAAGAAAACCTAGAAAAATAAAATAAAAATCTCACTAGAAAGGAATCTAGTGAGTAGACCTAATAAAATAAAAATTCAACCTAAACAATAACTATTCCCCGGCAACGGCGCCAAAAACTTGATGCGTGGTTTTGCGACCTTACAACAGGTTTTACCTCTCGAGGGATCTCAAGAGGCTTGCAATCCCCACCAGGCAGTGTACCTGACCGATGTAGTATAGTGAAGTGGCAAGTACCGGGGGATTGATCGTTCTCTAGGGGAATAGTGTCGTTAGGATTGAAAAACTACTCTAATAGGTCTAAGGGTGAGGGAAGATTCTTTTTGTATTTTTATATTTTTATGAAAGCAAGTAAAATCTCGGGTTTGAAGGAGTGGGCGGAATTAGTTGCTAGTCAACTAACCCAAATAACTACAATTGCAAATAAAATAAAATGACTGAAAATAAAAGGTTGTGAAACTTATATGGAGAGAAATGTATTTACTTAGATTTCCTTACTCCCTAACTATCTTTTACCGGTTGATTAGTATGTATTAATTGCGTGGATGACGGGTGTATTCCTTAATACCAATCGTGGGGTGGCGTACGTACTTCCCCAACTCTACAAGCTCCTACTTCACTCCTATGTCGAGCCGGCTAAGAAGCTCCTAACATGGGATCACTAGAATTCGCTCATGCATTAAATACAACCATAAAAACCTTAGTACGCATTGGTTCATGTTTCTTAAGACGTTCAAGCAAGTTACCGTATAGGAGGTTAGCCAGTTTTCTTAAGCCTAACATCGATAAACAATCATCCAATACAATTAATAACACACTAATAACCAATAATCAATAGTTAGGTTTCATTAGATCTAAGCAAACACAAGATAAATCTAGCCTAGCATGTTAATTAAAAGACAAGAACAAGATATAATCAAACAACACATAGACATATTGAATGATTAAATGATTACTTATCTTCAATTAAACATGGGAGATCCAAGGGTATAAAACCCTTAAAAATGGCAGAAAATTCGTCTTAGGGTTTCTCCTCACAAAGTTGCACACTAATGACTAAAAATTGCAAAACTATATATAGAGTTTAGGGGCTGACGGCGTCACGTTGTAGGAGGTGACGACGTCACCTCGCCGTGGCTAGGGTTCCCGGATGGTCTTCCTGACACCGTCCCTCTTTAATCCTCCAAAATCCGCTCTGGCCTATCAAGGGCTGACGCCGTCAGAAATGTGCTTGACGCCGTCTCTCTTTAACTTAAACCGTGATGGCCTTGATCACCTTAAAGGGTGACGCCGTCAGACTTTCCATTGTAAAACTCTCTGGCGCGTCACGTGTATTTTTCATATCCACCTCTTTTGCCAAGCCATGACGCCGTCTGGAACAATTCTTGACGCCGTCATGTGTACTTTTCCTGCAGCTTTGGAGACTTTGTCGTTTTCTTCACTTTTATGCTCCAAAAACGTCCAAAATGCTTCCTTTTCCAGATTTCTTCTCCAAAGTACCTAAAATTACAAAAGGAACGATTTAGGGCAATATTTGATCAAATAAATACGATTTAGGGCTTAAATGACCCCTAAAAGCGGTACACTTTTCGCTTCATCACTTACTTTCAATCTTTCATTCCTTTTTATACTTCACATCACAATTCTAGACTTGGATCCATATCATTATCACATTCATTATGGGGATATTTTATTGCCAATGATTTAGGCAACCCCTTGCCGATGAAGGCAATACATTTCATCCCGAAGGATCCTTAACACATCCTGAAGGATTTTCTTAACATTCATTAGCTCGGCTATCCCGAAGGATACCATTATTAATCACCATTAACTCGGTCATCCCGAAGGATACCATCTTTAACCTTTCACATTTTAACATTGGATCCAAGTCCTTAGCATTTTAACACACACACATTACCTCATGCATTTTATTTAGTTTAGTCAAGCATCATAGGGTATACAAAACCCGCTTATCATATCTACGTATTAGTTATGTGTTTACTCTTCTCACCATAACTTACATTCCTTTCACCCTTATTGACCAATTTACCATCTCTACCATTACCCCTTTTTAATTTCAGTCTACACAACTATTTCACATTTAACCCTTACATAGGTTAGTTCGAAAACACATTCATTAGCATCATTCACATTTTAAATTATTAACACATTCTTATCATGTCTAATTTTCACAACACATCATTACGTTCTTACTTACACACTTAACCCATCACATTCTCATTCTCATACCTTATCTTACTTATTTTATTATTCATGTATTAAAGCAACATCGTTCCGTCTCGCCTTACCTAGATCATTACTTTAGCACACTCATTAACATTACACATTCTATGAGTTCGTCACGTTCACCTTAACATATTTCATTACATTCTTGCTTACATACTTAACCCGCCTTATTTCAATCATTACCACTTAAGCCTTACTATTTATCTCATCATTACCTTACCCACACACTTTACTCTAATTCTAGAAATTTTACATCATACTTAGCATTCAATATGTTCATTTAGTTTTGCTTTCATCATATCATACCATAATGTCGTTTGTCATCAATATACATTCATGTTCATACTTAGACCCCATATACCTTATCCATTAACACGTCTCTAAATAAAATTAACATCAATCATTAGCCACTAAATATAGCAAGACCATACGTTGGTCATCAACACCTTATGGATCCTGAACCGTTACATATCATCATTCCTTAATCTCATGCCCTAATCTCCATGACAATACCCTTAGTAATTAGTGTGTCAATTCTATCTTATCTTCACACGTTATATTTAGCACACTTATTGTCACTACGTTCCATTCTTTAAGTGTCAATACTTTAATTCGTTTACTATCGCATCTCTAATACCACTTACCATTTATATTCACATCTTGCTATTACTACCCTTCTATAAAACACAATCTTATTTCAATCACCAATACGTTGATCTCATCACTTACACACATCTAGCCCGCCATAGATTTACATCACATACACCTCCTTACCATAAAACATATATGTCGTTTATCGTCGTAAGTCATATAGAACATATTACATAACCCATCTATAACTTGATCACTTACTTAGAAAACCTTTAACTTCCATGAACCTATCATTCACATCATTACTTAACGATCGCCACCCAATCGCGGTGTAAGACTATCTTATTATTTAAACCTCTTTAGTCCTACCTTGACTTAATTCTCACATTCGTCAAACCATTCACTACGTGTCACAATCAATTAATCGTGTCTAACTCACTAATTCAATGATTCACTAATTATTCATTATTCAAGCACACTTTTCCATTTTTTTTAATTGTGGCAATTACTACTTCACTTGATCAATCTATGCAATAGCTACTTCATATATAGTTCATTACTCATACATTTCTTTAATATGCTACAGTTACACATTCAACAATACATCCTACCTAAACATCTAAATTCTCGTCCAACACACATTCTTATATGTCCTTATTGTTCACATATGAACAAGTCTTACTCAATCCCTTAATCTTTACTAGGTCATCATCCTTCCAAACACAATACATACAAATCATTCGTCAAACCATAATTAATGCAATCTAAGTTAATCTTGATCTTCGGCGCATTATACTATAACATATTTCTTACTTCCAATACTAATCACAATGTCACCATACCAATAAACACATCCTAATAACTTTGTCTACAACTCATAACTATTAAGGCCTCGATCCACATAAATAAAACTTTAGTCTATATGATATAAGAACTTTCATTCGCTTACATTGCACTTAGCACAATATTTTCCACCATAGAATTAAACCACATATACATTAACACCATAAAACACATATACACACTTATCGAATTGCATACATATAACACATCCTGCATTCCATCTCATATATTAAACAATTGTTAACCCGCGTCTAACCATTCCTTCTATAACCACTAAATCCCCATCGTAATGTTCACATTACATCTTACCTATAACCTAATGTCATCATTACTATAAGGACTTCCACATTATATCACTATAGCATCCATTTTCCACATTACTTAAACTCATGTTCAACGCATCTACGAGTGGTTTAAGTCTAGGAAACCTAAAGTAGAAACCTAATTTACTTAAACCGAAGCTCTGATACCAAGTTGTTACACCCCGTGAACGCTTTGACCAAAAATTTTGACTTTTACGCGGAAACGACCCAACTTTGACCTTCATTCCAATACTCTTTTTACCATTAACAAAAATCCTTAGACATATATACCTTGAATCCATTTTTAAATGAATCTAGACTTAAATACTTTTAAAATGACGGGTGGCACCCTAAAGTGCACTATGACCTATCTTGTGCACTAAGGACCCCTAAAGTGCACTATGACCCTTATTGTGCACTGAAGACCCCTAAAGTGCACTATAACACCTCTGGTGCACTAAGGACCCCTAAAGTGCACTATAACCTTTCTTGTGCACTAAGGACCCCTAAAGTGCACTATAACCCTTCTTGTGCACTAAGGACCCCTAAAGTGCACTATAACCCCTTTTATGCACTACTTTCTCAAAATGACCCATACACCTTTAAACATAAAATCGACACTTTAGACTTATACTTAAACACATATAATCCACATTTAACTAAAAATATACCATATACATTGTTTCCGGAAATTCTTGACCCGTTTAACCCAAAATGGGTAAAAATGGACCTTGTCCCAAACACCCATTTTTCTGCATACCCCTTTTGTGCACTTTTGACCCGTTTTCCGGAAAATGACTTCTATAACATGGCATAGCACCAAAACTTCCAGAAATCATTAGAACATTATAAAAATCAAGCATATGCATAAACTTGGTCATAACGACCCGTGAAAACGTGCTTTACCAAGTGACGGGTATTATGCCAAAATACCCGTTTTGACCCATTTACCCTACAAACCACCTTTACCACTTCATTTACCCACCAAATTTAATCAACATCATTAATATAACATAATAAAATGTTTCCAAAATCATTTGACCCGTTTACAACCCAAAATGGGTAAAAATACACTTATGCCAAACAACCCTTTGTTTATCACAATAAACACTTAAATCCATTTACAACGCGAACCGTTAGACATGCTTGACTTTGACCTATCACAACATGAATTTGACACTTTACTATAACCACATAACCTTTAAACAACTCACGGGGCCTCAACGTTGACTCAAGCTCGGTATTTCTAACTAAGCTCTAGCTTACTTACATAACCTCTAGCCTTCCGCATAATCACGCCTTAAACCGTATTCCAAGCCATCGTACTATCACATGAACCTTCAATCCAAGCTAATTACCATTATAATATCACCATCATCATCCTCATCCTCTTCTTTACACCTTGCAAGAAATCATCACTAGGCTTACTCTTGAACCTTCCCTTAATGCTTCATCAAGATTATCCAAGACTTATATTTCCCTCCCTTTTTTCTTCCCAAACCGTACCACACACACAAACACACTTATAGAAAAGATAAGAAATGCCTAGAGGATTCTAGGCTAAGATATTTTAGGTGACAAGTTTGCCCAATTGGCAAGTATAGTCCCTCTAGTCCTTATTCTTCTATTTTAGCCACTCAACACTTATAACTTATTTAACACATTACACCTTAAGTCCCTCAAATATATTTTCATTATATATGTAACACATGATACTTTCCATAACCACATTATACAATACTTTGGCTATCGGGTTTGACTACAACGTAACTTTCATTGACTAACCAATCACAACAAGCCTTATTCAACTCATCTAGAGTGGGGTCTAGTTGTACTCGGGAAACGGGTCTAACACATTGTGCCTAAAACGAAACTTAGAAAAAAAACAATGAGATATGTAAATCAATATGATATGACCCTTACGGTTGGCATTGAAAAAATCATGAATATTTTAAAGTAAAATGCTTAATTTAAATATTTGAAACTAAATTGATTAATTAATCCGAAGCTAAAAGATAAATATAGTCCTATGAATCTATTTTATAAAGCGTTAATCATGTTAAGCATATGCGTTCAATTGAGGCAATAAGTATGTGAAAAGAAGGTTCCATCACTTGCTACATGTATAGCTAAATAAACTACATGCAACCTCCGTAAGAGAATCCCACCTTCACAAATAAATTTTGTGATCCACCTCAGATGTATCATGTATGTATGTCTAGTAAGCTACACAACATAACACACACAATAAACAAACACATTTCAAAATGCAATAACAAATTTGGAAAACTACGAATCACCTTTCGAGGGCCACGCACATATGTTCAAAAAGTGAATATTACTCCGTTTTGCCCTTCTGCAAGATTCAAAGAAGCTAACTGCTCAGCAGTTGGAGCAAACGTCCATGTGTGCGTCTTATCCAACTTTGGTGAAGAATCTTCTTTTTCTCCATCTATCTATGGTACAATATCAACTAACTCCTCCAGTGCCATCAACTATCTCGATGGGATAGGCTATAAAAGGGCTCTCATTAACTCGATAAGTGAGCATAGAATGTAAAAAATACAAAAAATAAAAATAAATGTTGCCATTTTTTTAGGTATTCTCTAATCATGTTAATACATAACAACTCAAAGTTATTACCTACATTTTACATTCGGCATCCAAAACACAACAACCAACAACATTGACAGGGCAACATGGAAGTCATCTTCTATAGACGTGGTCGAAAATTTACTATAGTACCGTTACCGTGGTGGAAAATTGTAGTTCAGCCACTACTTACACCAGAGCTCTTTCTCTTTTCTCGTTACCTAATTACACATAAATGGGCCAAATTGGGTTGTTTTTATCTCAAACGGGTGAAACAACATGTATTTATATTGTATACAACCTCCTAAGCAGTTGTGTTAAAATATTTAAATTACAAATGTTATTATAACATATTTCACGTAACAATATTTAAAGCATTAGTTATTTACAGATAAATGGACATTCAACCCAACCCATCCCTGTTGACCATTACTAATAATCAAATCATGTTAACAGTTCACCAACCCACCTACTAGCCCAATGTTTAATTTTTTCTGCTAATGGTCTATTGATCTCTAGATGCATTTGGAAATGAGTCGCAAATTGTTTTGCAAGCAGGAGGATCAAAGCACAAGGGAAAAAAAGTTAAAGAAAGCAAAACTAGTATCTTGCCTCTCCCTTCTATATTTACTTACGAATGAGTCAGTTCGGTTATGTTAGGAATATAAATATTCATATGAAAGACTCGGTCACCCCGAGTATCTATTAGCATTAAGTTAGCTTGTAGGCTTATTAGTAATAGTTTAGTTATCGTAATACTAGTTTAATTATAGTAGTATTTGTGAAAGTGGATCGGGTCTTTACCCACTATCAGCTCACTCCACAGCCCACATGGGGCTTTTATGTTTGCTGTATAAATACCCTCTCCCACAAAAAGAGAGGGTTGGAACTTCATTTGCACCTAATCTAATATATTTACTTTCTCTCTCTAAAGAAGTCTCCCTTTTTCTTTCTCTCTCTAAAGGATTCGGCCTAAACATCAATCTTGTGCTTGTTATGTGTTATGAATATGTTACAATTGGTATCAAGAGCCATGGTTAGGTTCGAGTGACTGCATATTCACGGATTTCTTATGTGTTCTTGGCCTTTTTTTTCTTGTTTTTGAGGTTCGAATAGATAAGTTGGAGAAACATTGGTTTGAGCTTTGTTTGTGGTTTAACTTGTTAAAACTTGGTACTTTCATGTTTACAAATAGTACTAGTATCGTTTATTGCTAATCTACGGCTCAGTTGGTGTTTTTCTTGGACGTTTGAAGGATTTTTCCTCACTGCGGTTTGGTTCTCGGGATAAGTTCTTGGTTGCGGTTTGTGTTATTTAAAGTCGATTTGTATTGCGGTTTGATCTGGTTTTGGGTTGCGGTTTAGTTTTTAGCTAAAAAGGGAAAAAGACATAACGCAGTGAAAGTGACCTTTTTGTCCTTTGCGGTTTGACTGGCTGCGGTTTGAGTGACTGCGTTTTGACCTGTTGCGTTTTGGTGTACAGCGGTTTGACCAAGTTCTTGCGTTTTGGGTTCTTGCGTTTTGGTTCTGAGGTTCTGCGTTTTGACCATTGCGGTTTGCCTAGTGTGACTGCGTTTTGGTTCTTGCGTTTTGGCTCTGAGGGTCTCTGCGTTTTGAGCTACTGCGGTTTGAACATCTACGTTTTGGTTCTCTGCATTTTAAGGTCCTGCGTTTTGAGCTACTGCGTTTTGGTTCTTTGCGTTTTAAGGTTTCTGCGTTTTATGGTTTCTGCGGTTTGCCAAGCTTGCGTTTTGGGATTGTTGCGGTTAGACCAAAGTTGACTTTTTACGTCAAAACTTCAAACGGCCATAACTTTTGAACCGTAACTCCGTTTTTAGCGAAATACCTGTCAAAACGACCGGAACAGCTTGAATATTGTGAGATCTTACCACGAAGTCGTGAAACGAATTTTTCGAGGCCTAAATCCCTTTTGGAATGAATTTATTGAGGTTTTAAGTTTTCAGTCCAAAATTTCACCGTAACAACTTGCATCAACCAAACCTAATCACAACTAAACAACAGATCAGCAAGTCTAACAAATGATCATCAATTTTAACACTCAATCACTGATCATATTATCGATCCAAACTTTTATCATAACACATTCAAGTAATCATTATCATTTCACGGTTTATTCTTGATTTTTGTAAAATCCCGCGAAAGAATCTATTTCTCGGTTTAAATCATAGAATTGTAAAATCCCGTGCACGTTGATATCATGTCAAACACTTCGGATTCAGTCATAGCTGAGGTACTCAAATTGTACGACATGGTTGATAAACATAAGACTTCCAATCCTGTACAACAAATAAACGTGTTTGATTCTGATAATGCTAACATGGAATCGTCGTGCTCGAATTCTCAAGAGAGAGTTTCATCAGCCACTAAAATTGCCTGATAATACAAAGGAAAGTTGTGTAGAATGTTTTTGACTACTTCACTCACATCTCAAGGTTCTCTTTGAACAACCTGGATACTTGGGAGGATACAAACATGCATTCGCATAACTCTTTGGTCAAGATGTTCAGACTTTCACAGTCAAAATGTTTCTGTATTTAAATCAACTTGAACAACAAATTGACAAAGGAGAATTTTCTGAAGGTAGATCCATGGCTGCCTTTTGTGTGATCAACAACCAACTCCAAGTGTTCATTGATTCGCAATACACTGAGGATTATGATTATGACAGTCAAATGATGAAAAAGTGTTTTGCTAATTATACTGGAATCGAGGTTGACATGTTCAGAGTTACACTACTCCAACTCATGAGTAATGTTAAGGAGTTCATTAATGAAAAAACACAACACATGGGGAATGGGACAGAGTCAAATAAGCATGAAGATAGCAACAGCTCAGGGACTGATATCACACATGGTGTGGATGCAGATCTCAGACCAGTAAATCACCAAGTACCATCTGCTGAGGTACATCTGTCTGATCAACATAATGTTCTTTCTGATGAACGACAACATACTGCTCAAATTAAACCTACTTATGACACATATCTGTTGGAAAAGACTGATAGCAATATCACCTCTGATTCAACAAATACAAGTCATAAGGGCGGAGAAATTGATCAGGATGTTGAATATGATGATGCGTCAAGGTCTTTGCTTACGGCTGAGTTTTTCAAATCTAATGATTTGGTTGAACAAGAAGTTTATAATGAACTTCCAAACAGATTTTTACAGCTTGAAAAACATTGTATTTCACTTGAAATCGCAATGCAGCAAAAGGAAGATAGTTTTCAAACTAACCTACCATGTAAAAATCGGGAACTCCCTGATTTCCGTGAATTCTTTATGATAAATGATTTGAAAGCTCAGCTAGAAGCCAAAAACTTAACGATCAACAACATGAAAAAACGTATTGCTGAGTGTGTGATATGTGTAATGAAGTTAAGGCTAAACATGACAGTGATGTTATTGCAACTAGAAATAGTGAATTGGAACTTAAAGTGGCTGAATTACTTAATGAAAATGAGACTTTGAAATTTCATTGCAATGAACTGTGTGATTCAATCAAAGAAACGAAAACTAAGACTATAGTTCAGACAACCTCTTTGATTGCCAAAAATGATGAATTCAAAGCTCAACTTCAGGAAAAGGGTTTTACAATTGCAGCATTAAAAAACGAGTTAAGAAAATTAACAGGAAATAGTGTGAACACTAAGTTTGCAAAACCATCAATCTTGGGGAAACCAGTTTTACAACCACTTAGAAACCAATCAGTTGTTAGACAACCGACTGCGTTTAGATCTGAACGGTCAAAATTTTCAAAAACACGGTTTGCCTCCCGAGTTGATTCGAAACAAGTTTTGTCAAAACCAATCACTTCACAATCTAGACCTAATGTAAAGGAATATGCTTTTGCAAAACCTCATCATATGAGTGCCTCTAGTTCCTCTAGGATTAGTTCAAAGCGTGTGTCATTTGTGACAGCAAAGGAACATGTTAGACATATAAACAGTGTTCAGAATCACAACCTAGAGGATGCTAAGAAAAACACACATGAAAAGACTAGGAATTTGCCTGTTTCTAAGAGTAGTTGCGTATCGATTAAAGCGATTCCCGTAGCAGATCACTCTAAGAATTCTAGATCTTTTTCTGAATCCAAACACTCTGTTCGCTCAACTTGTCAGAAATGTGTTTTTAATGCAAACCATGATGATTGTATAACAAAATTCCTGAAGAAAGTGAATGCTCGTGCTAAGGTTCAATCCTCTAAGACTAGAAACAACAACAAGCCTGTAGAACCAAAGAGTTATACTCAAAAACCTGGTAGGCAGATTGATGTAGGACAAAGGTCTTCTCTCAACAAGTCTTCCACTGTACATGAGAAACCAAACACTCCTAGATCTTGCCTTAGGTGGATACCGACGGGGAGAATTTTTAAGATTGTTGGTCTTAGATGGATACCTACTAGTAAGCTGTTCACTGATTGCAAAACTAAGGTTGACAGTGAAACCCCAAATGGTTTAGATGTTGATATCACTAACCCACATAAATGCAAACAAACTCTTAATGTTAGTGCAGGTAGTCTTTACTTAAGTGCAGGTACATCGTTCACTCCCATTAAGGAAAGACTCAGAGTTTGGTTGCCGAAAAGACTGATATCTCATAAATTAGGGGTTCATGAAACTCAACTTTGATGAACATGAAATATGACGTCTGTTCACATCAGTTCAGGCCTCGATCTTCATCGACAATGACGTCTGTTCACATCAGTTCAGGTCTCGTTCTTCATCGACATATGACGTTTGAACACCGCAGTTTAAGCCTCAGGCCTCAATGTCAACATAATGGCATCTGCAGACAACACTTCAGGCCCCGTTCCTCAAAGAAAAGAAAGGTGTACGCTTAAGTGCGCTTTATCTTCAGAAGAAGAGAAATCTTCTTGTTTATGACCATTCTCATCAACAAGCTTCATGCTCTTCCCATGCTCATTCAGTCATCAAGTGGATCAACGTACGTTGGAGTATATTCTTATTCACTTGTTCTATCAAAAATGACAACTTCATATGCAATTTTTGAGGGAGAGAAGTGTGAATAAACTAAATGTCAGTCATCAAGTGGATTTACTTACCGTTGATGGTATTCTTATTCACTCGTTCAATCAAAAATGGCAGTCATATGCAATTTTTGAGGGGGAGAAGGGTGAATAAACAAAATGTCAGTTATCAAGTGGATCTACTTACCGTTGATGGTATTCTTATTCACTCGTTCAATCAAAAATGGCCGTTATATGCAATTTTTGAGGGGGAGAAGGGTGAATAAACTACAAGTTGATTGATGTTTGAGAAATGGTCATACAACTTCTGTGCACAACAAGTGCCTCCTCCAACACCAAATGTTCCACTAACAACGGATGACTGGGATTTATTGGTTCAATCGATGTTTGATGAATACTTCCAACCTCTAACGAATGTTGATCATCGAGTTCCTGAAGCTCCTGCTCCGGTTCCCGCTGACTCAACTGGTTCACCTTCTTCAATTTCCATTGATCAAGATGCACCATCTAGAATTACAACTCAGACTACTCAAGAAACCAATCTCCAGTTATTCCTCAAGGTGTTGATAATAACTCTCAAGATATTGAAGTTGCACACATGAATAATGATCCGTTCTTTGGCATTTCTTTCCCAGAACCAGGTTCTGAAGAATCTCCTTTATCACGGATTGTTGTTCCTTCCAATGTGCACTCTGTAAATCAACCACAAGAACATAAAGGAAAATGTCGGCTAAAACTTCAAAACGGCTAAGAAGTTGGACATGGAATGTCAAGTGATCACGAAGTTTATTTGGCATCCCTTATTTGAGATTGAAGTGGGTTTCACGAAGGCTTCTACTTATTTCATCATCGAGACTTCATTTATCGATTGATGACTTGCTTGAACTTATAAAGTTTATGATTGGTACTTGGATTATCTAGTTATACCCGATGTAAGGAGTTACATTATAGTACTCACGGGTTATAGCTATCACTTCAAGGAGTTACATTGTAGTGCTCAGTGTCACACGCAGATGCAGATGTGGATAGTCCCAAGAGGCGTTGCACTTGTTTTGGCTCTTAGTTGAGTGTATAAGGGTACTTAGAGGTTTTTCTTCTGCATCGTTCTTCAATCAACAACAGTGCAAGCTTAAGTAACAAATTTGGAGAATTCTACTTCATTTTCAAGTTTGGTATATCAGGTTTACTTCACCAAGTGGTCACAGCAATAGCCGACAGAACATAAGGGTTGGTAAAGATATTCAGAGAGAGTTTCTGTAGCAGTTGATTCTCACAGGATACATTTGAGCCAATTGTGTTCTTCTCACAAGATCTCAAGTATATGTGCGTAAAATGTGTTGCTGATTTTGAGGTATCAATACCAGCAAAGGGGAAAGAGACATACATCTGAACGCACAACGAGTACACGTGATGAACTTTATACTTCTTCTTAGTTGAAGTTATTCCGGGAAGACAAATGTCATCACCGCAGAGAAAATCAGTGTTTTAACTCGTGGTTTTCGGTGTATTATTCCAACTACGTGGGGGAAGAGATGTAAGAAACAGTTTCTGATGATTAAAGAGGTACACAATTGTATGGTGATTCCTCTTGTTAGTCGGTATCCTACAGAAGGAAATGTGTTCATCCGGGACTTACTTGATTTTGGACTTACTTGATTTTTACGGTACTGTCTTGGTGTTATCATTTCGACAACATACGGGATAAATTGCTTACACTTGGGACTTAGTTGACTTTGGTGTAACAATTCTCATCTGCAATTTCCTGAAGGGAGAAAAGTGCATTTTCGAGTCTTAATTGATTTTGATGTTACGTTTTTGACTTCATTAATGGGATTGAGTGTGTACTTCGGGTTTTTGAGCTTCATACAATGAGACTGATTGCATCACTTCAACTACTTGGGGGAAGTGGCCTCTTGATACTTTTGGTATGCATTACTTCAGCCTTCAGCGGGAAGAAATATGAGAAGAATTACTCAAGCGTGAGATGATACGTTGCTGATCTATTTGATGATCCCCCGAACAGATAATCACGATGATTATTCTTAAAAGGAGCAGCAATATTTGATGTGGTTTGCTACGGATTCCGCTGTGAACTTAACTAATGTAAGCTTGGAAGAGAGCTTTGAATCTGTTCAAAAAGAAGATTGTCTGTTTGGGGGAAGCTATCAAAGCTTCACATTGAGAAGGCTCAAGTTCAGACGATTATTCAAGAGCCTCGAAAGCTTTGGTGGTGAAAGTTTTAGAGATGTTGACTACAGACTTCTACAACGTACAGAACGATATCCTTATTTCGGTATTCATGTCAACATCTTCTTAAATTGAATAATATATTTTGTACATATCTTATACCAAAATGCAAATAGAAAATTATAAAACCAACAAAATGTATATATCACTCATCAAAAAGAAAATAGAAAATTATAAATCCAACAAAAACCCATAAAAATAAGAAAAAACAGAAGATTCCAAAAATAGGTTTTCAAGGCATGTCTTCTGGTATCGATAACATTTATGGTCCTAGAAATGTCATTCAATAATGACATGGGTCTTTAAATGAAGTTCGAGCAGAAGTTCAAAAAGTTTTCAAAACATGCCTAAATGGCTTGCTATTACTTCAGTTATGCAACCCGGTTTTTTCAAAATGAGGAAAGCACGTCGGCAAAAAGACGGTTGTTCCTAACAACGGGTGAAGTTCACCCGGGCATGGATTACTTCATATCCGTGCATCCCCGATTTAGTGCTCGCTTCATTGCATTATTTATAGTATAAGAAGAGAAGTCTTCTTTGTATACAAATAATTTTCCGTCTATGATTCTTCTGAAAATTATTTGTGAGATACATGGTGGTAACGTGTTGTTTGAAATTCTTTCTGACTTGGATTACTTCATATCCGTGCATCCCCGATTTAGTGCTCGCTTCAGTGCATTATTTATGGTATAAGAAGAGAAGTCTTCTTTGTATACAAATAATTTTCCGTCTATGATTCTTCTGAAAATTATTTGTGAGATACATGGTGGTAACGTGTTGTTTGAAATTCTTTCAGACTTGGATTGTTCATAAAATTTGTCACTCAATCAATGTCTACAGCTCTTTAACTAGAATATAGGTCATTAATTGAGGGGGAGAGTGATTTCAAATTTTATATCATCAAACGGGTGTCTTGGTTATCTCATAATTGCTATAAAAGGTTTTGTAGTTAATGGGGTATTTGTTGAAGAGTAACTTACTAAGTTTAATCTCAAATGGCCAAATGTGTTAGTTGTTAGAAAGATTAGGGCATTATGTACAATTTGCGTATAGTTTCCTAGCTTTATGTAACTAGAAGGTCCATTTGTGTCACTCTGGAATCCTCGTTTAATCCCCTAAATACTTTAAAACTCAAAATCTAAAAGAAGTTAGAAAACCTATTGTGTTTGATGTTCTTGAATACTCCACAGGCATTTGTATGATCTGATTGAATGATTTCGAATGTTGATTGAATTTTGTAAGTCGATAGCTGTTTAATTGGTGTTGACGCATTGCTTGTGCTCTCAGAATATGCTTAGGTATGTAGCTATCGTGTTAGAATCATGTCCCTAAGATCCTGAGCTGAATGTTGAAAAATGTGTGAATTGCCATGTTCATGATTGATGGTTGATCTTCATGCTAAATAGTGGTTTGATTAGGATATGAATATGGTATTATGAGTAGGCAAGCTGCTACGTGGTAGCGAGTAATGAAGAGTGAATCTGTATGTATGTATATCTGTGTTGATATTCTTATGCAGATTCCATGGCCGATATGAATGTGCCTGCTCTCGCTCTAACCATTTGATTAGATGTTCAAACTCTATTGATTGGCTCTGAATTCACCACAACAACAACATCAGCAACAACTACAACAACACCTTCAACAAAGCATTACTAATTCTGGTTTCGCTGAGTGGGGATCTACAATACTTGGGAAGTTTTTGTTGGTGGATGGAAAATTGATGTTGACTACTGACTCCCTCAAAGAAGCGAATGAGCACATCATCTGTGCGTAAATGTCCACATCATCTGTGTCGTAACAGTTACTTTGTACATAATAAGCAGTGAATAAATTGTGGTTATTATGTGTCAGTGTATAATTTTTTAAAATTCAAAATCTTCCAAACTTATCATACATGACACTAACATTCTCCCTCATTGATTGGGGGGGGGGGGAGCATAATAATGTTCCATTATCAGAATACATTGAATCAGACCACATTGTCTCCCAAATTTTCTAACTTATTTAAATCAATTGAGATCCCAAATCTCAAAAGGTTTGAAATTTTTGATCGGGGGAGAGAATGGGATTTAAATATGAAAATCTGATAAAAAATGTGATCTTTTGGACTCAAGTGTAGGCTCTCCCATATGTGCTAAACTCTTTCGTATATCGATGCAAATATTGAGGGGGAACGAATGATTTATGATGGCAATCATGGAAGAATACCAAAGACTAACCATTTTATTTAATGTACTGGAGTTATAAGGACGGTAAGGTTAGGTATCAGTTCCCACGATCCCGCCAGAGCCGGAGGGATCTACCCAGGGACAATCCACTAGTTAGTGTAGAAGTCCTTAGGTATGATTAAAAAAGGAGCAACGTGAGAATAAGGGAAGAGTGCCGACTGAGATGGAGCTAGTACTGGAACAAACCCAACAAGGTGCTAGTGATGAAGTCTCGGTAAGCGCTGAAGGGGTTGAAGAATCAAAATGCACTATCGAGTCTAGAGCCAAGAGATCATCCATAAATCTCATTAGGACACATTTCCAATATGCTTGCTGTTTCATACACCGTGAAAAGTAAGAAAACATATATTAAGAGTCCTACGCATTATCCTTGTGGTATTGCCAGAACATCCGAGTGATACGTAAAGTATTCATAATGAAGAGGGAAATCCTTCTAGATCCAACATCAAACAAGCTCTTGGTGGGTGACATGTGAGATCCTTCAAGGATTAAACTAGTGACAACTTGAAAGAAACGATGGGGCGATTCACATTTGAATCAAACTTATTCCAGGAAATGGATTGACGGATGCTTTTGGAAAACCTTTCAATGTGCTCACCAACTAAGTTTCGAGCACATTGAAAGTGTAAATTTTCAAACAAAAGTATTTATGACAGAAATGTGATTCAATTTATAAAACCCTCGTCGTGTTGCATAAAATGTTTATCCAGTGACACGTGAGTGATTTTTCTAATCAATTTCTCATCAATCAGTGGGTATTTAATTCACTGATTCACTCTACCGTGCTGTCTGCTTTGAGACGTTCCGGTATGAGAACATGCTTTGTATGATGATTCTGATGTTAATTCATTGGATGATTCTTTACAACAAGCTGGAAAGTCCTGTCAAGGAGAATTTTCTTTAAAGGGGATTTTACCTGATCACAGGTCGGTCCTCACGGAACCGAAGGTTAATCCAACCACATCGAGCGAATGACAAAGCCATATTCGTTCTCCAACTTTATTACTAACTGTTTTATTTCAGATTTATGTAAAGATGGTGATGGTGGTACCTAATTCCAGCAGAGACATGTCAATCTACACCCCATGCTCACACGACCAATTCACTATCAAAGGATCATGAAAGTTGAGAGACTTACAACAATGCTTCCACAACTCTGATGCAAAGTCTCCTGATCCAGAAAAGTGTGAGCATGTCGGTCCAATGGACACTACATCACATGATGGCGATACTACAAAGGATGAACTTGGAGATTTACGGCGGCTGATGATCTCAAAGCATGCTCAGAGATTACACATACCAAAGGAACATTAATCACAAGATCATTGCTTGAAGTACAAAGATTAATGACCTTGAAGAATCAAGGACTACGAGCTAAGGATTTAAGTTCATTAGAATGCTAGAATTCAAACCGTAATTTCCGGGGTGACCTCCCTTAGGGGGAGATTGTTAGGAATATAAATATTCATATGAAAGACTCAGTCACCCCGAGTATCTATTAGCATTAAGTTAGCTCGTAGGCTTATTAGTATTAGTTTAGTTATCGTTATAGTAGTATTTGTGGAAGTGGGCCGGGTCTTTACCTACTGTCAGCTCACTCCACAGCCCACATGAGGCATTTATGTTTGTTGTATAAATACCCTCTCCCACCAAAGGAGAGGGTTGGAACTTCATTTGCACCTAATCTAATATATTTACTTTCTCTCTCTAAAGAAGTCTCCCTTTTTCTTTCTCTCTCTAAAGGATTCGGCCTAAACATCAATCTTGTGCTTGTTATGTGTTATGAATATGTTACAGGTTAAGTTTTATCTTTAACACGTCAACGACTTGAAAACTTAGTATGATACTTTTTTGGTATGCTTCTTACTTGCAGGTAAAAAAAAAAAAAAAAAAACACTACCCCAAAAGAAAAAGCAAAAGGTATTATTCTTAGTGATCAAGACTATGAAATCCAACTCCGGCTCTATTATAACACAACTACAACTACAATTACAACTAATTTTCCAAATATTCCTATCGTCAAATGCAACAACTATAGCATGACCCACAAATATAGCTTAAAGGGTGTTTGGGGACTATGTTTTGGGATAGATCATCTTGCATTTTTGAAACACAAATATTCAAAATAGTATTTCGTAAACCTTTAGGAAACCTATTCCTATAAAGAAAAATGTGTTTAAAAGTCTCAGCGTGACAGCTATGCAAATGCATAATCTGTTTTAAAAAATGCATTCCCAAACACCCCCTTAATCTATATTATCAAATTTCCAAGCAGAAAAGTTTGAATGATAGAACTTAGCTTATAATAACTAAGCTCAAAATATCAAACTGAAGTTATACAAACGCTACACAATGCGCATAAACATGCTACAAATCCAGGGACAGAGCTAGGATTTTTGGATGAATACTAAGCACAATTTTGACATTGACTATGATTGAACGAAAAAAGGGCAAATTTACTATTCTCAACATGAAAAGAATAACCATGTTAATAGTTGAGCTTACCCGTGTTTGGAAGTGCGTTTTTAATGTGTTTGTCTGCTGATAATAATATTTTTAATGAATATCTTATAGATAAACACAATTTATATTCAATAATTATCTTATAGAAACTTACAACAGATAATTTTGTTGTTTGGATTAAACTCCCTATTTTATTTCCTTACCTGAGGTCCTTCCTGGTTTTTCTAAAAAACTCGGGCATAACGAAAAAACTTTAAGTCTTCTTAGCAAAACGACCACCATAACCCGCTATTGTTCTCATAGCATGCTCATGTCGAGATTCATGAAGATAAGGCTGTAAAATAACCAAAATAAAATAAAAATGAACATGTAAGCTTATTCACATATAGTCAAAACATATAAAGAACAACCCTTATAAGCTATTAATATAATAAGCCATCCCAAGCAACCCATATCCTTACGCTTTCAATAAGAAATCCAAAACAATCACTATATAAATCTTGAAACCTAAGATTAAATTAAGAGTAACATTATCGTAGGGAGTGTTTCACTGCATTTTGAAAGTGATTGTATCCATCATACATATTAATTTGAGTTAAATAATGACACTGGTACTCCACACAGAACGTGGTAGAGTACATTAAGTAGTGGTACTCCACACTCGACGTGTTGTAACAAATAATGTTTCAGAAACTTGCTTTATTTGAAGGTTTTCTGTAGATGCGACAGTTTCAATGCATTTACTTGTTAAAGTGTCCATTATGGTCATATTTAATGTCAATTGGATAATTATTAAAAATAAATAACTACAAATAATGTCGGCCAAATAGTTTGCCGAATGTTATTTCTTTAATGTGATTATATAAATTCCAGTACCCATGATTTACGCACTAAATGCTTATAACAAATTCGAATTCAAGGCAACAACTCTTTCAGTTTAACTAGCTCATACAAACAAAAACTACCTGGTTTTACCCTTTACCAAACCAACATGACCCGCTTATTTTCCCACCTCAAGTTTTTTAGTCCATTCCTGACCCCTTAAACCCATGTATCATCCCCCTAATTTACTTCCAACTACCCCTTATCAAAAAAGATGAGCTAACAGCTAGTGTGTCCACCAGTTTCATGCCAACAAAATTATGTCTAACCCAATGTCATTATGAAGAACCACATCATAGTAATACCAAACATAAACTGAGGATGCTTGAAATTAGCACCGAGACATTGAGATGCATAAATTACTAAAGAAAGAAACGGCTTCTGTTATCAATACTTATCTCAAATTATGTGCAATGTGACTCACGGAAAAGCCAATACAACTTCTTCAAATACAATTTTGGAGCAAGACCATCACTTTTGGAGCAAAACCGAAGCCCTCATAAGTCCTAAGACTCCTAACAGATAATGCACATAAATTTAAGATAAAAGAAGAGAGAAGGAAGCACGACACTCACCAAATTCTTTACTTCCAACTCAAGACCACCTTTAGTCTAAATATTATATAAGAAAACTTAGGGTCAAAAAAGGGCAGGACACGTAGTGAGTCAAAAAGGATAATTTGTACGGGTTTACCCAAATAACACTTCTTACTAACGCTTTCTAAGTATATGTAAACAATTAGTATGCCAAACATGATTAAATGTTTATACCATTCCAATAATAATCAAGTATTTCTAATAAAAGGGGAGGTTTTATACGTTACTAATGCTATTTGAGTAACTTTCACCCCATTTGACCCATTCTTATTTAGCTACTCTTTTAACCCATATGTGTCTTAAAATGGAACATAATAAGCCATAAGTAAACCAATCGAAAACTCTGATGAAATATTATCAAGAAAAACATTCACCACCACCTTTACAAAATCTAAAAATCATCCGAAAACGCAAGTCTATAAAAAAATACACACCTTTGAGTTTAATCCTAGCTTCGTGAAACCACCCATGTTCATCTCTGGAATCCAAGCAACCTGAGACACAACTATATCATGCATTGCAACAGTTTGCTATGTACCACCTAATGGCCACATCTTCACTTGCTTATCACAACCGCCAGTAAAGACCATTAAACTAATAGCAAATGAATCGCAACTGAAAGATTAAACACAAAAATCATTCTTTCGAATGTAATATATACGATTTTGAATATTTTTTGGAATATATTGAGATAACTCAACTTGTTTTTACTTTTAATAGGCAAAATCAAACATATTTTATAGATTTAGTATATCATAGTTAAAATATACTCACATTTTAAAACTTATTATCATTAAAATAATGAATATTGTTGTAAATGTTTTGGTATATCAGAGTTATGTATATTGTTTGAGTTGATTATCAAGATAAAATATGATCTTATGGGTTAACATCCATGTCTTATCAAGGCAATACTGTCACTTTAGTACTCACAAACCGAATACAATCCCCAATCAACCTCTTAGATTTCTCTTTCGATGTCACATCCACCCACTTCTATCAATCTCCACTATTTTCAAGCCTGTTACTCCCTTACAATATAACAACCTCGTATCAAAAACACATCACAACCTTACCTTACACCTGAATTCCTGAACTACGTTATTAGCAGTATGCAAAGCTGCTTTAATTTCCTCTATCTCATGTTTCCTCGATTGCTTCGAATACACTTCTATCTTTACTTCTCACATAGTGTAGCACTAAGTATTCTCATAATCAGCTTAAGAATAGGTCACATGCTAAGCAACCTAATCATCCTCAAGTTCGACATTATAATTTCATTTAATCATCTACCTAATACCTCAAATTGTGGTTCCCATAAAACTCATAGTGAACCATCATTCTTAATCTTCTACTCTTCCTCAATATCGATGAATTCTTGTGTAAGCTAAAGTTAACTATTTCTCTTATTATAAAATTACATTAAATTAAGGCCTTCCAAATAAAATTGAACATCATAGCCAACTCTTAACCCTCAAAGTTCCTAGATCTAATAGTGGTAACTCCACAAAAATTACTAACAAATAACACAGATAATTAATAGTAAGTTCAATTCTAACTTCAAAAAAAAATCATACCCCATCAAAATTAGGATATAAAGTTTATAACTTTAAATAAATAACATGAAAAAAAAAATCAAGTCTTTAAGAATAAAATCCAAAGATCTATGTAACATATCCTTATCTCAGAATCTTTTCATTCCTATAAACAACAACAATACACATATTCAATATAAATCCACTCTAAAAAACATAATTAGCAAAATTAACCATGGGCCAGAAAAGCAACTAATATAATCGAAAACATTAATATTATTTAAGTAGAAGTAGAAAATTAGACATGGAACCCAAAATCTTACCAAAATTAAGGATCATATCTGATTCTTTCAACTAATTTGAGGTATAAACTGACTGTTGAATTGAATGAATTGTAATTAATTTTGAGAATCTACATGATTGTGATATTCGACTTTGGTTCATCAACGATTTAGGGTTAGGAACTCCAGTGAACTTGATTTAGGTTTTGTGAGAGAGAGTTGTTGATCGGTTAATGTGTTTTTTTTTCTTAGTTTCAAATTACATAATACACCTTTTAGTAAGTGTAGATTACCCCATCTTCTCATAGCTTTTTGTCTTTTAATTTTTGACACATTTATTTTTTAGCTCAAATTAAAAAAAAAAAAGTAATAAAAAAAAAAAAAAAAAAAAACGAATTTACCAATATATTTGCCAAACAAGGAATTGTATAGATTTTTTTGATAAAAATAATTAAAGTAAATAAATAATAATAATATAATATTACTTAATAAAGAATAATTTGATTTTTTTGAAATGTAAAAGTCCCGCTTGTGGTTTCATTTTATTATATAAAAGATTCATCATACATAAAACAAGTTAATATCACTCCTGATTTTCCCACACATATGCATTTAAAAAAGAGTAAACTCCAAAATGCATCCCTGTGGTTTACCTCGATTCGCACTATACATCCCTCTCGTAAAAGTTTCAAAAGATACATAACTCCGTTAGTAAAAGTTAACCTATCTACATCCCTCCGTTAAAATAAGGACAAAAGGCGCAAATTATTTCTCCGTTATCTCCTAACGAGAAAGAAAATATTTACACCGTTAGTCCTCTGGGTTAATTGTATTTGCACAGTTAGTCATTTTTTTACGTTTTCGTTCATTTTTCACGTTTTTGTCTTTTTTTCCGTTTTCGTCCGTTTTTATTACGTTTTCGTCCGTTCTTTTACGTTTTCGGCCACTTTTTTACGTTTTCGTCCGTTTTTTACGTTTTCGTCCTCTTTTTTACGTTTTCACTCATTTTTTTTACGTTTTCGTCCACTTTTTTATGTTTTCGTCAGTTTTTTTTCGTTTTTGCCCGCTTTTTTTTTACGTTTTCATCCATTTTTTATGATTTTGTCTGTTTTTTACGTTCTCGTCTGTTTTTATTACGCTTTCGTCTGTTCTTTTACGTTTTCGCCCACTTTTTTTATGTTTTCGTCTGTTTTTAAGCTTTCATCCGTTTTTTTATGTTTTTGTAACAACACGTAATTTTTTCGACATGTTTTATTCGGAGAACCGTCGATTTATTTTGCGTTTGGTATTATTCGTGAGTAACTAGGCATATATATAGTCGATGTTATTGGAAAAACAGTTTTAAAAATGATGGCGCAAGTTAAAAATACTCGGGAAACCATTTTGACACCCAAACTAGCCCCGTTAGCGTTTAATGAAAAGATTAGCTAAATAACCCTTCCCACCCTTGCCTTAAATTACAATTTTAGTCCTTGGGGGAAATTAGGGTTTTCACATAAGGTCCTAAGGGGCTATATAAGCCCCACTTATACTCTTTTAGGGTTAGTGATACCCTATTGCTTCTCTATAGCCGCCCCTCCTCTCTCCTAAAATCCGGCCACACCTTCGGCCACCTCCGAGCAATGCCACAGCCCACTATCACACCACACCACCACCACCAAACTCACTCTCGTGATCTCCTTACTCCATTTAACCACCACACGCGCCCCAAACACCCTTCCACCATCGTGTACGCGCCACTACCGCCCGTCTTTTCTTGTCATTGCCGTGTTTCATCATAGGTAGGTATAGATCGAGTTATAAACTCGATCTAAACATAGAAAAACCATGTGTGGTGAATCGGTGTGAGTTCCAAATGGTTTTAAATGGGTTCTTTTATATAAAAACGTGACGAAAAATTATTGGTATCATCATTTGAGTATCAGGTTCGTGTCGAGATTTAATACCGTGAGCATAAGCTCACGGCCGAGGTCCTATTCGAAGCTTTTAAAAGCTTGTCGAGCTTATGGTTAAGCTTATTATGAGTTTTGAGTTATTTTCTTCTTTTGATTCTTGATTGGAGTCGGTTTCGGGTCGAAACCTACTTAGGGTTTAGACTAATGTTAGGGTTGATTATTTTTGGAGTTTAAAATGAAGTTTTGTTGATTGTGGTTTGGAGCCGAGACCCTTGAGGTCCGTTTAGTTGTGTTTGTCAAGAAGGGATTTGAGTTCGAGACCTCCCATGTTCTCGGCTTGGTGAGTTTAGTTGTAGCGTGGTCGTAGTCGTGAGTCTAGCCTCGAACCGAGTAGGATTAGCCTCGGTCGAGCCGTAGATATTGTGGCCGAATTGTTGGTTATGGCCTTGTGGTTATGTCTTGAATTTGATAACTATAATTGTGGTATTTTGAGCAAAGTCGAGTGTCGCCGAGACTCAGTAGTCTCGTCGTGGCCTCGACAAGCCAAAAAAATATATGCATGTTAGACTTGTATTTGGACTTGTGACTATTGAGGTTGACTTGTTGACTCGAGTATAATGGAACTCGAATTGTGACTCGGAACGTGACATTGACTCGATATATATTTAGTCTAGAAATTGAAATGACAAAATAAAAATGTGGTATAATAAATAATAATGACTTAAGATATTACTTAGTAAAATAATTTGTTTATAACAAATTATTTTGTTATCTAATATCGATGTTTAAAAAGGAAAGACAATTAGTGAACTAAAAATGAAAATATGTACGAGTTGTTAAGCGTTCCGAGGACATGCTTATCGAGGAATACCACTTAGATTAATTATGTGACTTATTATTGAATGTTTGGTAGTCGGAATTACTTGGGAATAAATGGTAACAATTATTACTTTAACACGTTGGTAAACTTATAAATTGTTCGACATGGTAACGTTCCATTAGGGGACGAGCCATGGCGAATTAATGTTTTATTATATAAAACATATAAGAATTATAACTTAATGGGATGTTTGGGAAAAATACCGAAGACAACCAATCTATTCACTTAATTTGGGTGTGTTTGATTTGTGTGGTTTATTTTCTTTAACCCCGTCGTTTCGTTTTGAGTTCTGTATCGATTTTCTCGTCGATTTCGATTGTTTTTTTTTCTTTTGGCGTGCGTACTCTTGATTCGTGTCTTTCTTCCGTCACACGAATGATGATACCCAACTTTTACTAAAGGCTAAGAATATATTATTTTTGGAATTGGATTATTTTGGGAATGGAAATGATTGATTTTGGAAAGGGAAATATTTAACTTTTTGAGACTTTTATGCTTTTAGTTATCGTGTGGAATATATTTTGAGACCAATTTTATATTCTTAGGTTGTGCCGAGTCCGTTGTGTCGTGCTGTCATAGCTGCCGTTGTACTTATACCCCCGTGTACCGTTGTGCCTATATCCGGATACCGTTGTGATATGCTCTAGATGCCAGTTGTGTCAGTTGTGATATTTGCATTGATGTGGATAAGGTGAGTTCATGGCCCCTACTTTTCCTGGTTTTATAAGTGTTTTGGTAGAGAATACATGCTCGTTTTCAACTAAACTCAAAGATTGTTATTTGGATACACGAATTGTTTACTCAAGTTTTGACTGTTTGGCTGAAATATCTGACCTGGTTATTTGAATGCATTATGTGTTTACATGTTCATTAATGTGGCTTGAAATTGTGATTGTGGTTTATGAAACTGCTATGTGAGTTGGCTAAGGACATTTTTCGTATGAGCCGCATCTGTGCGGGATGGTTATTGTTATGAGTTGCAATAGTGCAAGATTATTTATGCAAGGGCTCTTTGTGCCTAATTATTAACAATGGCTCTGTGTGCCTATTATCAGGGGCTTTTGTGCCTATAGATTATTATAGTGTGCACCTATAGGGATTTATTGTTACATAACGCAATCTTGTGCGTACTTATGACTACCGGTCGCAATTTTGTGTGTGGTTATTGTATTATGTCGCAACTTGTGCATATTTATTATCACATGGTGCTCCTTGTGCACTGATAATGTGTTGATTTCATGAGTTAGTCAGCGTAACAGTTAAATTTGCGTGTCACTATATGAGTGTAGTATATGTATGATTGATTATGGTTCAAGATGTTTTGATTATGATATTATTTGCGGATTTGGTTTTGGAACAGTGATTTAGGTAGTGTGAGCCTACGTTGAATTTGACTTGTTTGTGAACAATGATTTGAACTCGAAAACCTTTTGGTTATACTATACTGTTTTAAACTAAAACATATGAACTCACCAACCTCGTGTTGACACTTTTAGCATGTATTTTCAGGTTAAGGCGATAGCTTATTTTTGGAGGCGCTTGGCAAGTGGCATGGTCATAGACGACTCTGATATATATGTTGGGACCGCCTTACTTATTTTATGGGCCTATTTCCGCACTACTTTTGAATAATGTAAATTTAACACTTTATGTTAATGAATTTTATTCGAAATGATTGTTGTGAAAACCGTTCTTTGTACTTGCGTTGTGATACCAATTGAGTAGCACCCCAGTGACATGTATGCTTCCGCTGGACATGATTTTGGGGTGTTATAGTTTGGTATCCGAGCCTAGGTTATAGAGAACTGGGTATATTTTTAAAACTTTGATTATAACCACTTTTGCGAAAATTTAACCCTATGACCGCCACGTGTCTGCCTGCCAAGTCGGAGCCTCATTGGTGATTTTTTTTGATGGCGTATGTGATTAGACGTTTGATGGTATATGTGAAGAGATAATTGATAACATATTTGTTGAGATGTGTGCTTGACTATTGGATATCTTATATCCGCCTATTTTAGCTGTTTACTATAAGCATTTTCATATGCTTATGCACGCACCGAACCTGTCACAGAGTTACGCTATTTCCTTGCGTAATCTCATTATTTGATTTCGAGTTTGTACACTCGTCGTGGTTTTTCGGAATGATTTAGATGTAAGGGACATATTGCTAGTATAACTAGGCTGAGTATTTCAAAATTCATTGAACCTCAGGTGAATATAGACTGATCACCTATATTCAACCAGGGACAGTGGGACATAGCCTGATCACCTATGTCCGACTCATAGGTGAATTTTGCGATACTGGGAGTAGTTATAATGGAATTATTTTCGGGTTGGTTTTTTATTTTGGTAATGGTAAACTTTTGTGTGTGTACACGGACATTGAATATTACTTCCACACACATGACACACTGGCATCACAACACCTCATGAACCGTAATACACCTGACACCGCTATACTTATCCATTTATATGGAATTTCTGTTTATCGCCTTCTGACCGTAATTTGCATCGGGTCGGGTTAGACCCGATTGGCACCGTTTGAAACCGAGTTGCTTATGTGTAACTCATCAAAATTGTAATAAGCCCAAATAAGTTTATTGGCTATGTTTGGATTCGGTTTTGGCTACGTTTGGATTTGATTTTAGCTACATTTGGATTTGATTCCATCTACGTTTGAATTTGATTTTAGCTACGCTTGAATTTGATTTTAGCTACATTTGGATTTGATTTTGACTACATTCGGATTTGATTTTGGCTACGTTTGGATTTGGTTCTGGTTATGTTAGATTTGATTTTGGTTATGTTAGATTTGGTTTTGGCTATGTCTGAATTTAGATTGCTGGATTTTTTGATTTTGGACCTCATTCCGGATTTGGAATTGTTATTCGACCTTGTTTTATTGTGGTCTTGTTACTGTGGGAAACTAGAAGGGGGGTTGAATAGTTTACCGGTTTAAAATCTTCTTTTAAAAATCTTGTTTTAAAAGTTGGTTATTGGAAACTTTGATTCGAACTCTATGTGTAATCAATCAACACCAATATGAACTACACACTAAGCTAAGTAATAATAACAAATAAAAGTAAAGAGTAGAGTTGGAAAGATCAAACCGAGACAGAGGATTTATAGTGGTTCGGCTACGAAGCTCTTCTTCGCCCTACTCCACTCCCCGAGTACCACACTCGAGAGTTTCAAACACTATATCAACAACCTCCCTTCAGGCGGAGAAAATCGTACACGTCGCTTATCCTATTTCCGACACTAAGCTAGATGTCGAGTGCTAATCTTAGCTAGCACCAATCTACCAAGGTCCACGTGACCAAACACACAAGCCCAATGGCTTCAAGAGATCACCAAGATCTCAACACGATCACAATGATCAACACTCACTTCACTCTACTTGACTAACACTAACCTAATGACCCTTGATCTTCTTGATCAATCACACAAGCCCAATGGCTTCAAGAGATGTTCACTATCTCTATAGATCACACTTGATCTTCACTCTCACTCACAAAAAGAAAATAAACTTGATGTATGCTAAGACACAACAAGGTTGTAACAAATGTTACAAAAACCTATCAACTATAACTCTAGTATCTTCTTGATTACTTGAGTTCTTCTCTTGCCAATGAAGAGGGATGACAACACCTTGTATCAACTTGGATACTTGTGTTCTTCTCTTGCTAGTGAAGAGGTATGAAGAGGATCACTTGAAGGATGATTGGATCACTCTTGAAACAAAGAAAAACTAATCTAATTGACCCTAAGAAGTGAAAGGTGTGAGAGGGTTTTACTAAGGGATTTTTCTGTGTGTGAAGGGTGCCTAAAACTGTGAAAGAGGTGGGTATTTATAGGCAAAGAAAATCTGAACGTTACAATTCAAAATGGTACGGACGGCTCCACTAAATGACCCACGGCTCCGTTAAATTTAACGGTACCGTGGAGCCGTGGTAGACTAGGACGCTCCAAATTTTGTCTTTTCTGGTGAAAACTTATTTGGGGAAGGTTGGAGCTGATTTTGGGGGAAAAATAGCTGTTGTGATTTTCAAACTTATTTTTCCATTAAAACATTTCTTAATATTTCAAAAATAATTTGTCATGTGTATTTTTGAAAAAATGTTTTGTCCCATTTAAAATGTGAATTTTCAAAACATGAATTCACTTCTTTGATCACTAGTCCAAGTTGTAACTTTGTTCAAGAGTGATTTGCGTAGAAACGGGATCTTCCGATTAAAAACTTGTTAACGTTAATTTTAACGTAACGTGAGTTCACATTTTGTCATCCTCAAAACGTGAAGTAATCGAAAGATATAAATAACGTTTTTAGAACATTATTTGCATCAACAATCTCCCCCTTTTTGATGATGACAAAATATAAACTCATTTTAGGTTAAAATTAATTTTAACAATTAACAAGTTTTTAATGAGTTTACTCCCATTTCTCCCCCTTTTTGTCAAATCAAAAAGGTGGTTAAGGCTCCCCCTTGATGTGTACTCCCCCGCATTTAGAGAACACAAAGGAATCGAGCAATGGATCGTGCTACAAAACAAAGTTAGACGACAAATATACAATATCTAACAAGTAGCACATTTGTGACAAATAACCAACCACAAGAAAAATTATGGCTAAGAAGCCAAAATGAAAAGCCCATTACATAAATATGAAATAAATGTCATACATAAGTATGACTACAATAGAAAAGCAAATTAAACTAACAAGAAGACACATAAACTACTAAAGTAACATGAGGCTTCTAGATTTGCTTCCAACTTCAAAAGGTTCCTAGGTATTTATTGGAAAAGACTAAACATGACTATGTTTAGTTGGATGGGCTATGTGGTGGTGGAGGTGGTAAAATGATGGGTCCTTGTGGTGGTGTGAAGAGGTGTTCAAGGTAGGAGAATTGAAGATTCAATTCATCTCTAAGGCCCATGATAAGGAGTTGGTTGTGGTGACAACACGCACAACTCAAGGTGTGTGGTTGTAGGGGATAAAGGATGGGATGAACCATTAAATGTTGAAGTGATGGTGATAGGGAAGATGATGAGGTGTTGGTGGTAAGTTCAAAAGGTGATATGGGTGATAGGGCTAGTGTGAGGGCTAAAGGTTGTGGTGATGGTGAAGATGATGGGGTGAAGGTTAAAGGTGTGTTGGTTCTAAAGGTTGTGGAGGATGAGGATGTTGATTTGGTTGATGTTGCCTTGGATGGAGCATGGGGTGTAGTGAAAGAAGATGATGATTTGGTTGAGGCTATGGGTGTGTGTGTATCATCATCATCATCCAAGGTGAGATCAATGAAAATTGTCTCTTTGGTGTTTGGTGAGATTTGTGATGTGTGAGTACTCTTGATCCATTGATCAATTTGAGTGGTTTCATTTGTTGGTTTGATGTAGAATTTTTGCTTCTTGAATACCCTTGATCCCATGATTGTGATATGGTGAGTGTGAAGGTGTAAGGATGGGTGTAAGGATGGCAATGCATAATGTTAGCTTAAATAGCCAAAACATAAGCATGCAAGTTTGAAATGTTTGATTTGGGGATTTGGGTGCATGGGAATCAGGTTTTGGTTGCAGATTTTCTAGAAAAGATAGTCAAAAAGTGGAAGAGAATAGCAGTTTTCGTCTTCCAGAGGCACGGCACCATTAAAGGTGCTACGGCACCACTAAATTTAGTGGAGCCGTGGCCTATTTAATGGAGCCGTGGGCTCTTTTGACCTTCTTTCCAGGTCTGCAGGTTTTAGGCAGCCTAAATGGGGAAATTTCTGGGGAATCCATTGGCTGCAAATCTCAAAGCCTCAAATTACTAAACACATAGAATTCCTAAAGCTAGTTTCAACTAGCAACTAACATGATCATGTGATCATCTATGTATTTAGGCAACTATTAAGCATGCATGAATTCAAGCATTTTTAACATCTAGTGCATGTAATAAAATAAACTAACATGCAAGATAAAGCAACATGAGGATTAATTAACAAGAAAATTAATCATGTTCAAGTGTTAAAAGGAAACACATCAACCAAGTTAATGTATTAGGCAACAATGCCACAAACTATTAGTAGTATTTTAAGCATAATACTTATATAGATAATACTACTTAAGTTATTTCCATCTAATCCTTTCTTTTCCCCAACTTCTTAATTTTGTTCCCAAGCCCTTTTAGAGTCTTCCCAATAGACTTGAAACCCCCGACAGTTTGCTCATGCATCTCCACTTGTCTATTGTAAATTGTAGTTTGTTCTCTCATCACTTGGGTTAGGTTGATCATCCCGTTTTCAGGGAAGGTTGTACGTCGAAATGATGAGGTGTCAAGGTTGTCGAAGTAGACGTCAGGAGAAGGAGAACGTGTACAAGACGTTCCTTCTTCGTTCACCTCATCATCATCTGCATGCATGGGTTGAGATGATGATTCATGACCGAAGGAAGAGGATGAGAGAGGAATGTCGGAAGTGGATTTACGACCATGCTTGGACCCTTTGTCCTTACGTTGCTTTGTGCGACGTTGTGGTCCACCAAGAGGTTTCATAACAGGATTGACTAGGACATAGTCGACACTTTGGAGATTTGGAAAATGTTCCATGACCCAATGGAAAAGACGAGTAAGCAGCATACCATATGGCATGAGCTTGTCCGAACGACTGTGAATATTGGCCATCCTTTTGACCATATAGCATGCGAGGTTATATGGTTCTTCGATACTAATACAATAGAGCATATGGGCGAGACTCGCAGAGACGTGATCATGGTTGCCCGCAAGGCTCAACACGTTCTCACGAAGAAGGAGTTCCCAACTTCTAAGGTCGGGAAGGAGTTCTTTGAGGTAGATACGGTTTGGGTCAAGGTGGAGAATTGAACCATCATGTTTTTGATACGTGTGGACGACTCGAGGTGTTTGGATGACTTGTTTAATGGACTCGAGGTCGGGAATTTCAGTGCGATAGGCACCTACATCCTCAAGATTATAGAAGAGAGACTCAAGAGTATGGTCTTTAGTGTATGCACACTGACCATATGCAGGAACACCGAGAATTTGTCCAATCTCGGAGACAGACAGAATGATATTTTGGTTTTGAAACAAAAAATCAAGAAAAACATTACCATCATCATCAGTGAAGGTACGGACTCGACTATAAAACTCGAGAACAAAACGAGGACAGACTTGATCGTTTATTTTGTATAAACAATCAAACTCGATAGAAGGAAAACAGACACGAATATTGTCTGTTGTGACATAGAGTGCATCGACTACACGCCCTTCGTGTATGTATCGATTTTGGACTTTTGCGAAATAAGCTTTTTGCTCATTAGGAATGTTTAGATTTTCAAGAGTACTACGAATGTATGGTTTGGTATCTTGATAATCATTTCGAGGCATTGTTTGTCTACAAAAAAAATATTTTTGTATATGGTAGTTCATTGCATTTTAATGATTATACTTCTAGTGTGTGTGCCTAAATGCAAACAATGTGGAGGTGCGGCAATCTCGACTCTAAAATTATCCTAAAGAGATTACCCAAACGCTCCTAACTTCACATTTGCTAAATCAAATATGTCGATCAATACATATCAATTATGTACTTCGAGCCATATTTGAGAGTTCATGTATGCATGCAAAAACGTTTTTAATTTGCATCAACAATGTATGAAAAAGGTTTCATGATCCTAGACTTGTGAAGTTTAAAAAAAAATGATCGAATTGGGGTGTTTGGCAAATGCCTCAACATGGTGCTAATCAAGCTTTAAGATTGAAAAGCTTTAATGCAGAACGTTCCTAATTCAATTTTAATCATCCTAAACATGATTCCATTACAAATAAACAGTCATAATCCAAATTTAGTGATTAATTTCGGATTATGTTTTGCAATATAAGTGGGTTTTTGGAAATCCTAGGTTTAGGGAATCATGTGAATACTACATTGTCTAATCCTAGTCTTAATTTCACAAGGGTTTAACTAATTATGAAAATCCCCAATTCGGATTTATACTCAAGAACAAACCCTAGACTCAAATTAAAAGAAAATAAGAGTGAATTACTTACAATTGATGATGTTGTGGTTAGGATTAGTTAATTCCAATGCCTCAATCTTGATTTGCAAGAGTTTAGTTGAATTATGGTGTTATTGTTCGATTTTGACAGCAAGTGGAAGAGGTTTTTGTGAGTTTGGAAAGTTTGTGCAGAAGAAAAGAGTGACTGGGCGCGTTTTTTCAGATGCACGGCTCCACGGTTCCACTAAACATTAGTGGAGCCGTGGCTCTTTAGTGGAGCCGTATATCTGATTGTCCAGTTTTTCTTCTGTTTTGACTTTTGGCTGATTAATCTTACTTATTTAGTAAGACTTTTTGACACGAGGAAAAAGTTTATACCTAATAAACTTTTTGACGAAAGATGATTAAATGGGATGACCGGAAATGACCTTAGTGTTTCCGAGGAAATTGACTAAGACGTCATTGGATGAGGATTTACTTCTAGTATTTCCCGTGAAATGAATAGAAGTTATGAGTTGTGTTTAGGAGGATGACTATAATATTTCCCATGAAATATTTAATTAGTCGGAGTACGCGACACAAGGAATGACTAGATATTTCCCGTGAAATATTCATGAGTCATATGACACAAGGAATGACTTCAATGTTTCCCGCGAAACTTTCAAGAGGTCATAGAAGGGATGAAAGGTTATGAGGCATGACGTGACGGATGACTTTAATATTTCCGAAGGAATATTCAAATAGTCATGAGCGGGATGAGAAGAATGACTTGAAAAGTCATATGACGAGACGCGAGGAATGACGTTAATATTTCCAGTGAAATATTACGAAGACATGGGATAAGGCTTAGGGAATGACTTGAAATTTCTAATGAAATATTCAAGAGTCATGAGTCGAGAATAGAATGGAAGTGTGAGATGACTTTAATATTTCCATAGAAATATTGAAATAGTCATTAGCGGGATATGAGGAATGACTTGAAAAGTCATATGATGAGACGTGAGAAATAACATTAATAATTCCAATGGAATATTAAGAGGTCATTTGACGAGAATGTAAAGGTTAAGGTGAGAAGAAATACTTTTCAAAGAAAAGATTTCTCATTCGACGTTATCATGACGGAGGAGATGTCTTTCCGCGGGGAGATGACGCACTTCGGCGAGCTTCGTTCATGAGCAAACTATAGGGTTCCCGGACAAGTCTAATGGCATCTTGACTGCTACTCTTCACAGGGAGTTGTCTCATCTATAGTGTTTGTTGTCATGCCTTTCCGGCGCTTGCGAACCCGGTTTCGGTCGTGGTGACAATAAGAGTAGTTTGTTTCTTGGGGAACCAAGATGTTTGTTAATCAACCTGTGAAGGTACAAACATTACTCATTATGTTTCAACCCACATTAACTCTCACATTAACAGAGTTGGTATAGAAACATTTTCTATATCAATCTCCTCAAGATATCGTAATCTCAAGTGTATAGTATCTTTAATGTATGGTATGATACATTAAACACTTTGATGTAAGAAGTTTTAGGGTACTTCTTACAAGTGGGCACAAAGCCAACACTATTCATGATAATGGACCTACTTGCTGTTAGGTAAACTACTTTACCTATTATGCCCCTAATCTAGTTATATCCGCGCACTCACCTTCTTCGTCTCTTGTGAGTTTCGCATTTGCAGATATGGGCGTTATTGTCAATAAAGACTATTACTTAAACTATGTATCTTATACATATAGTATATATAAGTTTACAGGGATACTTCATTTAGGCAAGATTACGAATGTGCAAGGAAGGGAACTTGATTCACTTATCAATGCTTAATTCAAACTTGTCACGCATGATCTTCAAGCGATCATCGAACATTTCTGGACAAGTTGAATTTGGCATGATGAGATGTGAATAGAGTTTATGTGTTATAGTGCCTACCATGTTAGATTCTAACTACACTATTTCATGCCAAACATTACTGTGGAACGGTTTTGTTCGTTTGAGATATTTATGTATTGAATGTGTTTAGCATGCGGAATCTACTACAACACACTTAAAGAAACACAAGGTGGTGAGTTTAAGTAAACGTGAGAATGCAATGAACAAAGAACACAGCTTTGGTTAACACAAAACGATTCAATATTATTGATGAAATAATACGGATGATCTAAATATCACCGGATTACAAAGTAATCTTGAATCTAAGATTGTAAAAAGGATTTGTGAATTGAAGTAACTAAGTTACTTGAGAGATAGTTTTGTTTTGGTTAATAGTTGAAGAGATGCATGCATGAAGTGGTGACTAAGATATCCTTTTATAAGATAAGGATATCTTATTACAAGATTGTCAAGTGGTTGAATATAAAACTATACTTTGACTATATTGGCGCCTACAATTAAATACAACTACCAATGTACAACTCTGATAATATTCTTCTGTACACCACAGAAGACTAATCTACTTCTATATAACGTATAACAATGTACAAAGACTAATAATTCAACTAAATATCTATTACAAAATATCTAATCGACTTGGCATAAGCTTGGCAGGCTCTTCATCAACTAGCAGTACCTTCTACCCAGAAGGTACTGGTAGAACATCTTCATACACTTCAAAATCAACTAGCAGGCTCTTTAACATCTTTGGCAGGCTCTTTGACTTGAACATTTTATTCCCAACAATCCTCCCCTAAACTTGTTATTTCCATTAAAATACACAAGTTTCTGATGAATAAAATACATACCTTGAGGATTTGAGGGAACTCTTCCAAAAACCTTCATTCTCTGTTCTTCCTTTTTCTTTCATATTGCTCAGATATGCTCTTCAACAAACTCTAAACAATTTCTGAGTTCTCATCATCTTTGTCACACCTTAATCTCTTGGAGATCATTGTTTTAAGCACTTCATAACTAAGTGGATACTCTTTCTCAGCCAACATAAAGAGTTCTATCCCACTCTGTGTGAAAAGGTGATGAATATTGCTATGGCTTAGAAATTCCCAAGTTGTTGAAGGATCATAATAGGGAAATTTCCAATGAACATCTTTGGGTTCAGGATCAAACATCCTATTGAATTCTACCCATAGTTCCTGTTCCTTAGCATCTGAACTAGAAGTTGTGTCTAGCCTAATCTGCACTAGATTCCACAATTCTTCCAAGTCTGCTCTGTCACATGCTCTAACTAAATTTTCAAAATTCTTGAAGATAGCAAACTGACCCCCAACCCTTGTTATTTTCCATGATTTTCCTAATCTATCATGGTTGATCTCCCAATCAATAATAGGTCGTCTACAACAAATTGGATCAGCATGTATGATAGTAGGCAAAGTAATCAACATTTTACTTACTTGCTCTGTGTCCAATTTTGCTACTTCTTTCTTCTGAGCATCCTTCTTCTTCATTGAGGGGTGTACATCAGATGGAACATTGTAGTAAAGACTTTTGTAGGCTTGAAGATACAGGAAGAAGATTTCATCAGCAGATTTCTTCTTAAGTTGATAATCAGTCCAATTTGCTTGACCTTTCAGAAATCTCTTCATAAAAATCACCTGATCTTTCTGAGCTTGTCCTACCTTAAAACCTCTCTTCTGACTTTCCTTCATCTTCTCAAAAATGTCAGCCAAAGCTGCTTCTTTATACTTCTTGTTGATGAATGATTCAAGTGCTTCTGTTTTCTCATCAGAATTGAGATTCTTGTCATTTACTATAATTGCTGCTTGACCTTTCACAATTGGATCATTATTGATAATCCATAGCATCTGTGCATCAAAGGTTTCTTGAGCAATTTGAGTATCAAGAAGAGTCTGAGCAGCATCTTCAGCATCTTTCTGCTCTTTCATTACTGCAAGCATTCTTGAAGCTTCAAGTGCTTTTAGCTCTTCTTCATGAACCCTTTTGGCTTCTTCTTCTCCTAAAGCCATCTGAATTTGCTGAGTTCTTTTCAACTTCTTGGACTTTGGCTCATCTTCAATCATAATGCTTTTGCCCTTATCCTTTGGAGTTGGTATTTGTGATGGAGCAGAAGATTGCTCATCAGCAGCAAAAATCCTCCCCTGAACAAACAAATTCCCTTGAGGCTCTAAATCCCTCTTTCTCTTGTACACTTTCTCAGCAGACCCTTTATACCCCATAGCCAATAGCCTTTCTATCCTAGCAGGCTCTTCTTCTGGCCTAGCAGGCTCTTGCCCTGCTTCAACAGGCTCTTCATCATAAACTTGAGTTCCTTCATGGAATTCAAATTGAGCCTCTTCCTCATCTTCAGCACTATCCATCCTCCCCTTTTTGGAAGAGTGACCTATCCTATCATCATCTGACTTTGAAGAACTAGATAAAACAGCCTTTGCAGAACTTTTACCCTTCAACTTCTTTACTTTATCCTCCAATTTCTTTACCCTCTTTACTAATTTGATGTTGATCTCAGAAAACTTCTTGTTTTGACTTTTAAGAGCTTCTTCTAAGATCTTCACCTTCTCCTTTAGTTCTTGCATTGTCTGAGGTGATTGGGGTTGTGATACATGATGTGATGATGTTGGTGGTGTTGGTGATGGAACTGGAGATGGTAATGGTGATGTTTGATGTGTTGGTGAAATGTAACCATGTGAAGAACTAGATGATTGTGTTTCAGCTGATGGTGTTGGTTCTTCTGGATGTTGTGGTAACATTTCATCAAAAAGTGGAATATCTTCCCCTCTAAAACCAATTCTCATATTTGAAAATACTTTGTGAGAAAGTTTTGGTGTGTCATAAATTGAGTCTGTGGGAAGTAACAAATGTTTTAATTTTGCAATGATGCACCCAATAAATCTTGGATACATCAAAAACTTTGTTTCACTTTTCACATTTTTAATCAATCCTTCAAAAATATGTTTTGAAAAATTGTATTTTCTGTTTGTAGCTAAGCAAATGAGAGCAGAAGCCATGTTTCCACTAAATTGCTCCCAAGAGGTTTTCTTCTGGCTCAAACAGTGAAGGATTGTGTGAATCAAAAATCTCCATTGTGGAGTAAGATGCTTTTTCAGAAAAGTGAGTTTGTTAGACTCAGCATGATACCCCATTCTTTGTAAATTTTCAAAAATTTCAGTATCTGGTAACTGACTAATACCATCAGAATCATCCAAATGAAGATTTCTTCTTATGGATGACTCAGTAAGAGTCAAATGTTTACCATCCACTTTGGCCTTAATTCTTTGTTCCCCATTTTCAGAAGTTTTAATTTTAGCAGATTGCCAAAATTGCAAAATTTGAGTTTCATAAATAGTGGGATTGACTAGCAAAGCAAACCTGATGTAGGAGTTGTTTAAAAAGTCCACTACTTGATGAAATGAGGCATTATCCTCTGACTTCTCCAAAAATGCTAACTGATTGTGACGTTGGACAAAGTTTAGAACAACTGTGGAAGCCATAATGAAAATTTTGAATATGATGGTGGGATTTGTTGGTAGTACTGGTAGACGATGAAAGGTGTATGTGAATTATGATAATGACTGATGAAAGAAGATTTGAGAGAATTACTTTTAACCGACAATAAGGAAGATTATAATAAGTAATTGAAAAGGCGGTTAAAAAGATCTTTTATATGTGAAATATAATATAATATTATCATCAGTAATTTACATAACTACCCCAACGGCTAATTTTAACTACCAGGCCCAACGGCTAAAACTTTGTCTGACAGGCTCAACGGCTATCTAGCAGTACCATTTTACTCTAGCAGTACCAATTTTGAACTACCAGTACCTTTGAAAGTTTTATAAAAATCCCTTATAGTTTTTAGCAAACTACCAGCTATCAACGGATTTGAGTTGTCTTTACCAAAAGCCGTTTGCTTAAGGACTAGCTAACTATTTACAATTAAGTATGGTTAGTTAACAACCATATAGTTTTTGGTAAACTATCAACCATCAACGGATTTGAGTTGTCTTTACCAAAAGCCGTTTGCTTATGGACTAGCCAACTCTTAAGTTTGTAAAAACTTGGTGAGCTGAATACCAAAAGCCATAATGGCCTAAAGATGGTGCAATTTCCTTGGATGGAGGAAATTTAAAAAGGCAATGATGCTGTGTATCTTGGATGATTGGTTCAACAAGTGAAATCATCTAATAGCATGCCTTTGAGTTGAAACTTTTCTTAGTTTGATCTAGATAGAACTTTCTCCTTGAGAAATGCTTCATCCCTTCTAGATATGTGATCTAACTCTCTCTTTTTCAACTCTGCATCATCTTGTATGCTCTTGTCTTTCCTTTCATAAATTGGTTTTTCTTCCATTCTGGGCTATTAATTCCTCCCCTGAGATTGTTATCTCTCCTGAAATGAATATAACTTTTGTTGCTCCTTTTTGTTTGGAAGAACTCTTGTTTTGTTATCAACCTGAAATGTGTTAGTTGCAAACCAAAAGAACAAAGTGCAGAGCACTTGATCTATAGAATTTTAAACATTCAAGCATTAATATGAACAAAACATAGCAATTTTATATCAGCAGGACCAATTATGAACTAACAGGACCTTTTGACTAACTAGCAGTACCATGTTTAAAAGCCAATACCAGTTAATTTTATGAACAAAAACACATGTTTTTCAAAGATTTATCATTCCAATACCTCCTACAAGATATTTGAATCTACCTAAATCAAAAGCTTTGGTGAGAAGGTCTGCATAATTCTTTTCAGAATCAATTTTAACTACTTGAATTAACCTTTTCTCATTGCAATCCCTTATGAAATGGTGTCTGATTTCAATATGTTTTGTTTTTGAGTGTTGAACTGGGTTTTTAATGATACAAATAGTACTGCTATTGTCAATATAAATAATGGTGTTAAGAAAATTGTACCCATAGTCAAGCATTTGATTTTGGATCCAAAGAACTTGCCCACAACAACTTGCACCAGCAACATATTCTGCTTCAGTTGTAGAATTGGCCACCATTGTTTGTTTCTTGCATTGCCAAGAGATTAGTCTGCAACCAAGAAATTGACATCCACCAGTTGTGGATTTTCTGTCTAGAGTTGCACCAGCATAGTCACTATCCGAATAAGCCACCAATTCAAAAGATGATTCCCTTGGATACCAAAGACCCAACCTAGGTTGACCCTTAAGATATCTAAAGATTCTTTTGACTGCTGTGAGATGAGAGATTTTGGGATGTATTTGAAACCTTGCACACACACATACTGAGAACATGATATCTAAAGATTCTTGATGATGTAAGATACATCAAAGACCCAATCATTGATCTATAATTGTGCAAATCCATATCTTCTCCTTCAGAATCCTTGAGTAGCCCTTTGTCTAGATCCATTGGTGTACTTGCAACTTTAGAATCAGCAAAATTAAATTTCCTTAGGATCTCTGCTACATACTTATCTTGGCTGATAAATATGCCTTCTTTGGATTGTTTCACTTGGAGACCCAAAAAGAAAGTAAGTTCCCCTATGGAACTCATTTCAAACTTACTATGCATAAGTTTTTCAAATTCTACACACAAGTCTTGGTTTGTTGATCCAAAGATTATGTCATCAACATAAATCTGTACTAGCAAGATGTCTTTCTTTGTTCTTTTGATGAACAAAGTTGGATCAATCCTGCCTCTTTGGAATCCACTTTCTAGTAGAAAACAAGCCAATGTTTCATACCATGCCCTAGGAGCTTGGTGTAGACCATACAATGCCTTGGTAACTTTATAAACTTTGTCTGGATACTCTGCATCAATGAAGCCTGGAGGTTGAGACACATATACTGGTTCTTCAATTTCACCATATAAAAATGCACTCTTAACATCCATTTGATAGACAGTGAAGCCTATGAATGAAGCATAGGCCAAGAAAAGCCTAATTGCTTCAAGTCTTGCAACTGGAGCAAACACTTCTTCATAATCTACCCCTTCTTCTTGAGTATATCCTTGTGCTACCAATCTAGCTTTGTTTCTGATCACTATACCCCTTTCATCTTTCTTGTTTCTGAACACCCATTTGGTTCCAATTGCCCTATGACCTTTGGGTAAATCAACCAATATCTAAACCTTCTGAATCTTGAATTGGAGAAGCTCTTCTTGCATTGCTTCCACCCAACTTGCATCATCTAAAGCTTTGTTTATGTTTTTGGGTTCAGCCTGAGATAGAAAACATGAAAACAGGCATATATGGGAAATATCATTATTCTTTTCTTCATAAATAGAGGAGATAAACCATTCTTCATCTGAAGATAAGACTTGAGATAAACCAACTTGAGATCTTGTTCTAACACCAGAATGTATGCTTCCAATCACATAATCAGTTGTGTGATCTTTGAGAATTCTAGTGTTGGGTGTTTTAGGAACTTCATATGTAGATGGAAGATTGCTAATCCCCACCTCTTCTTGGAAAGAATCATTTATTTGAACATTCAATGGCTCAGCAGTATCAATACTTGAACTAGCAAGACCATCTGAAGAACTAGCAGTACCATTGTCATTAGTACCACTTTCTTGATTCTCTTGATTATGAGTTCCTTGATCTTCTTCATTGCCTTCATTTCTTGTGTTTGAAGGTCCTTCTTGACTTGAAGATAGATCCATACTTTTCCAAATTGGCATCCAGATGTAATCTTGATCTTTAGGAGTTTCAACATTATCTTCAAAACCTGCATTATCATTAGTATTTGTACCTGAAACAGGCACATAATTCATAGATTCTGAAAGCCTATCAACATCAAACATCCAATCTGGTCCAATTCCTTTCACATTTGTTAGTTTCTCTTGAAACTCTATGTGAAGATTCTCTTCTACTAGCCTAGTGCAAGTGTTAAACACTCTATAGGCCTTACTCTGCAAGGAATACCCTATCAAATAGCCAACATCTGCTTTTCCATCAAATTTGCCTAAATGATCTTTGGTATTGAGAATAGTGACATGACAACCAAAAGGTCTCATAAAACTTAAAGATGGTTTTCTACCAAAGAAAAGTTCATAAGGTGTCTTTCTATGTGGCTTTGTCACAAGAACCCTGTTTTGTACATAACAAGCAGTACCAACTGCTTCAGCCCAAAATGAAATAGGCAACTTAGAGTCTACTAACATAGTTCTAGCAGCCTCTATAAGTGTTCTATTCTTTCTTTCTGCTACTGCATTTTGCTGAGGTGTTCTAGCTACACTAAACTCTCTTTTTATGCCTTTTTCGTTGCAAAAGTCATCCATAACTCTATTCTTGAACTCTGTCCCATTGTCACACCTGATGACCTTAACCTTCTTATCAGATTGGTTTTCTACCTCAGTGATATAGGTTTTAAGTATGTCACTAGTTTCATGTTTAGATCTTAAAAAGAAAACCCATGAAAATCTGCTATAATCATCAGTAACAACCAGACAATATTTCTTTCCATTCAAGCTGCACACATTAGTAGGACCAAAGAGATCCATATGAAGCATATGTAAAGCCTGAGAAATAGAGTTTTGGGTCTTGGGCTTACAAGAAGCTCTATGTTGTTTGCCTTTTAGACAATCAACACAGGATTGGTCGTTTTGGAAAATCTTTTTGGGTAAACCTCTTACTAAATCATATTTTGCAATAGTGTTGATTGTTTTAAAGTTTACATGACCAAGCCTTCTATGCCAAAGCATAGATTCATCCAATGAGGCTTTTGCTACCAAACAAGTTAGACTCTCCTTAGGATCAATGTTCTTTAAATTGACACTGTACATATTGTTCCTTTTTGGAATTTTAAGAAGGATCTGACTCTCATCAGGCATCTTAAAATCAGAAGAAAGAACCATACATTCATTGTCAGTAAATAGAACATTGTTCTTTTTGTCACACATTTGTGAGACACTAAGAAGATTAAACTGAAGTTCTTTCACAAAATACACATTTTCAAAATCTAATTTACTAGTTTTGATAGTACCTTTACCAGTGATCTTTCCTTTTATTCCTCCCCCAAAGGTAACATATCCTCCATCAAATGTTTTAAAGTCTGAGAGGAATGACATGTTGCCTGTCATGTGCCTTGAACATCCACTATCAACATATCCTTGATCTCCAATATCAGATGAATGTTCCTGCACATGAATAAACATTTTAGTTTCCTTGGGGTACCCAAGCCATGACAGACTTGGGTTTGCCTCTTGCATCAATGAAATCAAACCTTTTCAGGATTGTTGATGCACCTTTTGATTGGATTGGTTTCCAAATCCAACATGCTGAGGACTTAACATCACTTTTCCTTTTAATCCATTGTGTGGTCTTTGGTCTATCAGTACCAATTTTGGCAATACCAATTTTGGCAGTACCATTTGGTCTAGCAGGACCTTTGGTTTTTGGTTTCCAAATTTGTGTTTTGACCACAGATTTCTTTTGAATAGGACTATTCACAACTGTTGGTACACGTTTTAAAGTGTTTCTTGTACCCTTATCAGTTGGTTTTGCAATAACAGGCTTATTTTGTCTAACAGTATGTTTAACATTTGTGGTATTAGACTTAACAAAACTTTTTCTGGGGTGAGTAACATTTGTTTTAGACTTTGATTTACTCCCAGAAACCCATTTATTACAATAAGCATGAAGATGATTAAAGCTACCACAATAATAACAAGCCTTATTGAACATAACAAAGTCATCACCTAGTTGTTGTGACTTAAGGTTGTTCCAATTTCTTTGGCTTCCCCTAGGTTTGTTATTACATTTTTTACAACTTTCAACTGTTTTCAAAACAGCTTTAGCCTTAGCTTTAACTTCTACTTTCTTAGGACTGTTTGGTCCTACTTTGATTCCTTTGATAGGAATAGTCTCATCTTCATCATCATCAGATACCCAATCTTCAATAATTAGGACATCTGGTCTCTTATCAGTGAGCACCTTAGAGAGTGGGGCATTCTTAGCACTCTCAGAAGGTTCACTTATCACTACAGGTTTAGCTAATGGTTTGTTAATGACTTCATGCAAACCTGATTCAGCAAGATCTGATCCTGGAGGACAAGGAATTCCTCTATAAGGAGGTGGACATTCATTGTATCCTATCCCTGATTTTATTCTCTTATTCATCTGATTCTCTACTATGCTCCTAGTACACTCAGAAGCAATTTCCAATTTAGTAACAGTCAGTTGAATATTATCTCTAGCCAATGTCACTTTAGTGCACTCAGTCCTTACCATTTCTATTTCTGAATCTTTCAAAAATATTTGTCTATTAAGAGCAGCTTTTGCATCAGAAAATGTGAGTTCATTTTCTCTATAGTGAATGATTTGTTTTTCTAGTTTGGCCATACCACACTTATGGTCAAATAATGTTTGTTGGGTTTTTCTGAGTTCTAATGTTTGTGCATCATAAGATTTTCTTATAAGTTCTAATTCTTTAAGAAATTCACAATTATTAGAACATTTGATAGTTTGTACCTCAGGAGTGGAGAATGCCATCAAAGCCAATTCATCAGAAGTTGACTCATCTTCACCCATGAAACTCCAATCAAAACCCATGCCATCAATAGCAACCATTGCTTTTGGCTCAGCAACTTCAACAACCTTACTCTTGCTTTCAAAGCTTCCTCTCTTCTCAAAGCTTTCTTTATTTCTATTGTCAAACCCTCTACCATTGTCATCCTGCTTCTTAGGTCTTCTACACTCTCTAGAGTAGTGACCTTTCATGTGGCAGTTGTAACACTCCACCTTTGACTTATCATAGCCAGCAGGCTCATTTCCATTTATCATTATCTTCTTGCCAGTCCTCATCAACAACTTCTTAGCTCTAATGCTTAAAAGTGAAAGTTGCCACTTTATGTCCATCACTTCAAGATCATCAGGATGAATCTCTTGAAGATCTTCAAATGTTAATACGGACCCATTGTGTTGAGATGTAAGAAAAGCACACCCAATTGTTTCATCTAAAATGGATTTGGTACTACTAGAAGTACTAGCAGTACCAAAGGTTGTGTTGGCAGTACCTTCTTCTCTGCCACCTTTGTCTTCATTATCAACCTTTGAGATGCTTGGGGATGAAACAAATGCCATATTTCCTGAACTTGATCCAGTAGTCTTCTTTACTTCATGTTCTACAATTTTGAAATTGTTGTAGAGATCATTGAGACTCATCTGGTCAATATCTGGCTTGTTCTTCCAGACAATGACATGCATAGACCATTCTGAAGGTAAACTCCTAAGAAATTTAGAGTTTAGGTCTTCTTGAGTTATCATCACTTCATGGATGGCTAACTGACTTGCAAGCTTCTGAAGTCTATTGAACATACTGTCCAAAGACTCATTGGTTGTGGCTGTGAAGTTCTCAAATTGTTGTTTGAGAAGTGTTTTCTGTGTTTTCTTGGTAGCATCATTACCACCAAACCTAGCCACAAAAGCTTCAAAAAGGGTTTTGGCATCTTTGTATTTGTTAAAGATCAGAAGTTGATCATTTGGAATAGTCATCAGTAACATACTCCTTGCCTTTAGATCATTTCTCTTCTGAACTTTTTCATCTGCATTTGATGGTTGTGTTTGTGTATGTGTTACAAGAGCATCATTTACAGTTGTAGTGGTGATTGAGGGTTTAAATGAGTTGCCTTGTTCAATGATCTCCCAAAGTGCATAGTCCTGCACTTGAAAGTATTGTTCTACCCTTAGTCGCCACATTTCAAACTCATTTTGCTTAAGTAATGGAAGTTTAGCTGCAACATTTGTTTGAATATGTTCAACATCCATTGTTCTTTTAAATTAGTAAATATCAAGCCTAGCTCTGATACCACTTGTGGAACGGTTTTGTTCGTTTGAGATATTTATGTATTGAATGTGTTTAGCATGCGGAATCTACTACAACACACTTAAAAGAACACAAGGTGGTGAGTTTAAGTAAACGTGAGAATGCAATGAACAAAGAACACAACTTTGGTTAACACAAAACGATTCAATATTATTGATGAAATAATACGGATGATCTAAATATCACCGGGATTACAAAGTAATCTTGAATCTAAGATTGTAAAAAGGATTTGTGAATTGAAGTAACTAAGTTACTTGAGAGATAGTTTTGTTTTGGTTAATAGTTGAAGAGATGCATGCATGAAGTGGTGACTAAGATATCCTTTTATAAGATAAGGATATCTTATTACAAGATTGTCAAGTGGTTGAATATAAAACTATACTTTGACTATATTGGCGCCTACAATTAAATACAACTACCAATGTACAACTCTGATAATATTCTTCTGTACACCACAGAAGACTAATCTACTTCTACATAACGTATAACAATGTACAAAGACTAATAATTCAACTAAATATCTATTACAAAATATCTAATCGACTTGACATAAGCTTGGCAGGCTCTTCATCAACTAGCAGTACCTTCTACCCAGAAGGTACTGGTAGAACATCTTCATACACTTCAAAATCAACTAGCAGGCTCTTTAACATCTTTGGCAGGCTCTTTGACTTGAACATTTTATTTCCAACAATTACTACAAACAAAGGGTGTTTTAAGAAAGCATACCTGTGCCTGAGGTGTTTGCTCTTAAAACTAGAAGACTAAGGTACCTTTGTTGAATGTTAAGCATGAAAGACACGACTTGACTATAGCGTCACCGGGTATGCTTGATAACGCATCATACTCCTTTTGTTATACTCCAAGGTTTATTTACACTCATGTTTTCCTAGCAAAACAAATGTTCAAACATCTGGTCCCCAATATCTCATGGGTCCAAAGTTGTTAGAGTTAAACATCCTACGCATTTGTTGCGTTAGTTTAGGATGTGAGAATGGAGGACACATTTCCCATGGTAAGTAACTTTGTGATGGACGATAATTCCAAGTTACGGGAAAGTTACTTGGATGATTTTGTCTTCTAAAGTTACCTCTCAGTAGAGGAGTTCTAGACCGAGGTTTGGGAGAGTTTACCTTTCTAGGTGGAGGAGTAGTTGACCTTGTGTCACGCTTTACAAATCCATGTTCGGGAGATGACAATGGTTTGTTAAAGCCTTTGGTTTCCTCTCTACTTGGAGTAGACACTCTAGTTCTATTTACAACTACTTGACTTGGTTTAGGACTTAAGTTACTTTTCAGAATTGACCCAGTTTTGTCCTCAGCACCACACGGTACCACTAAATTTAGTGGTGCCGTCTGTATCTTTAATGGTGCCGTCACCTTCAGACATGGACTTTTCAGGCATTACAAATTTTACTTGTTTAGTACTACTTGTAGAAGCCTGATTTGGGTCAAATCCTAAACCCGAACGGTCATGTTCACTATATCTAATATTTTCAAGTATATCATTAAGCTTTTTAGTTCCTTCATCAAACCTAATGATTCTTAAAGCATTTTCTTTAAGTTTTTCGTTTTCTACTTGAAGACTAATACATGACCCGCATCCTAAGTCTACTTCCTTGTTTTTCTCAAGTCTCTTGACTTGATCATTTAGTTCTAAGATTTGTAGTTCTAGTTCTTTTAATTTTAATTTTAGCTTTGTGTTTCTACCTAAAATTTTAGTGCTAACTACGCATAGTTTGTTGTATTCGTCATGTAATTCATTATCATCTACTGACGAATTATTATCACTATAATAAGAAGAGTCGGATTGTACCTCGTTAGAAGCTTGAGCCATTAAGCACGTTTCATCGTTAGGCTTCTTCTCTTCTTCTTCACCGCTATCACTCCAAGAACCTCCTACGAAGGCTCTTTGGTTGTTGGATTTAGGTGGCTTAGTACATTCTCCTATGAAGTGATTAGGGTCTCCGCATCTAAAGCATCTCCTATCACTTGTCCCTTTTCTTTCATCATGATTTCTTTGAGATGACTTCTTCTCATCTCGAGATTGTCTAAAAAATCTACCTTTCCTCCTAAAGAACTTTCTAAAGTTCCTAACGGCTAGTGCGTACTCTTCATCTTCACTACCGGAACTCGAACATTCCTCATCACTAGACTCCTTCTTGGCTTTTAATGCTAGAGATCTAACTCTCTCGCTTTTGCCTTTGACAATGTCGGAATCCTTCTTGATGATCATCTCGTGAACTTTCAAGTTTCCTATAAGTTCATCGAGTGACAATGCCGCCAAGTCCTTTGACTCTTCTATGGCGGTGACCTTTGCTCTCCATTTAGGATGTTGAGCTCTAAGAAACTTCCTAACATAGTTCTTACTAGAATAACCTTCATCAAGAGCTTTAAGACTAGTGATAATAGTATTAAATCTAGCAAAAGCATTATCTATTGACTCATCCTCCGAAATAGAGAATTGGTCATATTGTTGAACAAGAAGATCTATCTTGTTCTCTTTGACTTGGTTATTACCTTGGTGAGTGACTAACAAAGTTTTCCAAATATCTTTTGCCGTATTACACATGAAAATTCTTTCAAACTCCTTTTTAGGCAAAGCATTATAAATCATCATTTTAGCCTCATTATTTTTGGCTAATTTCTTTTTTAGTTCATCACTTTGTTTATCATAAGAAACTATTTCATCCTTTTTAGTTTCCGGATTCTTTTGAATAGGTTGAAAGTCACCCTCGGTAATAACATGCCAAAGATCAATGTCTTTTGATTTCACATACGTTTCGAATCTTGTTTTCCAATAAATAAAACAATCGGTTTCAAAAAGTGGTGGTCTTTGCATAGATTGCCCTTCTAGATATTTGTCGGAATCCATTGATCGGTTCAAGCTTTAAAATACAATATACTTTAAAAAACTTGACTGACGTGGCTCCTGATACCAATTGTGGGAAACTAGAAGGGGGGTTGAATAGTTTACCGGTTTAAAATCTTCTTTTAAAAATCTTGTTTTAAAAGTTGGTTATTGGAAACTTTGATTCGAACTCTATGTGTAATCAATCAACACCAATATGAACTACACACTAAGCTAAGTAATAATAACAAATAAAAGTAAAGAGTAGAGTTGGAAAGATCAAATCGAGACAGAGGATTTATAGTGGTTCGGCTACGAAGCTCTTCTTCGCCCTACTCCACTCCCCGAGTACCACACTCGAGAGTTTCAAACACTATATCAACAACCTCCCTTCAGGCGGAGAAAACCGTACACGTCGCTTATCCTATTTCCGACACTAAGCTAGATGTCGAGTGCTAATCTTAGCTAGCACCAATCTACCAAGGTCCACGTGACCAAACACACAAGCCCAATGGCTTCAAGAGATCACCAAGATCTCAACACGATCACAATGATCAACACTCACTTCACTCTACTTGACTAACACTAACCTAATGACCCTTGATCTTCTTGATCAATCACACAAGCCCAATGGCTTCAAGAGATGTTCACTATCTCTATAGATCACACTTGATCTTCACTCTCACTCACAAAAAGAAAATAAACTTGATGTATGCTAAGACACAACAAGGTTGTAACAAATGTTACAAAAACCTATCAACTATAACTCTAGTATCTTCTTGATTACTTGAGTTCTTCTCTTGCCAATGAAGAGGGATGACAACACCTTGTATCAACTTGGATACTTGTGTTCTTCTCTTGCTAGTGAAGAGGTATGAAGAGGATCACTTGAAGGATGATTGGATCAATCTTGAAACAAAGAAAAACTAATCTAATTGACCCTAAGAAGTGAAAGGTGTGAGAGGGTTTTACTAAGGGATTTTTCTGTGTGTGAAGGGTGCCTAAAACTGTGAAAGAGGTGGGTATGTATAGGCAAAGAAAATATGAACGTTACAATTCAAAATGGTACGGACGGCTCCACTAAATGACCCACGGCTCCGTTAAATTTAACGGTACCGTGGAGCCGTGGTAGACTAGGACGCTCCAAATTTTGTCTTTTCTGGTGAAAACTTATTTGGGGAAGGTTGGAGCTGATTTTGGGGGGGGGGGAAATAGCTGTTGTGATTTTCAAACTTATTTTTCCATTAAAACATTTCTTAATATTTCAAAAATAATTTGTCATGTGTATTTTTGAAAAAATGTTTTGTCCTATTTAAAATGTGAATTTTCAAAACATGAATTCACTTCTTTGATCACTAGTCCAAGTTGTAACTTTGTTCAAGAGTGATTTGCGTAAAAACGGGATCTTTCGATTAAAAACTTGTTAACGTTAATTTTAACGTAACGTGAGTTCACATTTTGTCATCCTCAAAATGTGAAGTAATCGAAAGATATAAATAACGTTTTTAGAACATTATTTGCATCAACAGTCTTGTTACAGTCGCCTCTACCCTAAGCCTTGTGCTTAATCGATGTTGTTCAATCGAAGTTGTTCAATCAATGTTATACCTTTCACTTTAGGTACTATGTACATTACTGATTCAACAGACTGATTGCTAGTGGCAATCAACATCCTCTCTCAGAGTTGTACTCTGAACTCGCTAAACTCTCCATTTGGCAGAGAGATTCCGCGCCCAACAGAAACTTTAAGACCTTAAGGAGTAACCTGAACCGCGTTCCCTGGGACAATCACCAAATTCTCCTCTCGTCCCTCGGGAATATAGTTATCTTTGCTAACCTCTTATAGGATAATAAACTGTTTTGCCATTAATTTACAAACTGCCTTTGATTTTTCTACAGACCATTTTGCGGTCATCCCACAAAATGTTTTACAGCTATTTCACAAAAATCAAAAATCTTGATCTTACTACCATTTTATAAATGGCGAACTACTTTTTTGTTACCCCGTAAACTGTTCTACAAAGCATTTGGCAAAACGATTTCATAAAACGTTTTGCTGCCTTGTTACGATGCTATGGATCAAACTGAAAATCAAAATTTTAACTTTGCTACAAATTTATAAACGATGAATTGTTTTCCTATTATCCTATAAGCCGTTTCACAAATCATTTCACAAATCATTTTGTAAGTCGAATTGCTATTTTTGCTACTATATCATAAACTAGACCTCAGGAGCGAATCTCATACCTATACCTGAGTAATCGAGTGTGGCAATGGTTGGGATAGACACCTCCCGTTGGCCAAATCCTCTTATAACAATCACCTAATTTCAACGGCACCGTAAGAAACACTTTACTTTATGGTCGTAAGTGCATTTCACCGATTTGTTGGGTAGAAGTTGGAGATACTCAACTTGCTGACCCTGAACTTGTTCATGAGATTTCCGTTCAGATCGTTCAGATTCAAAAATGGAGATGCAAGCTGCTCGCGGATCGTCAGAAGAGTTATGCTGGCAAATGACGTAAATTCCTTGAATTATCAGTTAGAGCTTAGATTATGCTTAAAAGATTCACCTTGAGAAGGTGTGATACGTTTAGTAAACGTGGAAAGCTTAATCCTCGCTATATTGATCCTTTTGAAATCCTTGCTAGATTTGGACCGATAGCTCACAGACTCGAGCTACCATCAGGACTCAGCAGTGTTTGCAACATTTTTATGTGTAATGTGAAGAAATGACTTGCCGATGAGGCAATTGCTACTCCTCTGGGAGAGATCCAGATTGATGAATGTTTAAACCTTGTTGAGAAACCAATCAAAATCATGGACCGTGAAGTCAAATAACTTTAGTAAAGTCGTATTCCTATTGATAGAGCCCATCAAAACTCGCGAAAAGGTCCTGAATTCCACGTGAGAACGTGAAGATGAATCCCCGTGCGCATATACTCACCTCTGTTTGACCGTGACGGGTAACTTGAATTGAATCGCGAGGACGCGATTCCGTTTAAGGAGGTGCGACTGTAACAACCCGTAATTTTTACGATATGTTTTATTCGGAGAACCGTCGATTTATTTTGAGTTTGGTATTATTTGTGAGAAACTAGGCATATATATAGTCGAAGTTATAGGAAAAACAGTTTTTAAAATGATGGCGTAAGTTAAAAATACTCGGGAAACCATTTTGACAACCAAACTAGCCCCGTTAGCGTTTAATGAAAAGATTAGCTAAATAACCCTTCCCACCTGATGAACTCAAATAAGTACATTTTATTATCATCATTTATCCTATTTATTTGACTTGTTTTATTATATTATATATGAGAATTGATACGTTAATGTTTACTTTTGTAATTCTCAGGTAAAAACAAGTATTATGTGAAACTTGGCGATTTTGGACTAATTATGGAGCAAAACAAGCAAGATGTTAAGAGTCTACTGAAATGTACAAGATCAAGATCATTCTGCTCCAGATACGCCGCAACATACTTCGTACATACGGCGCATCACTATCAAGATTTCACAAGTTATGATCCAAGACAGCAAAGGACATGCGCCGCATAGAGAAATGGAGTTACGCCGCATCTTAAGGCGGTGTACGAATATTCCTGAATATATTAATCTTGGACCCCACGCGAAGTTAAGTCAATGCGCCGCATCTACTTATCCTATGCGCCGCATCTAACCCTCAGACAGAAACTATAAATACCCCAAGGCCAGACGAATTTCGGGGTAGTTAGTACGAGACTTAGCTAAACTCAGAAGAGAAAGACAGCCGAATTCAGACGTATTAGCAGCACAAGACACACCCTAAATGAAGATACAAGAGCTGTAAGAAGGTCCTGCATGTATTCAATTCATTAAGTAGTTTTGTTTTATTGTATTAGTACACTTTAATTCATCAGGATTGATGGGCCGATTCCATGTGACTACGGAAAATCATGGGCACCCCTTAAAATTGCTTTCCCATTAATTAAAGTTTATATGTTGATGTCTTTGGTGACTTTTATTAGTGCATTGATAACCTCTGTGTCTAGCTGAGCATTGCTTGGGTCGCCATGCCCCTTCCTCGCCTATCTATTCTAGCGTATACGAAACGTGGGCATCACAAATGCTCAATATTCTAGGATAGTGGGATAGACATAAGTGATCATTAAGGGTTTACTCGCCGATAAGATTAGAGCCAACGAGAAAGGGTTAATTATATACACTTCATATAAAACTAGCAATAAAACAAGTGACAAGCTACTTAATTATCAGGACATGTCTTCTTATTGTCTCGAGTATCTATCTGTGTACGTGTGTGCTAATAGCTGATTCGTGCTCATTAGTTTAGTTTTCTATATAATCATAACCAAACCGTGCCAGTCTCTCAGGCTGAACCCCCTTGCGTTAGATTAGGTTGTACAGCTAACTTAAGATATTAAAATACTGATTAGAATAACTAGATAATACGTTCCACTCTTAGTGATCGACACTCTACTTACCATTATATTCATACTGACCGGGTACACTGCTCGTTAAAGTGTGTGTTTTATTGATAAGTCGGCTAAATATAAATTTAAAACTTGAGTAGGCATTAATACTGCTAAAACCACAACGACATCACGCGCGCACCAAGTCTTTGGAGCCGCTGCCGTGGATATAAAAGAATTAGAGCAATACACACGCACATCAAGTTTTTGGCGCCGTTGCCGGGGAGTGAATTGTTATTATCTGTTAATTTGATTAGTATTTTATTTAGGTTTTTCTTTTTAATTTTTAGATTCTAACCACTAACTCTGTTATATATTAGATAAATTGCATTCATTGTATTATTTGCATATTTTCTGTTTTTGTGTGTTATTTGTTTTCTTTAATTTTTGTTTCTTTTTGTTTGTTTTTATTTTTTATTTTTGTTTTTCTATTTTTCCGCATTCTGCTATCGTTGTATTGTGCTGATACAAACGATACGGCGCATCTGTTTTAACAGATATGGCGTATTGCGTTTAATTTTTATAAAATACAACGCGTTTAATAAATTCGAGTACGACGCATCTTTCCCCAGATACGGCGTATTATGTTTTTAATAAGAAATTTTTCTAAACCCTAACGCCATACGACGCATCTGTTTTAACAGATATGGCGTATTGTCTATTTAAATTAAAAACAGTTTTCGAATTATTAAACAGATACAACGCATCGATTTTTATCGATACGGCGCATCTTCTGAATCAAAAATCTTGTATTTTGAAACGTAACGAAAATACGGTGCATTAGCTTTTGTTAATACGACGCATTTAATTCAATAAATATAGTTGATTTTTGATATTCACTTTGATCGTTACACTACTCTCGTGCACAAGTTGGTTTACTTTCAGGATAAATGATGGCTTAAGCATCACTATGGAAGATTACATTCTGAACCTAACCAAGAGACGCTAGCTGGAGTAATCAAACCTTTGATGACTGAAAGGCTGAAATTAAACGACAAGAGTGGAGGAGAATTCAGTACTGGTAACATTTGAGTATCTTAAAATTCTTGAAATAGAATTCCAGGTATCCTCTACATTAATTTACCTAGCCTTATAGAGAGTTCTCTACGAAACCTCTCCCGAATATAATCTTAATTTTGTAAGCTTAAAACGATATTTGCTCATAACCTTGGAGTAAATCATTATCCACTAAACAAGAAGATTATAATCATTAATAAAATGGATATGCTTATTGTTCTTATCTTGAATTTATATATATCATATGGTATACCGTTTTACCCCAATTTGATGTGTAAGGAAATGTGTTGCGGAGGCCAAGGTACGTTCCTTATTTAAATTTCGTTCACTAGCACAGTAATACGGCGGATCTTAGTTTTCTAAGCGCCGTATCTCTGACTAATTAAAACTTATTGACCAGTCAACGAATTTAGATAAGATACGGCGCATACTATTATGCGATACGGCGCATCGTATTTACCCTATAAATAAGAAAGAGATGCGCCGAATTTCAATTTCTTACCCCATTATTCACACAGTAAAAACACACACTTCTTGACGAAATTAAACCCTCTAATTTGAGTTCTTTTCTCGAATCAAACTTCTAATCCGAACTTTAGACCGAATCCTAATCGCAATATAAGGTAATTATTCTATTTGATTTTGTTTAAATCTAAAAATTAGGGTTTATGATATAGTTCGACTAGGGCTTAGAAGTTTAGGGGATTTGATTAGAACTAGGACTAGATAATTTCCTCCATGTTAATTTTTGGTCTAATTATTGATTTTGGTACCAAATTGATTTAAACGAAAATTAGGGTTCGGGAAATTTGTTTTTGAGCTTTGGAGGTAAAATGAAATATTGTGGTTATAGGAACTCTTAGATTTAATATATGGGTAAAATGGAACTGTGATGTTAAGTGGGAGTTTACGTCACGGGTCCAGATTCTTGGAAAACATGCCTGACCCCTTTATTTTATATTGATATATTGCTAGATGCGGCGCATCTTGGTTAATTGATGCGGCGTAACGACCTATTTCCAATTTAATTACTTCATTGTTACGCCGTATTACTTAACCTAGATACGACGCATCCCCCATACGACGTATTCCCTTAATCTATGCGGCATATTACTGTCTTTACCATCTGCACCGTATCAGTTATACCTAGACGCGACGCATGACCTATGCGCCGTATCGCCTTTTGTAATACGCCGCATCTTCCTACTAACAGAACACTAATATTTTCTGTTTTGAATTTTTCAGAATGGATCTCCCAGTTGCCGCCCGTAGACACCCATGGCTCCGTTTTGAAACAATGGAACTGACACAGGGTGCCGTTGATGATTACATGCCTAGACTTAGGAAGTTTTATCAAAGGAAGGTGTTCAGTGTTCTAGTTTTGGATTTTGACAGCATCGGGCATATTGTTGGGGGTAACGCTGCTGGTAGGTTACGGACTAGGTTGGAGATGGTACACAGTGATGGGGAAGGGCATGTTTTATTCAGGTCTTACGCTTGGGAAAGGTTGTTTAGGATTGAGGAGCCGTTGGTGAAGGTTTTGATGTTGGAGTTTTTCAGTACAGTGCACTACAGGGAGACAGATCTTGATCTTGACACGTTCGATACTTTGGTATTCAGACTGGGTGGTTTAAAGCGAAGGATGTCTATGAGGCAGTTCATACTAGCTCTCGGGTTGCACACTGCAGAGGAAATGGCATATCCAGGTTTTTCTTATTATTGGGCTGACAGTTTAAGGGTCGTTCCGGATCATGGGGAGTTAAGAGATTATTGGGTTGAGATTTCATCTGGGGGTGATTCGACCACCACCACTCCTTCATACACACTGATTAGGGAGCCCATGAGGAGGCTTTGTCACCGTCTGATAGCCCTGACTATTGCCGGGAGGGGACAATCACCTGAGAAGGTGACTACTTTGGACCTTTTTCTTTTGAGGAGCATGGACGAGGGAGCTGTGGTGAACATCCCTCACTTCTTGTCACATTATTTACACAGAGTAGCTCCAAGGAGAGACGGTAGAAGCCAGATGACTGGGGGTCACTTTGTCTCTCGACTTGCTAGGCACTTTGGGGTATTGGATGAAGAGATTCCTGCTGATCTCCCGATTGATGTAGCTAGATTACCTGGTATGGATGCAGACTATCTTGCGACTAGGCTTGGGATATGCGAGGAGATGATGGGTGGATACTTCTGGGCACCGTTAGGACCACCTAGGCCTGCTGAGCCGGAGCAGGGGGATGCTCAGGCGGCCCCAGCTGCTGCTCCAGCCCAGGAGGAAGTACAGGCACCAGCACCACCAGCTCCCCGCACTGTAGGACAGAGAGTCGAGAGAGTGGAGCTAGAGGTTAGGTCATTGAGAGAGGCTCTCGAGGCACAGAGAGTTGAGCTTGCTGGAGTAAGGAGAGATGCGAGCTGGTTAGTCGACGGTGTCAGTAGGGAGATGGCTCTTCATGGGATCAGCCACCACCTCCCAGATGGTGCTTATGTCAGAGGGATGGCCACATACGAGCGCAGGGTTCGCCGCAGGACTGACTGAGCTAGTACCTCAGGAGCCAATACAGATGACGTGACTCCCGACCAGCCTACAGCTTGACCACTCTTTGCATTTTCATCTTTTGATTACGAACATGTTTCCTCGTACATTACTTATATTCTTTTGGGACTATACTAATTATTACTACCATGTTTATATCTAATGTTCCAGTTTATGTTTCTTGTTATATTTGATGAAGACTGGCATTAAGTTCAGCATGAGTGAACGAGAGAACCCGAGAGATGAACCATGGAACAAGCCCATTTTACAACAGACTGTTAACAGTCTGTTTGGTAAATACATGCGCCGCATCTAGTAAAACAGATGCGACGCATCCTATCCTTTATTTTATTTTATTTCGTATTTATTGCAGGCTTGATACGGCGTATCTTCTTCCATAAGATACGGCGTATCGACTGACCTGATGATTTTCAATTTAATTTTTTATGTTTTATTTTTACTAACTACTAATGTATTATGCAAGTTTGAACCTTCTTAACTCAGGTGTGTTAAAGTCTGAATGGTATTATAGATTCCTGCATTTCCTGTGGATACATCATCTATGAAGCTTAAACGTTCTCATCCACAAGAAAGTTGATTTTTGCTTTTATACAAATAATGGAGGATCATACCGAGCAAATCTCAGGGGAGTTTTTTTGTTCTAATTCTTTTATTTTCCAGTTTTTAATCTTTGACACAAACAACGAGGACGTTGTTTAACTTAAGTGGGGGATTGGAGAATTACAACACTTACTTGTCATAAACTATTTCAAAATATGCTTAAAATATACTTAATATGCTTAAATTTAAATTTTTTATAGCATGTTTTTGTTTAAAGTCTAAATTACATAGCTGCACACATAACATTATTTCCAAAAAATGTGAACTTATCAAAATTCACAAATCTATGAGTGTGCCGGTGACTTGTAAACTTTAGAACTTGGCTTATATACTATTCGAGACCACCATAATAAGTATTATCTATATAATTGGAATGACTTGTCTAAATTGGTAAATTTCTAGGATTACACCCAAATAGCCTTTATATGTTATGTGATATTAACTAACTACATTGGTTAGTTAACCCCCGTATAAACCTTTTGTTACTCTCACTTTTAGAGTAAGATACCCCTAGAAAAACACTCAGAGCCATTCCTTTCGTTTCTTACACCTTTGTTATAATGTTTCGATACACCCTTACACCTTAGCCTACCCTGTAGATTAAAATCCGTGGTTGGTTAATTGCTTTAGGCAAAGTGTGTTTCCTTACATTACCTGTCTTCGCGTGCGTAATTCGTTATCTTTGGTTAGGTCGGGAAATTGCACAATGCAATTGGTATGAAAGTAAATATTGTATAACTTTGAGTTTATTTTTCGTGTGTTTACTACTTTCGCTATTACGGTTATTTCTGAAAGTATGAAAATTATGGAAAAATTATCCGGAAAAATAGTGATAGAAAAGTTGTGAAATTTTACACATATATGTTGATGTCAAAAAAAAAAAAAAAAAAAAAAAAAAAAAAAAAAAAATGGAAAAAATAGAAAAGAAAAAGAAAAAGGAAAAGTTGGAAGTCTGTTTTAACCAACTTATGTAAAGTTTTGTATTAAGTGGGAGATATCACCACTATTTGTTGTATATTATATTTATGGATTGAATGGGAGTTGGCCGTTATGGGAACGCCAACTAAGGTTATTCTTTGATTGAGATCTTGTTGAGTATAATTCGTGTCTACCTAAAGCGTGTGTTTCAAGTGTTAAAGCGTGAGTTATTCAATGATATGAGTCTTATTCATGGGATGGTTGGGAAAGTGATTAACCACACTTAGGATTTTAATTTATCTGTTTTGTTTATTTTTCATTTTACACCAATTTGTATCCCAAATATTATCCATACCCTATATTATTCTCTATCCAAACCTTTGATTTGTTGAGATTAGGGATTTGAGCAATCTTAAGTATCGTAGTCGTGGATTCGGCTATGTATTTATGATTTTGTCGCCCTTTTTGATATAATATTATTGGTTAAGATTACTTGGTCCTATCTTTAGCCCATTCGAGTTAAGGATTTGAGCAATTGCAAGTATCGTGGTCGTGGATTCGATCATGTATTTGTGATTTTGTCGCCTTTTCTGGAATGTGAGATCGATAGAGATTAAGAAGAATGATCAACCCTTAACCAACAAACCCTTTTTACCGCTTTAGACTTGTTATTCCTTAGCTTTAGTGGGGGAGATGCGTATACTTGTCAAGCTTATGATAGAATATTCGTCACGACTGGACAGTTAAACGATTAGATTTGCTTTTATCAAAATATTTTATTTTATTTCTAATTCGTTAAGTGTTTGGTTGTGCAATTATGACAAAAACGAATACATGCTTAAATATAAAAATAAATCCTAATATCTTTTAGGATACATTTTCATAAGATTAATTCTAAGGTTTACTTGGGGACAAGTAAAGTTCAAGTGGGGGGATATTTGATGAACTCAAATAAGTATATTTTATTATCATCATTTATCCTATTTATTTGACTTGTTTTATTATATTATATATGAGAATTGATACGTTAATGTTTACTTTTGTAATTCTCAGGTAAAAACAAGTATTATGTGAAACTTGGCGATTTTGGACTAATTATGGAGCAAAACAAGCAAGATGTTAAGAGTTTACTGAAATGTACAAGATCAAGATCATTCTGCTCCAGATACGCCGCAACATACTTCGTACATACGACGCATCACTATCAAGATTTCACAAGTTATGATCCAAGACAGCAAAGGACATGCGCCGCATAGAGAAATGGAGTTACGCCGCATCTTAAGGCGGTGTACGAATATTCCTGAATATATTAATCTTGGACCCCACGCGAAGTTAAGTCAATGAGCCGCATCTACTTATCCTATGCGCCGCATCTAACCCTCGGACAGAAACTATAAATACCCCAAGGCCAGACGAATTTCGGGGTAGTTAGTACGAGACTTAGCTAAACTCAGAAGAGAAAGACAGCCGAATTCAGACGTATTAGCAGCACAAGACACACCCTAAACGAAGATACAAGAGCTGTAAGAAGGTCCTGCATGTATTCAATTCATTAAGTAGTTTTGTTTTATTGTATTAGTACACTTTAATTCATCAGGATTTATGGGCCGATTCCATGTGACTACGGAAAATCATGGGCACCCCTTAAAATTGCTTTCCCATTAATTAAAGTTTATATGTTGATGTCTTTGGTGACTTTTATTAGTGCATTGATAACCTCTGTGTCTAGCTGAGCATTGCTTGGGTCGCCATGCCCTTTCTCGCCTATCTATTCTAGCATATACGAAACGTGGGCATCACAAATTCTCAATATTCTAGGATAGTGGGATAGACATAAGTGATCATTAAGGGTTTACTCGCCGATAAGATTAGAGCCAACGAGAAAGGGTTAATTATATACACTTCATATAAAACTAGCAATAAAATAAGTGACAAGCTACTTAATTATCAGGACAGGCCTTCTTATTGTCTCGAGTATCTATCTTTGTACGTGTGTGCTAATAGCTTATTCGTGCTCATTAGTTTAGTTTTCTATATAATCATAACCAAACCGTGCCAGTCTCTCAGGCTGAACCCCCTTGCGTTAGATTAGGTTGTACAGCTAACTTAAGATATTAAAATACTGATTAGAATAACTAGATAATACGTTCCACTCTTAGTGATCGACACTCTACTTACCATTATATTCATACTGACCGGGTACACTGCTCGTTAAAGTGTGTGTTTTATTGATAAGTCGGCTAAATATAAATTTAAAACTTGAGTAGGCATTAATACTGCTAAAACCACAACGACATCACGCGCGCACCAAGTCTTTGGAGCCGCTGCCGTGAATATAAAAGAATTAGAGCAATACACACGCACATCACCCTTCCCACCCTTGCCTTAAATTACAGTTTTAGTCCTTGGGGGAAATTAGGGTTTTCACATAAGTCCCACTTATACTATTTAAGGGTTAGTGATACACCCTTGCTTATCTCTAGCCGCCCCTCCTCTCTCCCAAAATCCGGCCACCTCTGAACAATGCCACCGCCCACTGTCACACCACACCGCCACCACCAAACTCACTCTCGTGATCTCCTTACTCCATTTAACCACCACACGAGCCCTAAACACCCTTCCACCATCGTGTACGCGCTACTACCGCCCGTCTTTTCTTGTCCTTGTCGTGTTTCATCAAAGGTAGGTATAGATCGAGTTATAAACTCGATCTAAACACCGAAACACCAAGTGTTGTGAATCGGTGTGATTTCCAAATGGTTTTAAATGTGTTCTTTTATATAAAAATGTGACTAAACATTCTTGGTATCATCATTTGAGTATCGGCTTCGTGTCGAGAGTTGATACCGTGAATAAAAGCTCACAGCCGAGGTCCTATTCAAAGCTTTTAAAAGCTTGACGAGCTTATGGTTAAGCTTATGAGTTTTGAGTTATTTTCTTCTTTTGATTCTTGATTGGAGTCGGTTTCGGGTCGAAACCCACTTAGGGTGTTGATGCAAATAATGTTCTAAAAACATTATTTAAATCTTTCGATAACTTCACGTTTTGAGGATGACAAAATGTGAAAACACGTTAGGTTAAAATTAACGTAAACAAGTTTTTAATCAAAAGTTCTCGTTTCTAGGCAAATCACTCTAGGTATGCACAAACAAATTTACAAGTTGACAAATGATCAAATAAGTGAATTTGTGTTTAAGACATCACATTTTTAATGTGACAAAACATTTCTTTCAAAAATATACTTAACAAATTATTTTTGAATAATTAAGAAATGTTTTATTGGAAAAATAAGTTCAAAAATCATAACAACTATTTTCTCCCCCAAAATCAGCTCTAAACTTCCCCAAATAAGTTTTCACCAGAAAAGACAAAAAGAGGAGCGTTTTTGTCTTGCACGGTACCACTAAATTTAGTGGTACTGTGTGTGATTTAGTGGAGCCGAGCCTTCATAACGGCCAGATTTTTTCTGCCTATAAATACCAGCCCACTTCACAGTTTTTTAGCATCCTTTTTCACACAGAACTTTCTGAGTTTAATACTCTCACCACATCTTTTCTTCTTGATCATTTAGTCTAGTTTTTTTTTGTTTAAAGAGTGATCCAATCATCCAACCAAGTGATCACCCTCATCCCTCTTCTAGTGCAAGAGAAGAACTCAAGGTATCCAAGAAGATACAAGAGTTGTAGTTGTAGTTAGAGCACTTGTAACATTTGTTACACACTTGTTGGATCCTTGTATACATCAAGATCATTTTTCTTTTGAGAGTGTGTGAGAGAAGATCATTGTGATCTTATAGAGATATTGAATATCTCTTGTAGGTTGTGAGCTAGTGTGTTGATCAAGATTGATCAAGGGTAGATCGAGTCTAGTGTGTTGATAGTGTGAAGTAGAAAGGATCAAGTGGATCGTGGTAGATTGGTGCTAGCTAAGATTAGCACTCGACATCTAGCTTAGTGTCGGAAATAGGATAAACGACGTGTACGGTTTTCTCCGCCTAAAGGGAGGTTGTTGACATAGTGCTTGAAACTCTCGAGTGTGGTACTCGGGGAGTGGAGTAGGGCGAAGAAGAGCTTCGTAGCCGAGCCACTATAAATCCCTTTGTCCCGGTTTGATATTTCCATCTCTTCCCTTTACTTTTATTTAGTTACATTAGATAGTTTAGTTTAATTGTTCATATTGGTGTTGACTGATTACACATAAGATTCAAATCAAAGTTTTTCAAAGCAAAGTTTTTAAGAAGATTTAAAAACCGGTAAAACTATTCAACCCCCCCCCCCCCTTCTAGTTTTTCACATAGGGTTTAGACTAATGTTAGGGTTGATTGTTTTTGGAGTTTGAAATGAAGTTGTGTTGATTGTGGTTTGGATCCGAGACCCTTGAGGTCCGTTTAATTGTGTTTGTCGAGAAGGGATTCGAGGCCAAGACCTCCCATGGTCTCAGCATGGTGAGTTTATTTGTAGCGTGGTCGTAGTCGTGAGTCTAGCCTCGAACCGAGTAGGATTAGCCTCGGTCGAGCCGTGGATATTGTGGCCGAATTATTGGTTATGACCTTGTGGTTATGTCTTGAATTTGATAACTATAATTGTGATGTTTTGAGCAAAGTCGAGTGTCGCCGAGACTCAGTAGTCTCGTCGTGGCCTCGACAAGCAAAAAAAAAAAAAAGAGCATATTAGACTTGTATTTGGACTTGTGACTATTGAGGTTGACTTGTTGACTCGAGTATAATGGAACTCGAATTATGACTCAGAACGTGACATTGACTCGATATATATTTAGTCTAGAAATTGAAATGACAAAATAAAAATGTGCTATAATAAATAATAATGACTTAAGATATTACTTAATAAACAAATTATTTTGTTATCTAATATCGATTTTTAAAAAGGAAAGTAAATAAGTGGACTAAAAATGAAAATATGTACGAGTTATTAAGTGTTCCGAGGACATGCTTATCGAGGAATACCACTTAGATTAATTGTGGGACTTATTATTGAATGTTTGGTAGTCGGAATTACTTGGGAATAAATGGTAACAATTAGCCTTTGGTAACAATTCTTTTGGCGTGTGTATTCTTGAGTCGTGTCTGTCTTCCGTCACACGAATGATGATACCCAACTTATACTAAAAGCTAAGAATATATTATTTTTAGAAATGGAGTTGGATTATTTTGGGAATGGAAATGATTGATTTTGGAAAGGGAAATAGTTAACTTTTGGAGACTTTTACGCTTTTAGTTACCGTGTGGAATATATTTTGAGACCAGTTTATATTATTAGGTTGTGCCGAGTCCGTTGTATCGTGCTGTCATAGCTGCCGTTGTACTTGTACCCCCGTGTACCGTTGTACCTGTCTCCGGATACCGTTGTGATATGCTCTAGATGACAATTGTGTCAGTTGTGATATTTGCATTGCTGTGACTAAGATGAGTTCATGGCCCCTACTTTTTCTGGCTTTATAACTGTTTTGGGGGAGAATACATGCTCGTTTTCAACTAAACTCAAAGATTGTTATTTGGATACGCGAATTGTTTACTCAAGTTTTGACTGTTTGGCTGAAATATCTGACCTGGTTATTTGAATGTGTTATGTGTTTACATGTTTATTGATGTGGCCTGAAATTGTGATTGTGGTTTATGAAACTACTATGTGAGTTGGCTAAGGTCATTTGTCGTATAAGCCGCATTTGTGCGGGATGGTTATTGTTATGAGCTGTAATAGTGCAGGATTATTCATGCAAGGGCTCTTTGTGCCTAATTATTAACAAGGGCTCTTTGTGTCTATTATTAGGGGCTCTTGTGCCTATAGATTACTATAGTGTGCACCTATAGGGATTTATTGTTACATGGCACAATCTTGTGCTTGCTTATGACTACCGGTTGCAATTTTGTGCGTGGTTATTGTATTATGTCGCAACTTGTGCGTATTTATTATTACATGGTGCTCCTTGTGCACTGTTAATGTGTTGATTTCATGAGTTAGCCAGCGTAACAGTGAAATTTGCGTGTCACTATATGAGTGTAGTATCTGTATGATTGATTTTGGTTCAAGATGTTTTGATTATGATATTATTTGCGGATTTTTTTTGGAACGGTGATTTAGGCAGTGTGAGCCTACGTTGAATTTGACTTGTTTATGAACGATGATTTGAACTCGAAAACCTTTTGGTTCAACTATACTGTTTTAAACTAAAACCTATGAACTCACCAACCTCGTGTTGACACTTTTAGCATGTATTTTTAGGTTAAGTCGATAGCTTATTTTTGGAGGTGCTTGGCAAGGGGCACAGTCATAGACGACTCTGATATATATGTTGGGACCGCCTTACTTATTTAATGGGCTTATTTTCACACAACTTTTGAATAATGTAAATTTATCACTTTTTGTTAATAAATTTTATTCTAAATAATTGATGTAAAAACCGTTCTTTGTACTTGCGTTGTGATACCAATTGAGTAGCACCCCAGTGACATGTATGCTTCCGCTGGACACGATTTTGGGGGTGTTACAGTTTTCATCCGTTTTTTACGTTTTCGTCCATTTTTTACGTTTTCGTCCGCTTTTTTAAGTTTTCGTAAGTTTTTTTACGTTTTTGTCCGTTTTTTACGTTTTCGCCCCTTTTTTTACGTTTTCGTCTGGTTTTTCTAAGTTTTCGTCCGTTTTTTTCGTGTTCGTCCGGTTTTTACATATTTGTCCCTTTTTTTTATACGTTTTCGCTCGTTTTTTTATGTTTTCATTCGTTTTTTATCTTTTCGTCCATTTTTTTTTTTTATTTCGCTTTTTCGTCTTTTTTTTTACGTTTTTCGTTGTTTTTGCTTTCTCTTTTTTTTTACGTTTTCGTCAATTTTTTTTTACGTTTTCGTATTTTTTTATGTTTTTGTCTTTTTTACGTTTTCGTACGTTTTTTTATGTTTTCGTTCGTAAAAAAGCAGATGGATATATGTACACTTTTTATGTGAGTGTTTTAATTATAGCATAAAGTTTGTTCCTCCCTAAAAGAAAATAGAGTTAGACCAAAACGAAAAATGAAAGTATAGTTTACATATAATCTATTGTCTTACATGTGTGAAATCAAATGAAATAACATTCTGAGAGAGAAAAATATAGTATCCTTTTATGTATTGATTTTCTTAAACAATATAACGTAAAACTAGATAGATAGTTACATAAAAGAGTTTATAAACAGGAGGTAGTAATGACTACTAGTTGTCAAAGATAACAACATTTAACTAAAACCTTACCAAGAAATTTTGCATTTTTATATATAGTATGGTCTATAAAACCTTACCAACATAAGAGTGAGACAAGATTAAAAAAGATCTCAAGTTTGTATCTCAAAATGTAAAAAAGCATATGAAAACGTAAAAAATGGATGAAAACGTAAAAAAACATACGGAAACGTAAAAAAATGAACGAAAACGTAAAAAACGGACGAAAAAGAAAAAACGGACGAAAATGTAAAAAAACGAACAAAAACTTAAAAAAAGGACAAAAACGTAAAAAAGCGGACGAAAACGTAAAAAACGGATTAAAACTTAAAAAATGACGAAAACGTAAAAAAAGGACGAACAAAAACGTAAAAAACTGATGAAAACATATAAAAACTAACGAAAACGTAAAAAAACGGGCGAAAACGTAAAAAAACAGACGAAAACGTAAAAAAAACGGATGAAAAACTAAAAAACGGACGAAAACGTAAAAAAGAGACGAAAACGTAAAAAAGCAGACGAAAACGTAAAAAAAGGACGAAAACGTAACAAACGGACGATAACGTAAAAAAAGGACTAACGGTGCAAATACAGTTAACCCAGAGGACTAACGGTGTAAATAGTTTCTATCTCGACCCTTAGGAGATAACTGATAAATAATTTGCGCCGTTTGTCCTTATTTTAACGGAGTGATGTATCTGTTGAAAATTTTGCGAGTGGAATGTATATTGCGAATCGGGGTAAACCACAGGGATGTATTTTGGAGTTTACTCTTTAAAAAATATATGGGAAAAAAAAATTGACATTAAACCAGAAGTAAAATAAGTAATATTCGCTAAAAAAAATCCAAAAAAAAAAAAAAACTATCTTCACAGTTAAACGAATTGTGAAAATAACGTAAAAAATAAAATAATGTCCAGTTTATTCTGAAAAAAAAATACATGTAAAATAAAGAGTTTTTGCATAAAAAGTTTTTGAAAAAACAAATATTCCTCATGGTTAAATCGATCTGTGAAGTTAAGAACGAATTCTGGTAGAGATGACAATTTGTGCTCAAAATCAAAAAAATTGGCTAATTTGGTCAAATTTGTAAAAGATTTGGGCACATTTAGCCCCCTCCTTTTTTTGAAATGGACATATATTGCCAATTTAAAAGTTAAATGAACACAAACGGTCACCTATTTTCTCTAAATTAGATAACAATACAATTGATTTTAAAGAAAAAGTTATAGATATAATATATTTAATTTTTTATATATAAGTGAGGTGTTACGTTTAAGGAATTTATTTTGTCATTTTGTGTCTTTTCTAAAGCGATTCATATAACATGCGCCCGTTTGGCCCGTGCCCGTTTAGCCCGTGCCCGTAGCCCGTAGCCCGTAGCCCGTTTGAACCGTGGCCCGTGCCCGCCCGTTTTGCCACCTCTAAATTCTGGTATTAGTAAAAAAAATATGAAAAAATTTGATACTCGTAATATACCAGAGTTAAAATAAGTAAGAATTGCTGGAAAAAAATTATATGAAAACTTATTTTTCTAGTACTAAAGAAATTGTGAAGTTAGGGACCAACTGTGATATTAGTCAAACAAATCTGAAATTTTTTGACAATATTTTATATGTAAAAATAAGATAAATTGCTGAAAAAAAAATGAAAAACTAATTTTCTTCCTTGTTAAAGTGCAATATCCGCACCATTTCTACTTAAAAGAATAAATCAATAAAAATAAACCGGATCCTCACCATATTACAAGTTATATGATATACATAGATTGTGTCGTTTGAGACAGATTGGGATTTGTGACAAACTCAAATCGAACCAAAATTAGTAACAAATTTGGAACTAAACTAACATTTTCGGCTTAGGGTAGGTTAGTTTTGTTTTTTTAATGTTATTTTGTGCGATAATATAATTAGAACGGTATTTCAACCAATGAGATGAGACTTTAGTGGGTAAAAATGATATTTGATTGATGGAGAGTGTAGTTAGTGGAATTTCCTAAAACTTTATGCATTTTGAAAGTGGACACTTAATATGAGACGGAGGGAGTAATAGATTTTGTTGAAACGTTAAATATAAAACGCCAATCAGTTATTAAATTTTTTATATATTAATAAAACATTTATATCTCCGAATGTGACTTGGCCAATGGTGTTGTGCACATTTACGCGCGAACCACAGAATGGTCACCACACTGTGTTTCCCAGTCATGTCCCACAACTCATCTTCTTCATATGTGATGCTCTTTCCACGAAGTTAACACAAACAACACACACACACTCCCCTGTCAATCGTAAATTTCTAAGTTCTTTATAGTTTATACCTTTAGATCTGCAAACCTTCCAACTTTGCACACTTTCATATTACATTTAACTCAAAAAACTAACACAATTCCTAATCTCCAAAGCATAATCTCCAAATTAGGTAACGATTCTAATCACTTTTCATTCTTAGCGGAGGGAGTAACAAATTGTGTTAAGGTATCAAATACAAATTATTAGTTGTTTTAAGATATTTACTAAAATTGCTACTGATTGATAAATCCGTTACAATATTTGACACTACTCACTTTCAATCACGTCTTACACGCCAACCACAAAGTAACCACTATACCTTATTTCACAGTCACGTCTAGACAATTCCTCATCTTCATCCCGTACGCTCTCTTCCACAAAATGAACAGTAAACACATACGACACACGCACTCCGCTACTACTCGTAAAATTTTAATTTCTTTACACATTTCACTCTACAAAACACACAATCTCAAAATTAGGCAAACAATTCTACCCAATTTACATCCTAATCCAAATTTCAAAACTTCCCAAACACAAAATAAAACCGTTACACTTAACTTATTATCCACTTTCCGCAATTCCACTCTCACAAAAATCTCGGTGAAAATCCCAAAAATTTCCTTCCCTCCCATTTCGAAAAAAATCAAAACCCAAAACAAAGCGCGTCACATAAATAAAATAAAATTTTCAACTCCCCCCTTTTATTTTAATTTTTTCCCTCTCTTCATTTCCCCAATTTTCAAACCCTAATTTATTTCCCCCAATTTCAAACCCTCATAAACCCTAAAAAATCCAATCAAAACACACACAGAGTTTAAATTAAAATCCAATCAGTTATCAGTTTTATAAAATTAATAATCTGATGGCTGATTCTGTTAAGCAATACAAATCGAAACCAGTAGCTCATCGTACTAACATCAACGTTCACTTCTGTGCGCACCAACTGTTCGACAAAATTGCGCAACAGGAAGAAGATGAGGATGAGTTGGAGGAATTGAAGGATGTAGAAAAAGATGAGCCGTTGTTGGCTGATGAAATGATTGAAGATTGTGACGTTGCTGATGCTGATGCTGATGATGAGACCGAGGCGTGGATATCGTCGAACCGTGATCGGAGTGAGGAGGAGTACAAGCCGGTGATTTCGGTTGCGACGAGTTCTTCGAGTTGGTGTGAGGATGTTTACGAGAAGCCGTCTTTGGTGGTATGAGTTTTGTTTTATTGTTTTTTTGAGTTTGATTGTTATTTGTTGATACTGTTTATAGTCTGCGGATAAGATTGATATTTTTTTGTCGTGTGTTTAACGGGTAGTTTAGTTTTTGTGGGCGCTGAGTGGTTTTTGATGATTGGAACTTTCGACATATAGGATTAGAGGGAAAAAAATTGTTGTTCGTAATAATATATGTTTTTAGATGTCGTGGAGGTATATATATATATATATATATATACTAAAAGAGTTGTTTATGCAATATAGTCCCTCACGCGCAGACTGTACATCCAATAAATGAAATTAATTTTTAGACGTTGTCATAGCAAAAACTTGTTTTTTAGATGTATATCGGAGTATTAGACTTATCATTGCTAATATAGCCAGATTTTGTTTGTTTTTTTCTCCTGTCGTGTATATCGTGGTTAGTATTGTGTATGGATGCGAGTTGTGTTGGTGATTCGAATATTTGGGATATTGGATTAGGATTAGGGATGGAAATGTTGGGGGTGATAATAGCTAGTTTTAAACATCGTGGAGGTAGTAGTAATATAATAAGTAGTCCCTTCACGTAGACTGTGCATTTATTAAAAAAGGTGTTTTGTATCGCGATGTTTTAGGGAATCAGAAATCGTTAAGTTGATTTACCGAATTTGGTTTACAACACTCATTGCACTAGTGGTTGTGACGTGTAAAAATATTCCAGATTTAGAGATTGTATTCGTCAAAATTGCTTCGACTTCTAAAGGTTTGAACTTTACTTCCACAAGTTTTGCACTTTTGACTATTTCTTTGTGTTCATGTTTAATTTTGAGGTGGCTTTGTATTTAAAGTTTTTTACACCATCAAACATGGAGTAATCTAACGTCTGAACGTGCAGGGTGCAGGGCTTGCTAATCTGGGCAACACTTGCTTCTTCAATGCAGTTATGCAGTGCTTCACACACTCTGTGCTACTTGTTCAGGGACTCTATTCACTAAAACATTCGACACCTTGTGATTGTAAGGCCTTAAGCTCTATTATCTTGTATACTTATTTGGATTTTGGTATGCTTTGGGTTCACTTTGCAAATGACACTTCGTGTTTTTAATATGGTGTGTCTTAATATAAATTTTTATTTGTTTAGTGTATGATTGTAAGTGTGATGTGTTTACAGGTAGCAATGAGCGATTCTGCTTGATCTGTGCTTTGAGGGAACAAGTCGAACTTTCTTTAACATCATCTGGAAAAATTGTCTCCCCTTGGAAATTTGTCGACAATTTGAGTTGTATCCTTTGGTTTTACATAAATTACAGTTATATTTAATGATGTTTTTTTTCCCTCTGGTTTTTGCATGTCACCTAGTTTTTTTCTTATTCAGTCAGTATATTTGTAATCCTTAACCACACTTCTATCAGATTTTTCATCGTCATTCCAAAGATATCAACAGGAAGATGCTCATGAATTTCTGCAATGCTTCCTTGATAGACTCGAAAGTTCTCTAATTAATTCAAAAGTAAAGGAGGCTCTCCCTTCAGAAAGTGACAATCTAGTCAAACAAGTATTTGGAGGTCGTGTTATTAGCAAAGTAAGATTTAAATCGATTTTATCTCTTTCATTGATATCCATCAAAATTTAGCATTTTTTTTGCTCATTCCTGTTGTCTCCTTGGTATTTGAATTCCAGCTAAGGTGTTGCAACTGCAATCACATATCTGATACCTATGAGCCTTCAGTTGACCTCAGCTTGGAGATTGATGATGCAAATAGTCTCACAACTGCCCTGGAATCATTTACGAAAGTTGAACATATTGAAGATGAAGAGATGAAATTTACATGTGACCGGTGTAAAGAAAAGGTGTCTGTTGACAAACAGCTTATGCTGGATCAGGTCCCTCCTGTGTGTGCTTTCCATTTGAAAAGATTCAAAAACGATGGCTCTTGGGTGGAGAAAATAGACAAACATGTGGACTTTCCTCTGGAGTTAGACTTGCAGCCGTATACTTGTGGCGGTCAGACTGATAATGTGAGTCATGCCACTCTCTGAAAAGTTTTTTTCTATATTTACTTGCTGTTTCGTGTTGTGATATTTAAGATAATAACCATTGTTGACAAACTCCCTTGAGAATGGCTTTCTGTGGAAGTCTTGATGTATTTACAAAAAATACAATTATGTTGCTATATGTATAGAACTGAGGGCCCGTTTGGTTTGGGGTTATGGGTATGAATGTATGACTTTGATACCCATTCATGTTGTTTGGTTGGTTATTGGGGCCACCACAATGGAATGAGGATACCCAAGGGTATAGGTTTCCTCATATCCTATTAATTTGGGTGGTATGATGATACCCATTCCCTATACCCATTGTGTTTCCTCATACCTATACCCATTGTGATTCATGACAACAAACCAAACGGGCCCTGAAACATTTTGGGTTGAAATGAGAATTAAGGTTAAGGTATTTGAAGTCAAGTTTGGTTTATTTCCTTTCCATAGGAATATGTACAGATTCTTACCTCCCGCCTCTTGTTATGCAGGTGGATTTGAAATATGAGTTATATGCAGTTGTTGTACATACGGCCTTTACATCTAGCTGTGGTCATTATTATTGTTACGTACGATCTGCACCTGATACATGGTACAAGTTTGATGACTCCAAGGTAAAATATACCAGATCTATCTACACCTGTTTCAATTATGTACGTAATATGGAAATTGACTTTGACTATTTTTCATCTTGATAGGTTACTAGTGTTTCTGAAGCTTGTGTGCTTTTAGAAGAAGCATACATTCTGTTCTATGCAAAACAAGGCACACCTTGGTTTGCTAGCTTTATGGAAACATATAAACCGTCCTTGGCTAACTTATCAAACACTTCACCCAAATCTGTTCTGGAGAACGTTGATCACCCCTCTACATCACATGATCCATTAAGTATTAAAACCCATGACATGAAGGAATCTTTTAGTAGAACAACAAATATGAAAGTTTCTGAAGCCAAAGACCATTCTTCCGGATCTGATGCTGTGGTGCCACTTAGCCCAATTAATCGCGTAATGAAAGAAACTACTCCATTAAGCCTAAAACAGTATGGTTCTAACCACAGGGCTGAAGCTCAGAAGAATGTTACACCCACAAGCCAAATCTCTTTTCAGTCTACATTTGATTTTGATCATGTACTTTCTCCACAAACACCGCCCAGATCTCCTGGACTTGATATTTCGGAGGATGAGAATACAGGTGAAATAACTTGATCCCTATATTTTATAATGTTATAAGATGCATCTTTTACTTCTGTAAATATGGTATGATTAAACAACTAACAAAATGGATGGTGATTGGGATCTGCAGAAGTAGTTTTTGCTGCAAAGCCTGATCAACTAAAAATTGCAGAGAAAACATCAAACAAGAGGCAAAGGGGCAAGGAGGAAGACAATTTTGCAAAAGCTGAGGCGGTTAAAATGTGTAGAAAAATGCCCAGTGCAAGAGCAAAAATGTTGATGGATGCGATGCCGTCAAAGAGTGATAATGTATTGAACAAGAAAAGCAAGAAAATGTTGTCACCGTCAAGAAAAAATCATAGCAGATCAAGTGATCGGTCTAAGTATCAGGACATTTCAGTAGCCCGTAAATTGGCTACCTCTAGTTTTCGCTGAATGGGCAAGTCTGCAGATGTTAAAAGTAGGACTTTAAAGGTTATATAAGCTTTTAGTCTTTTTGTTGTGACAGGGGGCTTTGGGCTCCATGTGTAGTCTTGTTTTCTTTACTTGGGCACAAACTGTTTATTGGTAGATTCTTTTTGTTAACGAGTAACCAAGTTAATGCGAGGCCTGTGTGCGCCTATTGTTTGTGAAAAACTGAAAACGCCAGTATTTATTCTGAATGCTAAAAAGTAACACCTTTGAGTTGAAGTTTTTCGTTTTGATATGTGAACTCGGTATAGAGTATTAGTGGGGTGGTGGTACTAGTAATTGTCGGTCGACCTCGATCGGTCGCCGCCACTGTGGCTTTTGTGTCTCGATTGGTCGTGGGTTGAACGAATAGACAATTGGGTTGTTTGAACGACCGAATTTAATACACTTTTTTCAAAAATTTGTTACCGTTTGACTAATAAAAAAAAAAAAACTTTACCACTTTTACAATCTTATAAATACCAATCTCAAACACACTTCTAAATACACAATTTCAATCACAATTCAAACAATTTCTCATCAATATTCATCATGTCAAAAAAAAAACACCCACATAAAAAAACCAATGATCCCGACTACCCTAAAATGCTCCGAATTTAAATTTTTCGCCGGATTCAAATTTCGAATTAACCGGTATAACACCACCACAAAATCGGAGTATTCGCTTTCGTGCACCCGCTTTGAATATCCAACACGACTACAACAACCGAATCAAAATCAAAACCCGTTTTACGTTAATCGTCCATATGTCCCACTGTATAATCCTAATACCAATTTTAACCAATCACCAAGTGGGTCGTCGTATCGTCCTAACATGGATTTCTCGCAATCTCCCGACCGTATCAAACGTATTCACCGCTTCAGGGTGTTAATCTTGATATGGATTTGGAGGATTATATGCTAGAATATCCGACTCAACAAAACTCGACTCAAAACTATCGGAGTCAAGATGTTTCGATGGGGCAAGGTTCGGGTCATGGTTCGTACCACGGTTCCATGCTTGTTGAAGACGATGACGATGACGATGTCGAAGAGACGCCACCCGTCAAACCATAGAAGCCTTCGAGACGTGCCACAACAATACTAAGTTTTTAATTAGTATTGTAATATTTAAGTTTTATTAGTTTAAGTTTTTACTCAGTATTGTAATGTTTTTATTTTTAATGAAGTTTAAATTTGTTGTCTAAAATATTTGAAATAAAAAAAAAAAAAAAAAAAAGTCAGTCGACCACTGTGGCAGTTTGGTCGTCGTCAGGTCGTCGGAGTGATAAAGCTGATGTGGCGGGTCAGGTCCACCACTAGCGTTAGGTAAGGGTTGTTGAGTTGGTGAATGGCACATGCAAAACTGTAGCTGAGTGGCTATGGCCCATATTCGATCCGTGTTCAGCCACATGAACCATCTTACTCTTCTTTTTCATCCTAAAACCAAATCATTTTCGGGCCATGTACGTTGACAATAAACTTTAAAAAGCTAAAGTTATTTTTTTTTTATTATTATTTTTTTTGAAAGAAACCATATATTTAAATTGAAACTAGTGAGAAGATAAGAACTATGATGATCATGACCTACACAATCTTGAAACTACAAGATAGAGAAATCACAATTGCGATAACTCAAACAATATGGGAAGAAAACATTATCCCAAATCATATGAAACAAATAACTACCTAAGAGCAAGAGGTGCAATGACATACCAAAAGTTCTCATTCGGGCCCCACAGGGTGTCACGTCGACAAACCACAACTTACAACCACCCTCCCCAATAACAAACCACAACTTACTCATTTGGGCCCCACCACTATCTATTTTTATTTTATTTTATTCAAATACCCAAATTAACTAAATTCATTTCATTAAAATAAAAATACAATACATAAAATTTAAACACATACTAAACATAAAGTTACGATACGAAAAAAAAAACCGATGCGGGAATTAAAATAACGATACAACAAATACTAATAACACATACTAAACATAAACTTAATCCTCGTCTTCGTCGTCGTCGTTGACTTGATATTTTTTCATGATTTGTTTTTGTCTTCGGCGAATGATAGCGGCTTTGGCCGGTGTGGTTTGGTCGGGATCTATCATCAGAAACCATCTCCTCTATCTCTAACTTCTTCCGATCCTTCTCCCTCCTCGTCTCGTACGCGGATATTTGAACGTCCGCTTTTTGAGAATATTTTTCGGACAATTGGCCCGAATAAGAACTCGTTTGACTCCCACTCGAGCTTGCCGCGCTTGACGTTGAAGTCGACTTCTGCTTCTTTGAAGCCCGCGCTTTGTAGGCGCCTTCGGGACGAGGACGTCTGTCAGGACAAAAAATATCCTCAAGACATGTAACGTCAATCGGATCCTCCGCATCCCATTTGGGGTACTTTTTCAAAATATCCCAAACGTGAACATATGTGAACCTTCTCCCGGCAAAGCGATGTTCGAAATTTTCCTTCGCATTCTCCAGATGATCGCTGTCGTTTTCACCGCTTCGACGCTGCAAATGTTTGTAGACAGCGTTGAATTTTTGGCAATCACCGTTAACCCGTGTCCATTTACCAGTGAGCATATTTTTGTTACGAGGCTCATGGTTTGTTTGCTCGTTGAACATCTCCAGAATTTAGTTCCAAAAAAATTCATCGGAACGGTCGTTTCCGATATCTTTGTCTTGCGAAATTTCAATCCAAAGTTTCGCAAGCAGCTTCTCTTCGTCTTTGGCCCAGTTTCTCTTCGAACCTTGAGCCACCGCCTCAAGGTCATCAACATCGTCATCGTCCAAATTCACGACTTTTTTTGATTTTCGAGCCATTACTTTTTTTTTCGCGTGATTTGGACGGTTCACGGTCCGCAGGTACTTTGAATTGTGCTTCGGATTGTGGTATAGGAAATGATGAAGGTTGCGATGGGTTAAAGAACTGTGGTTGAGATTGGGAAACTGGACGTTGTGGGTAATTTGCGAATCCTTGAAACGCAAATTGTTGATTTTGGTAAATCGCCTCGGGAGGCAATTGCGTCCCATACGGAGGCATTTGTGGCGATGGCGAGTTAGAGTTTTATGATGAGGGGGTAGATGGGTTTGACGAACCCGCGTACGGATTCGAGGCAAGGAGGTTCGTGAAATATATATGTTCGTTTGGGTTTTGCGACATGATTGTTTTGAGTTAGAGTTTATTCGTTTGGATTATAGCAGTGTGTGTGTTTTTAGTGTGCTTTGAATATGTTGGTATATATGTGTATGTTGAAAAATATATGTGTATGTTGGTAGTTTATATAGAGGAAAAAAAAAGAACCGTTTGCATTAACAAACGGTCATATATCCGTTTGAAACAATAACGTTTGCAATTAAATAATTGAAAATAACGTTGGTTTGTCAGAGTTTTTGCTCGTTGTGCAGACGAGTAGCACGCGTTCGGCGAAGGATGGCGAGGGCCTGTGGTGCAGCGGCGAGCCATAAAGAGCGTCCACGTCAGCCATGGCGAGGCTCATGAAGAGCTGCACCTCATGCTCTTATGTACTTATGTTCACATCAGGGTTCTTTTTTGTTAAAAATTGCGTAGACAAATAGAGTACTGGCACAAACTGTGGGCCAAACAATTTTTTTGTAGGGTTAAAATCCTTTGCACAAATTTGTGTACTTAGAGCAGGAGGTGTAATGACATGCCCAAACTACTCATTCGGGCCCCACGTGGTGCCACGTCATCATAACAAACCACAACTTACAACCCTCCTCCCCAATAAAATATCACAACTTACTCATTTGGGCCCCACCACTATCTATTTTTATTTCTTTTATTCAAATACCCAAATAAACTAAATTCATTTCATTAAAATAATAAAAATAACTTTTTTTTAAGTTACAAAATAATTATTAAAACAAAAAAAAAAAAAAAAAAAAAAAAAAAAAAACAAATCTTCTTACACGAAAGAAAAAAAAAACCCAACTACCACCAAACGTGTGGCTGTACACAACAAAAAAAGAGAACAAAAAGAACACAGTACAACAAAAAAAACACTAGCTTCCTCCTCCCTTCTTCCTCCGTGCCACCTGCAAACACCAAAGAGAGAAAAAAAAAAAAAAAAAAAACGAAGCTTGCAAATAAACACACAAACACTACAACAAAACAAAACTTGCAAATAAAAACACAAACACAAAAACCCAGTTAAGAATCAAAGGAAAAAAAAAAAGCGTTTGATTGTCAGAAAATTTGCTCGTCGTGCAGACGAGCAAGTAGCATACGACGAGGCAAGGCGAGGAGGGGCGGTGCAGCGGTGAAGGTCGGCGAGCTTCCACGTCGGACACGGCGAGGTGAGCAACGAGCTGCACCTCTTGCTCTAAGAGGCATAATGGTAAAAAGCATAGAATTGGGTGAAACACCGACCATGACCCTTGCAGCTGATAGGAACCCCTCACCGGAATCTCCAATCCAACATTTTTTGCAACATGACCCACATAATCAAAATGATTGGTGACACTGCAAGACGCACATATGTTTAATAAAGAAACACCCAAAATCGTAGAACCTCCTCATGTTTAAACTTCTCGACCCTCGACCGACAACCTTAAGCTAATTACTACGACCCAATAACCGAACCCCTACCACAACCTTCCTTAACAATTGACCGTAACCTCAACAAAAAAGGGCCCACCCCGAACACAAACCACCACCACCACCACCACACCTGAAACGTTTCCAACTTTTTGGAGAAGACATTATGAACCACCGTTGTAAACATGACCACCACAACTCAAAACCAACCACAACGACCACACATAACAACCACCATGACCCGGAAATAAACAAACATCACGATCCGAGAACAAACAATCACGACGACTAAAGCTTTTACTTAGTATTGCAATCTATTGTAGAAGTTTATAACTATTAGCTTTAACAAGTAACTAGAAAAAGGTGCTTCTTTTAAAGATTACACGGTGTTTTCCTTCATTACAGAGCAGGAGGTATCGAGAGCTGGTAACTTGGCGCCGAACCACCAGCCGAAAAAGATCGATGGCGCACGGTACCGTGGCTGGCGCCATGGCTGCTTGCGCCGTGGTGGCTAGCCAATGCCGCGGGATTTTTTTTTTTTTTTTTTTTGAATTTTTTTTTTTTGGGATTTTTTTTTTTTTTTTTTTTGAATTTAAACATTACCCAACGGCTAGTATATCAAAAATACCATTCTTTTTTTTAATTTTTACCCTTTAAAAATCCAATAAATACCTCCTTATTCTACCATTTTTTACACTCTTCAAATTAAATTTATACTTCAATAATACTCAACTTTCTTTCAATTATGGATCCAAACAATCCCAACGACATCTATTACGACCCTTATGATGTTTATTTTCAAGACGACCGGGAGCGCTATCTTCGGGATTATGCGGCGTATGAACAATTTGTAGCTCTGTGTGATCAAGAAGCCGGGGGATCGGGATCGGGTATTAAGAAGACGAGGCAATACATACCACGTGATCGAGAAGAGGCGGAACAACGTTTAATCGACGACTATTTTGGCGACGATAAGACTCATCCAAAATATCCTGAAGAGAATTTTAGGCGAAGGTATCGTATGAGTTCTAGACTTTTTAATAAAATACTCAACGATATTTTAAGTTATGATATTCATCCTCTTCCTGAGTACTTAAATTTTTTTAGACTACGTTACGATGCTATCGGTCGTTTAAGTATTGGTCCTATTTTGAAGTGCACATCCGCCATCCGCCAACTGGCGTACGGCACTGCGCCTGATGCGTTTGATGAGTACTTGCAAATTGGTGAACGTTGTTCACGACAATGTTTAGAGAATTTTACTAAATGTATACATATTTTATACGTTGAAAAGTATTTAAGAAAACCCACTTCAGCGGATGTTGAAAAAATATATGCATTGCATGAAGAAAAACATGGACTCCCGGGAATGCTCGGGAGTATTGATTGTATGCATTGGGATTGGAGAAATTGCCCAAAGGCCTTACAAGCTCAATTCAAAAGACGTGATCATAAATACCCAACTCTTATGTTAGAAGCGGTTGCGGATCAAAACTTATGGATTTGGCATGCATATTTTGGTGTCCGGGGGTCAAATAATGATCTTAATGTGTTATATGGTTCCATGTTATTTGATGATGAACTTGCCGGTAGAGCTCCGGAATGTCCATTTGTAGTAAACGGACATACATATAAGAAAGGTTACTATTTAGCCAACGACATTTATCCGACATGGTCCGTGTTTGTCAAAACGTTTTCTGTTGCAAGGAATGAAAAAACGTTGAAATTTAAAAGAGTTCAAGAAAGTTCTAGAAAAGATATTGAACGAGCTTTCGGAGTCCTACATGGTTGTTGGGGAATTCTACGACAACCCGCATGTGCTTACGAAATCAACGCGTTGAAAAGAATCATGTATTGTTATATAATGTTACATAACATGATATTGGAAGACGAAGGATTCAAAGTGAATTTAAGAGATTTGTTCGTTGATCCAAGGCCGAACATTCCAGAGACTTGGACTGAAAGATGTGATTTGCATGTTAGAAAAAACAAAGAACTTCGAGATAGAAAAGTGCACGACCATCTTCGACAAGACCTTGTGGAGCATGTATGGAACCTTAATTACTAGGTTTTTATTTCTATGTTTATGTACTAGGATTTTATTTTTATGCATTTTTTTTAATGTAATTTGTGTTTTTTTTGTAATTAATGAAGTTTATTTTAGTTAATATTGTGTATGTTTTATTTTATGTAAAAAAAAAAAAAAAATGGACGACGGCACCACATTTTCCGGTGCCAACAGTAACGGCCAGAATGTGGTGCCATAGAATTTCGAGACTTTTGCTGACGTGACATCACCTTTTTGGCCATGGCTTGAAGCCATGGCACCAGGGTACCTAGCGCTCTTAGGGTTGTAATATTGCTACCCCTTACCCCTCTATACTCAGCTTTATTGACAAAACATTTTTTGTTTCGTATCTTTGTTCATTTACTACTTTTAACTTGTCAAACTTTATATTTTATGGTTAACACATTTTTTTCGACAGTTTTACCCATTTTTTTTACGGGGCAAAATAGTTTCTTATGATTTTTTGCTCCGTATTTTTTGCGCTTTTTACCTTTTGATTTGTAAAATTTTATACTTTCTTTTATGATTTTTTTACTCCACAATTTTATAACAAAAATAAAATTATAAAAATAATAGAAAAATAAAAAATATTAAGGAGGGTGTTCCTGTCATTTTAGGGGTGGGGATAACCAAACCCTTACTTTTAGCATTTTATTATGCGACTCTGTAACTAGTTAATTAGTCGGTAATCCCATGTCAATTTATCAGCAGCAGCAGATAGTTAAAATCGGGTTGTAGTCTTAGACTAGAGAATAATTTATGCACCGTTTATAATGGGTATGTTTGGAAAAAATAAATGTTGCTGGTGGTGTTGCTCGTGCTGGTGCTGGTGCTGGTGCTGTTGCTAAAAAATATTAAAATTGTAGCATTTTTTTTTCTAGTTGTGTTTGGCAAACTAGCTGTACTTTTAGATTAAAATGTGTAAAATGACATAATTTGTGAAAACTAATCTCCATATTTTAAAAGGTGGTTTTGGAACTTATTTTTCTAAAATAATCCACAATCTTTGTCATCCAAACAAAGATTATTTTTTGATCAAAGCTTACTTTTCAACAAATTAATCTTAAGCCTCCATATTCTTTCACAATCTTTCGCGCCAAACATGCCCAATATAGTGAATTGTAAGAAGATTTGAACTTATCCATATACATGTATTAGGCCATGGCACTTGAATAAAAACTAATTTAATTAAAAACTCAACTTGTGTATGCAAGAAGGTGATGCATTAGTCTAAGGGTATGTTTGGCAACAATAGCTGTTGTTGGTGCTGGTGCTGGTGTTGAAAAATATTAAAATTATAGATTTTTTTTTGTAGTGATGTTTGGCAAACTGAAATTGTAAATTAAAAGTGTAAAATGACATAATTGGAGATTATTTTGTGAAAAAAAAAAGCTGTAGCCCCCATAATCTTTCATAAGTTGGTTCAAGGAGCTTTTATTTTTGGAGATTATTTTTACTATAATCTTTCATAAGTTGTTCAGCCAAACAATGCTACTCCCTACGTCCCACTATAAGTGTCCACTTTCCATTTGCACAAAGTTTTAGGAAAGTGGGGCCAACTACACTCTCCACCAATCAAATATCACTATTACCCACTAAAGTCTCTTCTCATTGGTTGAAAATATTCTCTGGACACTTAATATGGGACAAGCAAAGATACCATTGTGGACACTTATAGTGGGACGGAGAGAGTACTTTTTAGACAAGAGATTATTTTGTGAAAAAAAGAAGCTGTAGCCCCCATAATCTCTCATAATCTGCGTCACCAAACACAGCCTAATTAAATTATACTAGTACCATTTTGGGGGATAAAATGGATTTATGGACTGAGTTGGATATCCATTTATCCCCATTAATCAAATTATTTGGGACCAATATTAAATTTTTTGGGCAACCATGGTTTCCGACTTTTTGGTCGATTAATCCTCGGGGTTTGAACCCACCACCACACAGACTCAAACCAGGTAAAACACTCTCTTTTCAGGAGGTTGCCGTGGCCAGACCAATATTATATTAAATCTATATAGCACCACTTCCAGACTATACGGTTCTGCTTAGTGTATAGAACTGTAGAAGAACACTTGCACGGTGAAGGTTTTTGACTTGAAATTATACGTTGACGATTTTTGAAATGAAAAAAAGGGCTTTCTTTTCGACACAAACGTGATAGCTTTTGCATCGATCTATCGATATTACAATTATGCATTAGAAACTACAAATTAGGGACACCTCAATGCAGGACTTCTATTTTAGCTAGGCTTATTCCACTATATGTACATCGTGTATACGCAAGTATGATGTATCATGTGTATATGTATTGATGTATGCTAATGATTTATAACTACAACATTCCTATTAATTTGATACATGTAATGTTCATTATTCGATCGTATGAAAGACGAGATAAGGCGATTGGAAAAGTGGGAAACAGCATACAAGCACACTACAAGAAAACATTCTTTAGTTGGGCCATTTCCACTAAGTAGGGTCATAAGGCGATTTTTTTTTTGCATGTGGTTAGCCCCACTTACTACTGGATACCACCCTAGCCAATGCCTATATATACCCATGCATGCATGCAAACAATCCACATTCACTCTTATTCACAATGCCTTCTTACAAAGTTTCAAGTGTTGTTTTCTTAGTGCTTTTAGGTTTGGGTATTAGCGTGGCCACTAGAGCTCTCTTGACTGTAGAAGAGAGCATTCCCTACATTCATGGTGGTTTAGCTGGTGGTGGTGGTGGTGGAGGGGGTAGTGGTGGTGGAGGAGGTGGTGGTTATGGGCCTGGTGGAGAACATGGAGCAGGGTATGGAGGCGGAGCTGGTGAAGGAGGTGGTGCAGGATATGGTGGTGGAGCTGCAGGAGGAGGAGGTGGAGGTGGTGGTACTGGAGGAGGAGGTGGTGGTGGAGGAGCAGAAGGTGGTGCAGGGTATGGTGGAGGTGAAGGTGGTGGTAGTGGTGGTGGACATGGTGGGATAGCATATGGTGGGGGAGCAGCTGGAGGTGGAGGTGGTGGTACTGGAGGAGGAGGTGGTGGTGGAGGAGCAGAAGGTGGTGCAGGGTATGGTGGAGGTGAAGGTGGTGGAAGTGGTGGTGGACATGGTGGGATAGCATATGGTGGGGGAGCAGCTGGAGGTGGAGGTGGTGGTGGTAGTGGAGGAGGTGGTGGAGGGGGAGGAGGAGCACATGGTGGAGGTTATGGTGGTGGAGAAGGAGCTGGTGCAGGTGGTGGCTATGCTGGTGGTGGCTATGCTGGTGCTGGAGGAATTGGAGGTGGAGGTGGAGGAGGACATGGTGGTGGTGGTGGAGGTGGAGCTGGCATTGGAGGAGCTGGAGGAAGTGGATATGGTAGTGGAGGTGGCGCTGGAGGGGGTGCGGGAGGATCATATGGTGGATACAGTGGAGGAGGCGGTGGTGGCGGTTCAGGAGGAGGCGGTGGAGGTGGTGGTGGTATAGGTGAGCATGGAGGTGGTAGTGGGGGTGGAAGTGGTGAAGGTGGTGGACATGGTGGCTATATCCCTTGAAGAAAATAAAATATTGGATTCAATGTCAATAATGGACAAGGATTATTCCTTTCTTCAATAATATTATGAATTGAATATAAGAATGTTACCAATCTTGTTCTACATGTGTAAGTGTATGTAAGTGTTAAGGTTTTCACTATTACGAATGAACGTATTCTGTAATGTTAAGGTTATGAACTATGATTAACGATTGAGCTTGTTATGCGTGTGATTACCCCTTGTTTGCGTATTTCAACACTTTTCAGTGTACTGCAATGGCCTTACGATTTACGATTGAAATTATGTGTCATCGTTTCATTATCTAGATAAACTTTTAACGACGGCCTAAAAGACTGTGTATCAGGTGTGTTGCACTGTTGCACCGAAAAAAAAAAAAAAAAAAAAAAACAATAACGATATTTACTTTGCACCAAACATTTATGAACAGCACGATACATATTTGGCAAATAAAGTGAAAATAAAGTAAACCAAATAACCAAAAACTATATATGGAGAAAGGGAAGTGAAGCAAAATTGGAACATCTCCATATACTTACTAGTTACTAATTACAGACATCATGTTTAATCCGAAAAGCAATCATATCAGTGACTGATATTACAAGCAAAAATGTTGAATTTGATGCTACATTTCTCTGAATTTTAAAACAGAGATGAAGATACATTACCTTTTTGTGTATGTCAAATGTTATCCTAACACCCACTGTAGGGGGTGTGTTTCAATGATTGAGTGCTGCTGCCGCCGCTTGTACTGGCTGCTTTACGGATTGTACAATTTGACCAAAATAGGAGGGCCCCACATAGTAGGGGGTGTACCCCTAACACAACCCTTTGTGTATATCAAACAAATGAGTACTGCTAGTGCTCCATTAGAACGAGAAAGGGACCGGTAGAGCAAATCGAGGGCATGTGGGAGATGGATCACATGATTTACCAAATGTATTGTTTGGTTTTAACTTTCAAATTTAGGACCAGCCAACAATCCAAACAGATGTTTGACAAAACCTAATATTATAGTTAAAAAAAAGGGTATATTTCTATGACCTAATACATTTCTACATTTAAATCTTACTATGTAAAATTTGTTAGTACTAAACAACAACAACAATACTATATGAAAGGGGCAAGTAAAGAGAGACAAAGAAAAAAACGGAAGCATAAATAAAAAAACATACATGCGAGAAAAGACAAAATGTCATACAAACAAAGAAACAAGGGAGCATGCATGCCAAAATAAGGGAAAAAATGGCGCAAGCGACACATAAGATTAAAATTCACAGAGGCAACATATAAAAAGATAAAGCGACAACACACAAAAATAATAAAAAAGCATTAAAAACGCAAATAACATACGAGAGTGAAAATAAAAAAAAATAAAAATAAAAACATGCATTAAAGCCATAATGCCAACTAAGGGATACAAACATACTAGAAAAAAAAGGAAGGAACTAAACAAACATACAAAATCCGAAAACACATAAAAGCAACAAAACTTACAGGCAGAAACTCTAGAAGGCAAAAAGGGTCTACGCTCAAGCTACCAAACAGCTCTACACCTATGCGCCCTACTCATCTGTCTTAATCCTAGTTCACTATGCGTTCCTATCAGAGGTCATGTCCTCGGAAAATAGGAGCTCATTTAGGTCAAGCTTTAGTCTGTCATCCCACCCGAGCTTTTGTCTACCCCTTATCCTCAAGCCATCGACAGTAATAGACTCCACTCTCCTAATAGGTCTTGACTGTGTTATCCTCTTGACATGCCCAAACTATCGCAATCTTCCTTCTCTCATCTTGTTGATTATAGTCGCAACTTGGAGTTCTCTTCAAAAAACTTCATTCGGGATCATGTCTAACATTGTTTTACCACAAATCCATCTTATATCATCATTTTCGCCACTTCCATCCTATTTGCTTAAGTCTTCGTTAAGGGCCAACACTCTAACCCGTACAACATAGCTGGTCGAATCGCCACCCTATAAAATTTTCCTTTCAGCTATAGAGGGACGTTCTTGTCATAAAGGAATCCTGTGGCCACTTTCCACCTCAACCATCTTGCTTGTATACCGTGTGTTACATCATCCTCTATTCTTTCGGATTTGTGGATCACATATCTGAGATATCTAAAGTACTCATCCGTGGTAATATCTTTTCCCCGATGCGGATTTTCGCTTCCTCATTTTGGACGTTCACGTTCCTGTTGAAGTCGCACCGTAGGTATTCTGTCTTCTCCCTGCCGACTCATAGCCTTTGTCTTCAATCTACCACATAACCCCTCTGACGTTTCCGAGACTAACACAATATCATCGGCGAATATCAAGCATCAGGGGATTCTCTCATGTATCCCCTGTGATAACTCATCAAGAATCAAGGCAAAAAGGTACGGGCTAATAGCTGAGCCTTAGTGCAAACCTAATTCCATCAAAAAATACTTTGTGTTTCCCACTGGGGTCCGCATACAAGTCCTCGCCCTGTCTTACATATCCTGAATAACTTTTATGTACATCAAAGGGGTTCCTTTATCTCTTAAGGTCTTCCAAATCAACTCTCGTGGGACGCTGTCATAGGCCTTCTCTAGATCTAAAAAAGTCATGTGCAAGTCTTCTTGTCTGACACCTTGGTCTCTCACCGCAACCTTCTCTCAATAACTCTCTCCCAAAGCTTCATAGTGTGGCTAAGTAGTTTTATAACCCTGTAGTTGCTACGACATGCTTGCACGTCTCTTTTGTTCTTATAGATGGGGACAATCTCGCCGAGTCTTCACTCCTCGGGCATATTAGCTCTCGAAAAGGTCTTGTTGAAGAGATATGTTAGCTACTTCACCCCATCGTCTCCGAGGCATCTCCACGCTTCTATGGGGATCTCATCCGGTTTGACCGCTTTGTTTCTACCCATCTTCCGTAATGCCTCCTTAACTTCCGTTTGGCTGATCCTCGAGCAGTAGCAGTTGTTTAGCAGGTTTGGACAAATATTGTCCCCTTTTTCGATTCGCCTAGGCTTTTTACCGTTGAAGAGGGCAGAGACATACTCTTCCCATTTTCTCCTAATTTTGTCTTCATTGGCAATGCTTCTTCCACCATCGTAGTTGATAAATCTTACGTTTCTTAGATCCATTATCCTTCTCTCTGTGGCCTTAGCTATCATGTAAATATCGTTTTGTCCATCTTTGGAATCCAATCTTTTATACATGTCTTCATACGCTTTTTTTCTTTGCTTTTGTTACATCCTTTTTCGCTTCTCTTTTGGCTTCTTTACACCTCTCATTTGCAGCATTTCTGTCTGCTTGGTTTCCACCTCGCATCGAGGTGAACTCTCTGAACCGAGTTTGTTTCGCCTTAACTTTGTTTTGCATTTCGTCACTAAGCCACCATGATTCTCGTTGACCTATTTGTGTTCTCGATGTCCCTGCAACCACTCCTAGGGTTTCCTTGGCCGCCTCTCTAATGGTGTTTGCTAGGCTGTTCCACATCTGCTCTGCGTCTACAACTCTACTACCCTCCACCTTTGTAAGTAACACCCTCTGTTACTCTAGATCTGAAAGACTCTGCCGCTTCTCTGTGAAGGTTTTTCCACAAGATTCTAGGTTTAACTGCCATCTCCATCGTGTGTGCCCGTCTCTATATGAATATCCAACGCCAACAATCACTGTCGAGAGAAGAAAATCTCACCTGGAAAGACCTTGCAATCTTTACATGCGCTAAGATCTCTTCTGCGCACCAACAAATAGTCAATCTGGTTGTGTTAGGTAATGAGGTGAGCATCGATCTTCTTGAAGAATGAGTTTACGACCACCAAATAGAGGGCTGTAGCAAACTCCAGGATCGTCCGACCCTCTTCAATCCTAACTTGAGTATCAACTTCAGCTCCTATACGAACATGTATCAAATTTCACTATAATTGATCAAGTTACAAGTGAAGGTAATCAAAGTATCAAACTATGTACAAACTGTAATGAAACTTTATTTTCTATATTAAACTAAAAATATGCTTTCACAGTATGGAAAAATTGGTCTATCATCATATAGCTAATTAAAATTTCTCTTCAAACGGAAAGTGAAACTGACTGTATGAAATATTTTACTGGTTTATAAAACGGATAGACTTTGTTGTCTGATCATTGATTAACCTGTACGCACAACGAAAGTCGATCAATCCTAAAACAATGCGTGTACACATTAATAAACTACTTCCATACCTTAAACGTTATACTGTACGCCTTAATGAATGATACTAAATTGGCAGATATTGTCAAAACTTTACACACAAAATTGACAGGAAACTATTCATATCCATGCAAAAACAACTACATTTCATTAGTGATCAAGTAAATGAGGAACATTCCGGTTGTCACATTATTTAGTTTATATGTTCGTCACTTTTCAGTCATTTTGATTATTTTTAAATTAGTCATTTTCATTTGAAGCAACTTCAAATGTTATTCAACATTGCTAAATAGTGCACAATATCGATTAATTTTTTCCATGTATATGTTATTTTATCGATACATGTATCAAGCATAAAATATCAGCATGTATGAGTAATATGCAAAAGCCTTAAAATTAAAGTAGTCTTATAAAAACACGATTATTTAACTTGACAAAAGCTAAATACTTGCTTTTCTTATTCTGGATTTTTTTTTTTCATGTCATCTTGTTGTTTTAAATTATAATGTAAAAAATGTGAAATCTTTAGGATTCAGCATCGCCTACATTGCAAGCCCTTTTACTCTTACCAGTAAGAGGTGGTCAGACGTTTTGCTTGTTTGTTTTTTTCTTTTGAGTTAGACCCAGTTAGACATATAACATCTTACTCAATAAGAGGTGGGGGACTCGTCTTATTGCCTCTTACTCTGATAAGAGATTGAAGACTCGTGTTAATATAATATATTTGATGGTTTATTAACTATGTTATATTTATGATAAAAAATCTTGTTTCATATTTACATAAGTTACTTAAATAAATTGCAGAAACGATCACTTAAAATCATTCGGACAATTATAAAAAAACAAACAACATTATTTCGTTCAGATTTAGATTTTCTAGCGACCTCTTACTGGTAAGATGTGGTAGTCAGATTCAAACCTAAAACATGTTAATGAAACAAACACAGCCATTGTCTCTGACATCTAGTGGTACCCAACTTAACATTCACCAACATGATATGCATTCGGCGCAATTAGTATAATTGAAAGTTATGAACGATCAGGCAACCAAAAACTATATAAGAAAAAGGGAAGCGAACCAAAATTTTCAAACATCTCCATTTGCAAATCAAGACGGCATGTGCATGCCGACAAGCAATCCCAGCTGTGAATAATTTGGAGCACAAATGTCACGATCAATACTACATTTCTGCGAGGTGTGAAAAGAAAGTTGAAAAGAAGGCTTTTTCTGTATAACAATCAAATTTTATATGTTCATCATACAGTTGTTAGTGCTAGATCCATTAGCATGAGAAAAAGACTAGTAGCAAACAGAGTCCATGGTGGGAGATCACATGGTGAACCAAAAATAATGAGTTGGTTTCAACTTTCCTGTGTTGGACCTGCCAAAACCGAACACCTTAATTGGATATGGCCAGTTTCTTTGTCAAAATCCAAGATAAAATCCTTTTGTAAGCTAACACAAGTAGAGGGAAATCGACCATCTGACGGCCTCCACCAACTAGTCTCACGATCAACATGGGGAAGAAGCAAAAACAACTATAATTTGGTTATCGAACTTCAAAAAAAAAAAAAAGAAAAGAAAATCATCAATAACCTATATTCATTTAAAATTACTTCGATCGATCAGCTAACACCCTTAGCTATACTAATTGTTAATCTAATCATAATCTCAAACAATTTTTAAATTCTAATTTTTTTCTATTGGATATCAGGATCTCCATCTTACATAATCAATTAGTGAAAACCTATTATAGGGCTAATTAATTGTGAGAAATGTCATGCTGATCTCAATATTTCCCTCTTTATAAGAATTTGCTTTCACTTACATAAACACCATGTGTTGTTATAACTTATACACCACATTTAACCAAAAATGCACTCATTATAACATCCCACTTTTTTTTTATAGCATCTACTTTCACTTTTCTTCTTAGCATCAGCAGGTCCCTCATTAAAACTGCGGGGAAACCTTTTTAAAACGTACGCAACTATACGGGAAAAGTGGTTTAACGTAGCCAACTAAAAAACTTACCAATTTTTGGTCTAAACTCACTAAAACCCCCCGGAAAACGCATGCTATGACCTTTGCAGCCGGTTACAAGTTATTTTTACCCTTTTCACTTTGACTTTACCATTTTCTCCCTACTAGCCCAACAACCCCAAAAAAAAAAAATAAAAAAAATATACTCCATTTTCAGAACTCATCTTTTTCAGAACTCATCTTCATCAACACTTTCCCTTTGACTTTACCTTGTCTTCACCATTTTCAGAACTCATCTTCATCAACAATTCCGATCTCATCAAACTCTCCTTCAAACACAACTAATTAAAGTAAATCGTCTCTATCATCGATCATGATATGGCTGCAAGATCTACAACAATCCCAACAACCATCTCCAAAAATAATCCCAACAACCATCGACAGTGAAGAACAATCCCAACAACCATCCACAGTGAAGATCAAGAACAATCCCAACAACCATCGACTGATATAAATGGTGTTTGGATCTTGATCTGTTGTTGGGTTTTGTGGAAATGATCTTGATATGAAAGTGTTGGATCAACAGATCGAAAACAAGTTTCTTGATGGCAATCATCACCACTGTCGACTTCAAGTTTCTTGATGGTCATTTTGGTTAAGTATTTGATTTATGGGTTCTTGAAATTGGTTGATCTAAGCTTTGGGCTGTTAATAATTTTAAGATTCGAGTGTTTGATTTTAGATGTAGGTTTTTGATTATTCATACATGTGGGTTTCATTTTCATGAAATCAAATTCATATTAATGTGTTTAGATATGGTTATAAACATCCAATCTGATGATTTCTTATGTATGCTCTTTAGTAAAAGATGTTATAAGATTTATGTGATGTTATCAGATTTATTTGTGATCGAAAATTAACACAGATATATGATTGCCTTGTTGAGTTGAAGACAAGAGCTGCAAAAGATGTTATCAGATTAATTGGGTAAAAGGTGATAACAAAAGGGTAAAGATGGAAAGTAAAATAATAAATAACAAATGACCTGCTGACGTGGAGAAAACAGGCTGCAAAGGTCATATTATGCGTTTTTTAAGGGGTTTTATTGAGTTTAGACCAAAAATTGGTAAGTTTTTTAGTTGGCTACGTTAAACCACTTTTCCCGTATAGTTGCGTACGTTTTAAAAAGGTTTCTGCAACACATCTGCAATGTGAAGTCATCTAACCTTTACTTGTTACACCTCACATTTTGATTTTATTTTTCACGATTATACCCAAAGGTGGCAAGATAGGGAGAAATGGGCATGGGTCACTGGTTGAACGGGTCATATATTTAATGTGTTGAATGGTCACGGGTCAATAGGGTTGGGACGACCGCTATTGGCCACCTATTATACTCATAACGTCATGTGTATTTTATTATTTTTACACATTTGAGCAAAGGGCCTCTAGTGCATTGAGTTTTCTCATAATTTGCGGTTAGCGTGTTTGCAGGGACGGAGAGAGTGGGGGAGCCAGGGGTGCTCGGCCCCCTCCAACACTCCCAATCACTTTGCTCTTTGTCTTATAAAATTTAAGTCTATGACCAATCTTTAGGCAAATAATCCCCAACCTTCAGATGCCAAAAGAATTAAGATACGCTTGACACAGTTTCATGCATAAGGTTTTCATCTAATATCTTTCTATTAGTTGTCGATGTGTTTTTCTTATCAAAATTTTAAGTTTGTAACCTACGTTCATCTGATTATTAGAACATACCATTTAAAGTTTAAGTTATATTACTTTGTTAGTTTGAGAAAAAAATTTCGGCCTCCCTAATTGCTAATTCCTGGCTCCGTCCCTGTATGTTTCTTAATACTTGAAGTTCCTCACCGGTGTGAATTCACTTATGAACGAGCATGTACACATTCCTATTAACTACAACAACACCGTGTCCACCTCCACCACCAGCACCTCCAAATCCAGCACCACTCCCACCTCCTTCTCCACCACCTTCCTATTGATATGAAACAATGTTCATTATTCTTATGATAGACGAGATAAGGCGATAGAAAATGTGGGAAATAGAAAAAGCACACCACAAGAGAACATTCTTTAGTTGGGCCATTTCTGAACTGGACCACTAAGTAGGGTCATAATTGAAGGAGCTTCAATTCTCTTTTTGCATGTGGTTAGCCCACTTACTAATGGATACCTACCCTAGCCAATGCCTATAGAGACCAAGATTCACGTTATGGAGGTGGGGGAAACACGAACTAAAGATTAAACATGCCATAACCGGTTTATTGATTGGGGGAGGTGTGTATGTTTTCTAGAGAGAGAAGTAAAGAAAACACACACACCTCCATGTTACAAATGAATCCCCAACCCTCCTAGTTGTGACTAGGAGGGTATTTATTACAAGAATACAAAGCTAACTTAGCCATAATGTCTAAACTAGTCCTTGTACAAAGAAAGAAGTGCAATTCCCACATATGACAAAACTTTAAAGCTAACAATCTCTCCCCAAAGTGAAGTCATATGGGAATTGCTTACAATGTTCCCTACAAGTAAAATATAAACCATGAGCACAGAGAATAGTCTTCAAACTTCATTACTTCGTTCAGTTTTCAGAGTCTTCTCAGCTTTCATTTCTTTACTTGCAGATGAACCATGTGAGCAAATCTAATTAGGGTTTAATTCAGAGTGCCTTGAGTGCTCTCCCCTAATTAGTGCTCTCCCCCAAACTGACAACCTTTCTGATGATTGCCCTGAATCTGAAGAAGTCTTTTGATAATTAAATGCATTTCATCTTTAGTCTTCTAACATGCAGCGAAAAATGTAGAACAGACTGTAGACTCGACCTTCTTCAAGATTATCCGTTCGAGGGAATATAGTATCAACATCTTCATCTCACCAAATGCATCCCAGTTATTTTTCCCATGAGAGATCAGCCCGTACATTTCTCTCCCCTGCTGGTTACGATTTATCGGAATTAGCATACTGATGTGTACGTGAAATACAAACTGGAAGCACTTTATCATTAAACCCAATCAGCTAGTGAGAAGATGTTGATATACCCAATCTACCTCCTGTATAAAAAACAACGGCTTCATGTAGTGACTACCGATGGAGAAAACCCACTATGACGAATTTGATACTGAAGTAAAATTGCCCAGATTTGTGACTTAAGCTTGTACTATCCTTGTGACTAAGAACGGTGTACCCTATACCCTTAACAGAAGTATTAGTACAAAACCTCTTGACATATCCTCAACTACGTGAGACACTGAGCACTACAACGTAACTCCTTAAAGTGATAGCTACTTTGTGAGTATAGAGAGAAAATCACAAAAGTAACTAGATATCCAAGTCTTCGTCACCATTAATATATGCCCAAACAAGTCATCTTCGCGGGAGGGTAGAAAGAAAGAAGATGAAATAAGTACACGTGTCCGTAAAACCTTACTTCAAACCCAAATAAATAATAACAGATCATCCCCGTAGTCACAGCTAATAATTTAACCATTGTCATTTGATTGTGAATCTTGATCAGGATCTTTTTGGCTATACGTGGTGATTTTGTAGGTGCAGTCCGATAATTTCATTTGTGATGTTGTTGTGAAAAATGCCATAAAATGCAATTCTAATGATGCTGGAAAAATTTGAGTTTAAGAAATTTTTAGGCCAAAAATTCCCCGAAAAATTCGAATTTTGGGCCAAAATTTTCACTCTTGCACCAGAATTTGAATCTCGCGTAAAAAGGACCGTTAAGTCACTCCTCCGAATTAAATTTTACTCAAATTTTCCCGCCAAAATACATTTTTTTTTTTTGAATTGCGATAGGTTGTGCGATATCTGAATTGGGAAAAGTTGTCCAATATCGCAATTGGAATGAATATCTCGGATAGGCTGAATTGTTGATTTGCGATAACTCTGCTAATGTGCCAACTGCGATAATTTTATCGAAATTCGAATTGCGATAAAATTGTCGGAATTCAAACTTTGATTAGCGATAATTTTGTCGGAGTTCAACCTTTGATTTGCGATAGATTTTTCAGCTTCCAATTGCAATAAAAGTGGCGAATTGCGATAACACGTCTGGGTTCTGGGAATTGCGATAAGCTGCTGACTTTACCAACTCTTTGTCCTTTATTCACTAGCCTATGCACTGCCCATGCTTCTACTGCCAACTTTCACCAATCTTCTACCAACTATTTCACTAACTCAATAATTCAACTCTTTCAATAAACAATCCAAAACAAATCTTTTACAAGATTTTTGGATTAAATACGATCTAGGGACCAAGAACAAACACAAATATTTGATCTTCCACACCAAGATTTGAGTGATGAGTTAGTGAACTTTCAAAAACCAAGTCGTATGATCATAAACAAACACAACTTTCTGCCTTGATTTTTGCGTACAATGTCTAAGAAAAACCACAAAGGGTCACATTTTTGAAGGTAAAAACGCAACAGTTTGTTTAATTTTTGAACAAGCACAACCTTTGATCTTTATATTGTGAACGATTCCCATAAAAGAAACACACAAACTCACGTTTTTAAGAGATGAAAATCGTGACAGTGGTTTTATGAAACATAAATCGAACACAAAATACCTCTTAACTCGGCTAATGAAGAAGATAAAGAAGAACCGAGATAAGTCACAACATAAATCACCTTTATCACCTTAAAAACACCACAAATGGCCACCTGGTTAGCTCTTGATACCAATTGTAGAGACCAAGATTCACGTTATGGAGGTGGGGGAAACACGAACTAAAGATTAAACATGCCATAACCGGTTTATTGATTGGGGGAGGTGTGTATGTTTTCTAGAGAGAGAAGTAAAGAAAACACACGCACCTCCATGTTACAAATGAATCCCCAACCCTCCTAGTTGTGACTAGGAGGGTATTTATTACAAGAATACAAAGCTAACTTAGCCATAATGTCTAAACTAGTCCTTGTACAAAGAAAGAAGTGCAATTCCCACATATGACAAAACTTTAAAGGTAACAACGAATGTGACCATAAAAACTGTTAAAGAATCTGTTGATTCAAACGACATGGTCCACAATCAATACCTAGAAAAAGCTAGGCAACAGGCACAGGTTCGAAAAGACGAAATCTTAGGTACAAAACCTCGTGTGATGAATTCTACAATATTACAAGGCACTGCTAGTAGTAGTACACCACTCCCTAGGATCATTCAACTAAAGAATAGGGAATGGCTTGCACCTAAGAGTAGTTGCGAAAAAGAAAATGTTAAACATGTAGAATACAACACTAAGAATTCCTCTGCGAACAAGAAACAAGCTTTAAATGACTGTAGTGACAAAGTTAAGGTTGCTGTATTAAACAAGAATGTTGAATTTGTTTGTCCTACATGTCAAAAATGTGTCTTTTCAGCTAATCATGATGCATGTGTTGCACAGTATATCAAGAAAGCAAATGCAAGTGCTAAGGCACAATCCACTAAGACACCAAATAGAAACAAACCCGTTGATAAGAAGCAAAAGGCTAAGAAACCAACTAGGTGGATCTCTACAGGACGTAGTTTTTCTCAAAATGAGACTTCCGCTGCATCTGATAAGAAAACAACTCCTAGATCTTGCCCTAGGTGGATTCCCACGGGAAAGATTCTTGATAGCTGCACCACAACAAGTAATAGTGAAAATCATCAGGATAAGGATGTCGAAACCACTACAACCGTTGATAGTGGACACCCTCAATGTGATGATTCATGTTCTTCTAACACTATTATTTGTGCATATTCTTCTTTTGTGGATTCTGTGAATGCAGGTACTTGTGAAAGTGTTGAGATTTCATACGCTGAATGTGGAAAAGAAGAGCTTTATGCCAACATTTCATTTGGAAATCCTGGTCTTGTTCCACTCTTAACTCCACTTTTACTTGTTCATACTTAATCATTCTTTGTACATATATACATTTTTTGAAAAAAAAACTCAAAAGCAAAATACAAAAATAGAAAATTTCAAAAATCCAAAAATATTCTTCTCCGACATGTCTCTCGTATAATCGATATTCTGTATGTACCTAGAAATGTCATTTAACAATGATACGGGCATGTACAGATGCTTGAGGGAGAGTTCATTTAAATGTTTTCAAAACATGTCGTTTCTCAAAATTTCTTTTTCAATGGCTTTCGTACACTTCAGTACGAAACCCGCGCTTAACCCAATGGCTTCGGAACATCTCAGTTTCGGACCCGAACTTCAAATAAAGGAAAGTGTTGTGTAAAACCAATTTCTTTTTCTAACACTTATCCTAAAAACAAATGAAGATATTTCTCCTTACATATCTTCAAAGATTTTCAAAATCTTATCTATCTTGAGCACATTTTCTTCAAGATTTTTCAATAAGATTTTTCCAAATCTTTCATAAAGTGCTCAAGATAACTCCCTCCTAAACCCTTAAAACTGCTTTTAAACTAAAATGTTTAACCATATGCTTTGTTTAAGGGGGAGTAGAAAAACAAAAATGTTCCAATTTCATGCTCAAATCCGTCTTTCTCTCCAAAAAGTTACGTTTTAATCAGTTGATATAAAAAATATCACTGCATGCTATTTTTGAGGGGGAGAAGACGTGATTAAAATGTGATCAAAAAGCGAATCTCAAAAAGAGTTCTTCAAAAAGACTCAGCATGAACCCTCGAATTGACGAAAGATAAATGTCAGTAATCGAAAAGACTAGTCCGGGACGGGTAATAATTTCAAGATGGTTATCCATTGATGTAAACGTGTCTCGCAAAGGACTTGTCTGAGTAGAATGTACCAATTCGAGAGATGATCTTTTGATATGACCGGGACGGGTAATAACTTCAAGCTAGTCTAACTAGTGATGTAAACGTGTCTCGCAATGGTCATATTAATTGAAAATCGATCAGTTCAAAAAGTGCGAACTCTACCCATCATGTGCAATTCTTTCTTAAATCTCATATGCACATGTGAAGGGGGAGTATTTCAGAAAATGCAAAACTCTCGAAGTATTAACAAAATGTGTTTTATTCATGAACACTTTGAGAGATTTTCTCAAATGGTTTTATGGCAAGTGATCAACAAACCTAGGATAATCATGGAGTTATTAGGTGATTATGGTTAGGTTATGTCCTATGATCCGCCAGAGCCGGAGGGATCTTCCCAAGGACAATTCCAATAGTCTAGAATTAGAAGTCCTTAGGTAAGATTGAAAAAAGGAGTAAATGAGAAAGGAGAAAGAAGGGGTTGAAGAATGAAAAAGAAAAGTTTAATGTAAGGGTGAAAAGAAATAGCCCTCCATGAAAACTTAGGTCAGAAACCGGGTCAATACATCTGCTATCGGTACTCACTAAGGTGATACTGATATTGAAGACAAGACGTCATGGACTCAGTGACGCATTGCACCACCCCTCCTTGCCACTCAGATATCTCTTAAAAGATATTTGTTTCATTTCTCACGGAGAACACTACATAATCTATCGGCCTCTCACTCCGAGATGTGTTGATATTGAAAAGGTGGCACTCTGCTCCATGCCTCCGACGACCAAAACCAAAACGCACATAATTGAGTCTAGAGACATGAGATTCATCAAAGATCTCTTAGGAACACTTCCTATGAAATACACTTGTGTTCATCAAAAGGATACAAGTTGTATGAGTCTTATTGAGATCTTAAGGATCTTGCCTTATGTCATGATGGTTACTTGCTTCAAACGGTCTACTGTCTTGAAGTGATACTTCGGTATACTTCAGAGGCTATCAACGGCCTTGGTAAAGATTAGAGAAAGTTTTCACACTATGCTGATAACGATCTCGAAATCTAAACCTATAAGCGCTGGACGATTTATTGCTAACTGTCTTATGCAGGTACCGACGAAAGTCCATACACCATCATCATCTACATCGACAACGTATTTGAACAGAAGAAGTAGATCAAGGCAAGAACGACCAAAAGACAATTCTTTGAAGATCACAAAGCATGAAGGAACATTGAATCAAGTCTATTCTACAACGACACACAAAGTTCAAGACATCGAAGTCAAAAGATCTTATCACTGGGATCATCATTTGAATGACCATCCCTTAGGGGGAGATTGTTAGCATTGATTTTATATGTTGAAGTGATGGTCATTTCAAATATTAGAACTTGTATGTGTCGTGTAGTATCTAAGTCTAGAAAGTGGGCTTGTGGCTAAATCTAACATGTAAAGATTTAATGTATAAGTGATCCATGAGACACAAGCCCACACCAAGCCCATCTTAAGCCCACTAGGGCATTTCTCTCTTTGTACTTAAGCACTCTCCCACCACATAAGTTAAATGTGCTTTAGAGATAAGGTGGGAGTGTGGGTTTCTTCTCTTGTTTCTCTTTCTCTCTAATCTAATACACTCACAGTTCCATAGTATCTCTACTGTCCCAACATCCGCCACTCTCCTCATCTATCTTTCTTTCTTATTCTCCATCATATTATCTTGTTCTTGTGTTGCCATTCGATATCAACAGTTGGTGGGTATAAGCTGCCATCGATACTCAAAAGAAGTGTATGATAAAGGAGTGATTATAAGTCACAACAAGATACCACCCTAGCCAATGCCTATATATAATCACGCATGCATGCAAACAATCCACACTCAATTCCTATTCATAATGCCTTCTTACAAAGTTTCAAGTGTTGTTTTTTTAGTGCTTTTAGGTTTGGGTATTAGCGTGGCCGCTAGAGCTCTCTTGACTGTAGAAGAGAGCATTCCCTACATTCATGGTGGTTTAGCTGGTGGTGGTGGTGGTGGAGGGGGTGGTGGTGGTGGAGGAGGTGGTGGTTATGGGCCTGGAGGAGAACATGGAGCAGGATATGGAGGTGGAGCTGGCAAAGGCAATGGTGCATGATATGTTGGATTTTAATAACATGATAAGTTAATAAATTAAACATATAATTATCATACACATGCGGAAGCGTAGGATCAATTTAACACACAAAGAATTAACCGAATAATAAAGTAAACGTACCTTTGATTCTAGCAACACAAGAATCAAATTCAATAATTCTTCAATCAAGATCAAGAATTGGATTAACGAAGTACCACTTACTGTTTTGTAATTCAATCCAAGATATTAACTATAATGAGTTAATACCACTTTTTTGTACTCACGTACTATAACTGAATTAATGTGATTGCTAGATCAAGAAACACAAAGTTTGTTTTTATGAAAAAAAAACCGATCGGCCCTATTAGGGTGTTTGTTCGATCGGCACTACTAAGAAAAAGAGAAGAGAAGGTTGAGGGTTATAGCAAGTGCACAAGAGGTACCAAGAATGAACCCCTAAGCCTTGTATTTATAGCATGACTAACTTGGAGAACAAGTTGGAGTGGGATTGGGTTTCAACCCAACCCATCCGATCGGCCTAAGGGATCCTTAGGGATTCTGGAAGCTTCTTGTTCCTCCAATTTCATCTATAGTCCTTCTATTAATCTTTAACGGTCATTAGTCAATTATCATTAACTACTTAACGTCCGTTAGTCGTTTTTTTTGTTTTAATAATTAAATATATAACGTTTTATATATTAATTATTATCCATTAATTCTTCATACGTAAAGTGTGCAATCCCGTGGTCTCGGGTTTGATTCTAGACATACATATATTAATATTTTGTCCACAAAACTAACAGGATATGGTGGTGGAGCTGTAGGAGGAGGAGGTGGAGGTGGTGGTAGAGGAGGAGGAGATGGTGGTGGAGGAGGATCAGAAGGTGGTGCAGGGTATGGTGGAGGTGAAGGTGGTGGGGGTAGTGGTGGACATGGTGGGATAGCACATGGTGGTGGAGCAGCTGGAGGTGGAGGTGGTGGTGGTAGTGGAGGAGGTGGTGGAGGGGGTGGAGGAGCACATGGTAGAGGTTATGGTGGTGGAGAAGGAGCTGGCTCGGGTGCTGGTGGTGGCTATGCTGGTGCTGGAGGAATTGGAGGTGGAGGAGGACATGGTGGTGGTGGTGGAGGTGGAGCTGGCATTGTAGGTGTACATGGTGGAGGCTATGGTGGTGGAGAAGGAGCTGGTACTGGTGGTGGCTATGCTGGTGCAGGAGGAATTGGAGGTGGAGGTGGAGGAGGACATGGTGGTGGTGGAGGAGGAGGAGCTGGCATTTGTGGGGCAGGAGGAAGTGGATATGGTAGTGGAGGTGGCGCTGGAGGTGGTGCGGGAGGATCATATGGTGGATACAGTGGAGGAGGTGGTGGAGGTGGTGGTGGTATAGGTGAACATGGAGGTGGTAGTGGGAGTGGAAGTGGTGAAGGTGGTGGACATGGTGGCTATATCGATCCCTTGAAGAAAATGAAATATTGGATTCAATGTCAAGAATGGACTAGGAATCCTTTCTTGAATAATATTATGAATTGAATGTAAGAAAGTTGATGCATGCATCACATGTACTGATCTACCAATCTTCTTGTATGTGTTTTTATGATTTTAAGTGTTAACGTGTTCGTTATTACAGTACTAATTAATGGAAGTATTCTTTAATGTTACGGTCATGAATTATGATCAACTGTTGAGCTTGTTATGCGGTGATTACCACTTATTTGCGTATTTCATCATTTTTCTATGTATATTTATGTTCTCAAAACTCAAAAGCATAACACGTCAAATAAATTTACATATCTCATGACACATATTTGTTAGGTTTGAAATGATCGATCGGATGATCAAGAAAGAATTGCATGCAAAGGCCAGCTTATGCTTTACGGTTGTAAATTTGTGTCATCATTCTTTTATCAAGCTAAAAACTAAAAACATCTACTTAAAAGACTTGATGCATTAATTGTGTGTCAAGCTTGTTATTATTCACGTAAGTTTATGAGGGACATAAATGCTATACAATACGATCAATGATTGAAATGATGCTGTTCCATGACAAACAGTGTATTTGATACTTGCACTCAATATTTATGAACATCACGATACATATTTGCAAATAAAGTGAAAATAAAGTATTGAACGACCAAATAACCAAAAACAATATACTAGTTACTGACTGCATGTGCAAATCAGAAAAGCAATCATATCCGAGTGACTGATGTAGTACAAGCACAAATGTTGGATTTGATGATATATTTCTCTGAATTATAAGACAAATAAACATTGGCATTTAATTTGTGTATATCAAACAAATTTACATGAGTGCTAGTGCTCCATTAGAAAAAGAAAGGGACCGGTAGAGCAAATCGAGCGCATGTGGGAGATCGATCACATGATTAACTAGGGATGAGCAAAAGAACCAAAGAACAAGATCGGAACCTAGAACTAGACTGGAACCGAGAAGAACCGAACCGGATACAGACCCATTGGTTCCCGTTCTGATTCTCGAGATTGAGATTTTTTTGTTCTTGGGTCGGTTCGGTTCCGGTCCACCGGTGGTTCGGAACCGAATACCCAATAATTTTAAAAACATGTAGTTTTCTTTACTTCCCACACAACACGATTGTGGAAGCTTTGGTTTGCACAAAAAATTGGGTAAGAAAGTCGAGAACACAAATTTATTGGGATGTTATTGAAGATCTTATTAAACATGATGAGATTGTGGCAAATATGAAAGAACAATTAGAGAAATAGAAACTAACCAGAAGAAATAAAGAAAAACAAACGGTGGAACCATAAATGGTCATGGTTATTTTTTTGGGTAAAAGGGGATCACCCTAGTAAAATATATTACGCAAAAAACGTTTAAGTACAACGGATGAGAGTGAATCTCGTATCTCGGCCCGTTACATGGGCAACAAACAAGCACCTAAAGTGCAACAACCAAATCACTACATAAGAAAGAAACACCAAACTTATGACCTACCAAATAATAAAATGGTCATGGTTATTTGGTTGGATACGATTTGAAGTTATTTTATTTTGTTTTTTGTATTGTTATACATTATTGTTTTGTTAAAAATCTGAACAATGTGAAACTTCAAAATGATTGTTTGTTTGAGTTTATGTTTTAGTTGTTAATCGTTATTATTTTTCTAAACAAGATTATAGTAATTTTGTTTTTATACTCTTTAAAATAGCGCTCTCATATTAGGAAATTTTGTTTAGTGGCATTCGATCACATAATCCATTGACAACTGCATAAATGACTAAAATTTGTTTTTCAACTAAAGTGGTGCATGTTGTGGTTGTTTCGGTACTTCTGCAAGCCTTGCAACTCTACTGATCCAGGTTTAACCCAAATTGAGCAAGGGCGGCCACTTCGTGATATTGTGTCAATTCCAATTTTGAACTACCGTAGACTTGTTTTATAGTTTTCAACTAAGCGGCGGACCAACACAGAGGATTTGGATGGCAGCCATGACTTGCAACCATCTCCACCACCACCTCCTAGTTTCTTGCCCATGATCATTGTTTCTTTTGATCATGTTTAGAGGGTTGATTCTAAGCTATATAAAGATGTATTTTTGAACACTTTTGAAGTACCAAATTAAAATCACACTACAATACTTACAAAAGGGCTTCATCACTCACGCGTTCTAGAATACTATACTTGTCAAGCCGTTTTTCTACTCCACGTTATCATATGCTGGTCATCAACAAAGCCGCGTCTGCATCAAATCCTGGGTCCGTTATGCAAGTGGCTTGCAGCAAAGGTGTGCACTAGAAAGTGTTTGCGAAACACTGAAATAGTCGTACATAACTTGCTAAATTCAACATTCGCACCCAACATTCATCAACATCATACGTATCATATCCGGCATAAAAAAGTTTAAAGGAACGTCACGAATAACCTATACACCAAAAACAATATGGGAAGTGATATCTCCACATATCATATTACTTCATACACATAAATTTAGTGGGGCCCACATAAATTTTATAGTGTATGAAGTAAAATGATATGTGTGCATATCACTACGCAAACAATATGAGGAAAACGGAAGTGAAGCAAAATTTCAAACATCTCCACTTACAAATCAAGACGGCATGTGCATGCCGAAAAGCAAACCTCAGTTAGTGATTTGGAGCACAAATGTCGGGATCAATGCTAAATTTCCACGAGGTGTGAAAAGAAAATAGAAAAGGCAGCCTTTACTGTAATAAGCAAATTTTATATGTTCATCATACAGCAAATAGAACTCATTGTGGGAGATCACATGGTGAACCACATATGTTGGTTTGGTTTTCAACTTTCATGTGTAGGACCTGCTAAAAACCCAACAGTTTCATTGGATATGTCATTTCAATTAAGCTTTTTATACACTACTGCTCTTTTTAAATTAGCAATTAGAAACTACAAATTAGGGACACCTCCAATGCAAGACTTCTGTTTTAGTCTTATTCCACTATATGTACATCGTATATTTGCAAGTATGATGTATCATGTTTATATGTTATTGATGTTTGCTAATGATTTATAACTACAACATTCCTATTGATTTGAAACTGTGTTCATTATTAGTATGATAGACGAGATTATAAGGCGATTGAAAAAGTGGGAAACATCAAAAGCACACTACAAGAAGACATTCTTTAGTTGGGCCATTTCAGAACTAGACCACTAAGTAGGGTCATAATTGAAGTAGCTTCAATTCTCTTTTTGCATGTGGTTAATTAGCCCACTTACTACTGGATACCACCCTAGCCAATGCCTATATATACCCATGCATGCATGCAAACATGTCCACATTCACTATTATTCACAATGCCTTCTTACAAATTTTCAAGTGTTGTTTTCTTAGTGCTTTTAGGTTTGGGTATTAGCATGGCCACTAGAACTCTCTTGACCGTAGAAGAGAGCATTCCCTACATTCATGGTGGTTTAGCTGGTGGTGGTGGTGGTGGAGGGGGCAGTGGTGGTGGAGGAGGTGGTGGTTATGGGCCTGGTGGAGAACATGGAGCAGGGTATGGAGGCGGAGCTGGTGAAGGAGGTGGTGCAGGATATGGTGGTGGAGCTGCAGGAGGAGGAGGTGGAGGTGGTGGTACTGGAGGAGGAGGTGGTGGTGGAGGAGCAGAAGGTGGTGCAGGGTATGGTGGAGGTGAAGGTGGTGGAAGTGGTGGTGGACATGGTGGGATAGCATATGGTGGTGGAGCAGCTGGAGGTGGAGGTGGTGGTGGTAGTGGAGGAGGTGGTGGAGGGGGTGGAGGAGCACATGGTAGAGGTTATGGTGGTGGAGAAGGAGCTGGTGCTGGTGGTGGCTATGCTGGTGCTGGAGGAATTGGAGGTGGAGGTGGAGGAGGACATGGTGGTGGTGGTGGAAGTGGAGCTGGCATTGGAGGAGCTGGAGGAAGTGGACATGGTAGTGGAGGTGGTGCTGGAGTGGGTGCGGGAGGATCACATGGTGGATACAGTGGAGGAGGTGGTGGTGGCGGTTCAGGAGGAGGCGGTGGAGGGGGTGGAGGAGCACATGGTAGAGGTTATGGTGGTGGAGAAGGAGCTGGTGCTGGTGGTGGCTATGCTGGTGGAATTGGAGGTGGAGGTGGAGGAGGACATGGTGGTGGTGGTGGTGGAAGTGGAGCTGGCATTGGAGGAGCTGGAGGAAGTGGACATGGTAGTGGAGGTGGTGCTGGAGGGGGTGCGGGAGGATCATATGGTGGATACAGTGGAGGAGGTGGTGGTGGTGGTTCAGGAGGAGGCGGTGGAGGGGGTGGAGGAGCACATGGTAGAGGTTATGGTGGTGGAGAAGGAGCTGGTGCTGGTGGTGGCTATGCTGGTGCTGGAGGAATTGGAGGTGGAGGTGGAGGGGGACATGGTGGTGGTGGTGGAAGTGGAGCTGGCATTGGAGGAGCTGGAGGAAGTGGACATGGTAGTGGAGGTGGTGCTGGTGGGGGTGCGGGAGGATCATATGGTGGATACAGTGGAGGAGGTGGTGGTGGCGGTTCAGGAGGAGGCGGTGGAGGTGGTGGTGGTATGGGTGAGCATGGAGGTGGTAGTGGGAGTGGAAGTGGTGAAGGTGGTGGACATGGCGGCTATATTCCTTGAAAAAAATCAAATATTCGATTCAATTTAAAAAATGAACAAGGATTCCTTTCTTGAATAATATTATGAATTGAATGATAGAAAGTTGATGCATGCATGACATGTATTGATGTACCAATCTTCTTGTATGTGTTTTTATGATTTTAAGTGTTAACGTGTTCGTTATTAGTACTAATTAATGAAAGTATTCTGTAATGTTATGGTCATGAATTATGATCAACTGTTGAGCTTTTTATGCGGTGATTACCACTTATTTACGTATTTCATCATTTTTCAATGTATATTTATGTTCTCAAAACTCAAAAGCATAACATGTCAAATAAATTTACATATCTCTTGACACATATACTACGTATATTTGTTAGGTTTGAAATGATCGATCGCATGATCCAGAAAGAATTGCATGCAAAGGCCAGCTTAGGCTTTAAGGTAGGTTGTAAGTTGTAACTTTGTGTCATCATTCTTTTATCAAGCTAAAAACTGAAAACATGTACTTAAAAGACTTTAGGCATCAATTGTGTGTCAAGCTTGTTATTATTTACTTGCACTCAACATTTATGAACGGCCATTGATATGTACACATTTGATTTTACTTTGCACACATAAAATTACATGGGGTATTTTTGTTCTTAATCATTAATTCTATATGTGCAAAGTAAAATGATATGTGTACATATCATTACTACTATTTATGAACATCACGATACATATTTGGCGAATAAAGTGAAAATAAAGTATTGAATGACCAAACGACCATAACCGTACTAGCCGAGTGACTGATATTACAAGCACAAATGTCGGATGTGATGCTATATCTTTCTATGAATTATAAGTCAGAGATGTAGAAACATTGACTTCTTGTGTATAGCAAACAAATATATAAGAGTGCTAGTGCTCCATTAGAACGAGAAAGGGACTGGTAGAGCAAACCAAGCCCATGCGATCAATCACATGATTAATCAAATGTATTGTTGGTTTCAACTTTCAACTTTAGGACCAGCCAACAATCCATTATTTAAAACACACAGTGTGTACACATTATTTAAAGAAGAAAGTAGTTCCATATGTACCTTAAAGCTTATACTACACGTCTTAATGAATGAAGCTCAATTGGCAGATATTGTCAAATCTTAACGCACAAAATTGACAGGAAACTATAAATATCCATGCAAAAACAACTACATTTCATTAGTGATCAAGTAAATGTGGAAAATTCCGGTTGTCACATGATTTAGTTTATATTTTCATGACTTTTCAGTCATTTTGATTGTTTTTAATTAGTCCTTTTCATTTGAAGCAACCTCAAATGTTATTCAACATTGAAACCACTTAAATAGTGCACAATGTCGATTAATTTGTGTCATAGAACATTGCAGCACAAAAAGAAACATTATGGGTGAAATAGGTGAATGTAGTAAAATTAAAAGGCAAAAGCATATGGCAAGTTCACAAGGAGTATAATGACAGTTGGATGTGGAAAACTTTACTTGACTTGAGAAGTAAGGTAAGGAATAACATCTACAAAATTTTGGGCAATGGGGAAAAGACTAACATCTGGCATGATTTGTGGAGTTGTAAAGGTGTTCTAAGTGAAGTAGTAACATCTAGTTGCATCCATAATGCTAGATTTAAAGATGAAATGACTGATATATATATTATCTTATCGATACATGTATCAAGCATAAAATATTAGCATGTATGAGTAATATGCAAAAGCCTCAAAAGTAGTCTTGTAAAAACACGATTATTTAACTTGACAAAATATTTTGTTGGCATACTTGCTTTTTTCTTATTCTGGATTTTCTTTTTTCATGTCATCTTGTTTTTTTAAATTCTAATGTATAAATGTGAAATCTTTAGGATTCAGCATCACCTACATTGCAAGAATCTGAAAAGTTTTCTGAACATTCACTCTCACAGCTTTTAGTTGTGTTGACGTGAGAAATAATGAGACTGATCGATCAGCCATTGTCTATGACATCTATAAGTCGCACCCAATTTAACATTCATCAACATGATACGTATTCGGCGCAATTAGTAGAAATGAAAGTTATGAATGATCAGGCAACCAAAACTTATATAAGGAAACGGGCAGCGAAGCAAAATTTTCAAACATCTCCACTTACAAATCAAGACGGCATGTGCATGCCAAAAAGCGATCCCAGTGAATAATTTGGAGAACAAATGTCACGATCAATGCTGCATTTCTGCAAGTTGTGAAAAGAAAGTTGAAAAGACAGCCTTTTCTGTATAACAAACAGATTTTTATATGTTCATCATATAGTTGTTAGTGCTAGATCCATTAGCATAAGAAAAAGACTAGTAGCAAACAGAGTCCATTGTGGGAGATCACATGGTGAACCAAACATATTGAGTTGGTTGCAACTTTCGTGTGTAGGACCTGCCGACAACCGAACACCTTGATTGGATATGGCTGGTTTCTTTGTCAAAATCCAAGATAAAATCCTTTTGTAAGCTAACACAAGTAGAGGGAAATTGACTATCTGACGGACCAACATAAGGAAGAAGCAAACACAACTATAATTTGTTTAGTGAACTTAAAAAAAATATAATCAATAACCTATATTCATTTAAAATTATTCCAAAGGTATAAGATGTTTCTAATCCTGAACAATTTTTGAAGTCGGGTGATCTAGTTAGAAATTAAGTGAGATAATAATCTCGACATTGCTTCTTTGCAAAACACGAAGGACCAAAGTTGTTAAACAGAAAGTTAATAACCGAAAGTTAGTTATTCGGTTAATAGTAAAGTTAGTTAAATGTCGGTTAATAATACCGAATAGGTGTGTCGTTTGGTCATGTCCATTCGAACAGACACAATGGTTGGTTCACAACCTTTCATGTAGTATATATACATGCACATATGTAACATATCATTAGTTAGACAATTTAGTTATTCAGTTATACTTTGCAATTTCATTATTCGACTCATATTTGGGACCTGCATTTGGCATCAGAGCCACGCTCGTTACAACATCAATACCAGAAAATTTTTAACGAGACAAGAAGGAAACCAAAAAGAAGAAAGAACACGCTGAAACATCACGTTTCAGAAAGAGAAGACGCAACGTTGGACGCTGCCTGGATAACTAGAACGCAAGGAAAGTAGTGCACGACCGTACTTGTGTAGAAATTGCAAACAAAGACACCAAAAACAGCGTTGGTGACTTGTTGACTTTGTGTTGTTGTAATCAGAATACGTTGAACAAAACAAGAAGAAAGCAAAGAGAACTTCTTGTGGGAGATTAACATCACACGACAACAAGACAAGAGACCCATTGTTGCAATTCTTAACGCAACAAGTAGGAAGAAAAGACGTCAAGAAGATAGAAGACCCACTGTTGCTACTTAACGCAACAAGTAGGAAGAAAAAAGTTGCTTGGGCATAGAAAGAAAGGTATACCGAGAAAGAAAACAATCTAAGATTGTTTGGAGAAAAACGCTAGCAATACAAGGAACAATAACAACGAAAAAAAAAACAATTTGATCACTTGTTTTAGAGAAATACCATAGGGTATTTTGAAGTGTTGTTGTGAATACGGTGTGGAACAAAAGAGAAGCAAAGAAAGGAATATTGTGGTACGCGTTTGGAAGAGATACAAGCAACAAGAACAACAAAAAAACAAGTCGTTTTTTGTTCAGAAGACATACTACCATAGTAGTATTAGTAAAGGAAACAATCAAATCGTTTGTTTTGGATAAAAATACCGAAAGGTATTTGGGAACCTTTTTCAGATTTGGAAGACTTGGAATTCGAAAAAAAACAACAAGGAACAAACTTGCTGTTTTACGAGGATACTTGGTGGGTTTTGGAAAATAAGCCGAAGAACAGAAACATCATAGGCACATTTGGTTTCAAGTCGAGACAAAGGAAAAGGGAGAACAACGTGGGTAAAGTGTGGTTTAAACAAAAGGCAATTCGATAACATCAAGAAAGGGTACAACCGGAAGAACTATACACGAATTGTTTCTGGTGAACGAGGGAAAGAAAAGACGTGATTGGTATAAACATACCGACAAAAGAGGAATACATTTGTGTTTCTTACACAACAACGAGGTCACAAAATTCTAAACTTTGGATTTCAATTCATATTTAGATAGTATAGATATTTATTTTATACTATTAGGAAATCCCGAGAACTTTTATTGATCTCATATTATTAGGATTCCCTGATAACTATTTTCTATTCCCATAGTAGTAGGAAATACCATACTAGTTAGAATTTCCCATACGATTAGAAGGTGAAGATTATAAACACTTTTAAGATGGCCGGTGACGATGCAAATGGTACTACGCCACCAAAACCCATAACACCAATCGCACAATATCAATGCCCAAAATTGAAAACCACAAATTACACTGTTTGGGCTATACAAATTAAGGTCATATTAGAGGCACGTGGTTTATGGGAAGCGATAGAACCTAAGGAAAACACGCAAGTAGACGGTAAGAAGGATGAGGCAACCACGGCCTTCCTATATCAAGCATTGACCGAAGACGTGATTTTACAAGTGGCAAGTTGTAAAACGTCAAAGGAATTATAGGAATCGTTAAAAAGGAGACACGTTGGAGAAGAGAGGGTGCAACAAGCACGGTTACAATCATTGATGATTGGATTTCAGACCCTTCAGATGAAGGAAGATGACACGGTGGATGCATTTACAGCTAAACTAAACGGCTATGCCACGAAGGCTAAAGAATTAGGAAAGACTTTGGATGAATCAATTTTAGTACGAAAATTATTAGACTCCACACCAGATAGGTTCATTAAAATAGTAGCATCCATAGAACAGACAAATGATCTCGACGACATTACTTTAGATGAGATCGCCGGAAAACTTAAGGCATTCGAGGAAAGGATAAAAATCAAAAAGGGAGGACAAGTAGAAAGCCAGGATAACTTACTATTCGCACAAGGCGAACACTCTAGAAATGGAAAACGATTTACCAAACATAGAGGTAGATCAAACTACTCACGAGGAAACTGGCAAAATAATAGAAACAGAGATAACTCGAATGGAGAAAACTCAACTCACAAAGATAAGACAAATAAAAGTAGACGTGAGTGGGATATAAGAAAAGTAAAATGCTTCAATTGCGGGAAACATTGACATATGAAGAAAGACTGCAGAAAGCCATCAACAACTCAGGAACAATCAAACCTTATCTTAGAAGACGATGAACCATCACTATTAATGACTACACACAAAACTGAACATGAAGAAGTTTTGTTGAACGAAGGACAAATACAACCCCAGAAATATGCTACATCAGATGTTAGCGTATGGTATTTAGATAATGGTGCAAGTAACCATATGACGGGAACCAAGAGTCATTTTAAGGACATTGACGAAAGCATCACTGGACGCGTTCGTTTTGGAGATGGATCGTATGTAGAGATAAAGGGTAGAGGTTCAATACTGTTAGAATGTAGAAACCAACAACAAAAGATAGTTTCAGATGTTTACTACATTCCAAATCTCAAAAGTAACATACTTAGTCTAGGACAACTTACAGAAATAGGTTGTAAGATCATCATGGATGGAAACAAACTGACTTTGTATGACAAGAACAAGAAATTGTTGATGAAAGTAGAAAGATCTAAGAATCGACTTTACAGTATAAGACTACAAATAGAAGCACCTATATGTCTCTTAGCAAACGTAGATAACCAAGCATGGTTATGGCATGCTAGATTAGGTCATCTTAACTTTGACGATATCAACAAGATGACAAGAAAGGGTCTAGTGAAAGGAATACCAAGAATAAATCATGCAGGACAAATTTGTGATGCATGTTTATTAGGAAAACACAGTAGAACACCATTTCCAAATCAAGCTAAATTCAAATCAAAGAACCCATTGGACTTAGTATATGGAGATCTCTGTAGTCCCATAAGTCCAGCCACACACTCTGGAAAGAAACTCATCTTCTTATTAGTAGATGACTGTACACGCTTTATGTGGGCCTACTTTCTAACATCGAAAGATCAGGCATTCAACACATTTAAGGAATTTAGACAGAAGGTTGAAATGGAGTTGAGATTGAAGTTAAGAATGCTAAGAACTAATAGAGGAGGTGAATTTACATCAAATGAATTCACCAAATACTGTAAGGAAAATGGAATAGCACGACAGTTGACAGCCCCATACTCCCCACAACAAAATGGAGTTGTGGAGAGAAGAAATAGGACAGTGTTATCAACTACAAGGAGTATGATGAAAGCAATGAAGTTACCTTTAACTTTTTGGGCGGAAGCAGTCAGACACGCCATTTACATACTTAATAGGGTACCTACGAGAGCCCTGGAAGATAAAACACCATATGAAGCACTCTACAACAGAAAGCCGAATCTAGAAAACCTAAGAATATTCGGATGCACAGCTTATGCCAAGATAACGATACCTCACTTAAAAAAGCTGGACGACAGAAGCATACCAATGATTTACTTAGGAGTAGAGGAATGATCAAAAGCATGTAGGCTATATGATCCTATAGGAAAGAAGAAACACGTTAGTAGGGATGTAAAGTTTATGGAAACAAAACCGTGGGATTGGGATAAGAATGAAGAGGAAGAAGGTACACAAGACTCATTTTGGGAAAGTTTTGTGGTAGAAGGAGTTGAAAATGAAAAACCTATACCAGTCAACACAGAAAACATTGATAACACGTATCAGGAACCGGATCAAATACCAGATCCAGACTCACCAATCACACCACCAACATGCACTTACAACCCTAACTCAGAAGATGAAGAAGAAGCTACTTTTAGCTCAGTAGAAGGCTCAGATCATAGATTTGATGATAGACCAGTACGAGGTTTTAGAAATATATCGGAAGTATATAGGGATGCACCTGGAGTTGAAACTACAAGTTTACTATTTACGGAAGAAGAACCACGTAATTACAAGGAGGCATCAACAGATAAGAAATGGATTGAGGCCATGGAGATTGAATTGGATTCAATCAACAAAAATAACACATGGACTCTTACTACATTGCCAACAAATCAGAAGGCAATAGGACTCAAATGGGTTTATAAGACCAAAAGAGATGCACAAGGAAAGATCATCAAATATAAGGCAAGATTAGTAGCAAAAGGTTATGTACAAGAACAAGGGATAGACCTCGGTGAAATATTCACACCAGTTGCTAGGATAGAGACAGTTCGATTGATATTAGCACTAGCAGCATATCATGGATGGCAAGTACACCACTTAGATGTAAAATCAGCATTCTTACATGGAGACTTGAAGGAAGAAGTCTATGTTACACAACCTGAAGGATTTATTCAACAAGGAAACTCAGGAAAAGTCTACAAGCTAACTAAAGCGTTGTACGGCTTGAGACAAGCACCAAGAGCTTGGAATGTGAAACTTGATCAAACCTTGAAGTCATTAGACTTTAAGAAATGTAATCTCGAACAAGCGGTTTATACGAAGAGAAACAAGACTTCTACACTCATAGTTGGAGTATATGTAGATGATTTGATAATCACGGGCACTCCAAAGAAGGAAATAGACTTGTTCAAATCCCAGATGAAAGACAAATTTGAAATGAGCGACTTAGGGTTGCTAGCTTATTACCTTGGGATAGAAGTTACACAGACAGGAGGAGAGATTACAATCAAACAAACGGGATATATTAACAAGATCTTGAAAGAAACAAGTATGACGGACAGTAATGATACAAAGATACCAATGGATCCCGGCACTAAGTTGGTCAAGGCGGAAGATGGAAACTCAGTTGACGCAACTTACTACCGAAGTTTAATAGGAAGTCTCAGATACTTATTACATACAAGACCAGATCTTAGTTACTCAGTCGGACTACTCAGCAGATTTATGCAAGACCCGAAGGATCATCACCTGAAGGCAGTGAAACAAGTAATCCGATACATCAAAGGAACAAAGAAGAATGGAATAATATACAAGAAAGAAGGCGGCTGCAAGATTACAGGTTACAGTGACAGTAGTTATGGAATCAACACCGATCAAGGAAAAGGAACTACTGGAATAGTATTTTATTTTGGAGAGTCACCTATTACTTGGTGTACTCAGAAGCAACCAACAGTGGCGCTCTCATCATGTGAATCAGAATTCATGGCGGCTACTGGAGCAGCATGTCAAGCTTTGTGGTTAAAACGACTACTTAGTGAATTAACTGGATGGCAAGAAAAAAGGATAACGTTAAAAATTGACAACATATCAGCAATAACACTCGTAAAGAACCCAGTTTTTCATGGAAGGAGCAAGCACATCGACATTCGCTATCATTTCATTCGTGAATGCGTAGAGAATGGTCATATCAATGTGGAACACGTCAGTGGAGAACTACAAAGAGCAGATATCTTAACAAAAGCCTTACCAAGACTGAAGTTCGTGACTATGCGACAAATGCTCGGAGTTCAAGACTTAGGACGAAGCAACGATCAAGATTAAGGAGGAGAATGTGAGATAATAATCTCGACATTGCTTCTTTGCAAAACATGAAGGACCAAAGTTGTTAAACAGAAAGTTAATAACCGAAAGTTAGTTATTCGGTTAATAGTAAAGTTAGTTAAATGTCGGTTAATAATACCGAATAGGTGTGTCGGTTTGGTCATGTCCATTCGAACAGACACAATGGTTGGTTCACAACCTTTCATGTAGTATATATACATACACATATGTAACACTAGGTTATTGACCCGTGAAATTCACGGGATTAAATTGAGAACCGTGGAATAGTAGTTTTGAATCTGTTATGAAAAGAAATTAGTTTATAGAAGAGAACAATTTTTGATATTATGTATTATGGATATTGTCTTCCTTAAATTGTTGGCATGCTACTTGTATTATGGATATTGTCGCATAGACCAACTACACTCCTATCTCCATGTTTAAAACCATCTCCATCAAATGTAGTTGTACGCTACCAATTTAGCAACTTCAACTATGTCACTGTCAACTCTCATCTTTAAAGTATTTTCTGCACTTTTTTTAGTTCTCTTTTTGGACCCTTCAATTTATAAAGAACTCATTATTTTGTAACCTGAGACACAATTAATTTATAAAGAACTCATTATTTTTGGAATAGAAGTGTTTCAGGCCAACCCGAATCTACCTCCTTCAACCTACTTTACTAAAGAAAATTATCTAGAATTTTTGGACCCGTTTAAGATTCTTTTTACCTGTTAGGTAGAAAACATAACTCGAGTTAACAAATTTACAAATAAATGGGATGAAACTCACAAGTAACATCTCTGTAATCATGTTTATTATAACTTTGAAAATGAAAATACTGCACTTACAATCTTAGATTTGCACCCCAATTCTTGTATTGTAATAACAAACCAGTTTTGCGACAATCTTCCTGTAAAACAAATGATACTATAAGTAATTATCAATGCATCTTGTCTGCAAGTACATTGACTAATATCTACTTCAAGTGGAAAGAAGCATAAATATGAAGGTGTCAAGATAGGCGGGTTATAGGTCATTTGTATGCTAATAGTAAGTGATTGGCCATAGAATTGAGACATCTTACTAACTTCTCAATTTTATAAACAAATTTTGACAACTTGATCATGAATGACCTGTGACACAACATATTCTATGACTTCATTCCCAAAAGACTAATTAGACTTGGCGCCAACATTTGATAGTATGGTTATGTTTGATCCGCTACCCATTTGAAATTATAAGAATACACATAAGTTCGACATAACAATACACCATCACAAACACAAGACACAAATTACTTTGTGAAAAGCAAACTATGTAATGGCCTTTTCATTCTGTCATATATGGATGTCTTATAGGTTCTTTGTTTTTGGTCCTCCATTAGTAACCATGAAATCTAGTATCCATTTGAATGCCTCCTAGTTGCAGGTGTCACTTTAACAACTTTACTATCTTATACATTCAAATGCTCAATACTTCCCAATGCAATTATGCTCATATGATTTTTAATAGGTGGAGAACACAATTTTAGCATTCATGATAAAGTGAAAAGTTTTCTTGAGTTGTTAAAGTGTTGATGCACATTTTCATATTTTTAAACTCGTAAAATTAATTTGTCATATATACTTTTTAATGGTCCTTTTAAATTATATTGATAGTGAAATGGGTCACTTTTTGATCTTTATTAGATTATATTGACATAATGCATTCAATTGATGTTTATTAGATTATACTGATATTGATAAATATTATACATGAATCAAAATCCTAAATGGGTCATTTTTCAACCTATTTGACCTTTACCCGAATCAACCAATTGTATAAAGTAAATATAAGTGCCTACCTAGCTATTAACCCATTCATAGCATAAGAATAACGTAACTACTATTCATAAGTAAATGGGCTGAAATTGCAACCTCAAAAAAATCAAAGACAAAGAAAACACCTCGCTCAAATCTGATCCTGTTAAGGGTAAGTGTTCATGTGTTGTCACTGCAAAGTAGAATTTGCAACTCGTTTTAATCAATTACACAAAAATAATTACCTCTCATGGTCTCCTCCGATATACAAAGACTCATACCTGTGTCCATGAGTAAACAAACTGAGAGTCATAAGGTCAAATTATTAGTATAGTCAAAGCACTAACATAATGGAAGGCATATTTCAATTTCATGAACTGAAAGTTACAAATTCACATATTAGAAGACATAAAGGTCTTTTTAAACTGAAAGTTACAGATACATATATATATATATATATACTTTATACGACTGATAAAAGGAGCTTACAACAATATTAGGTCGCACATGTTTCCAATCACACGGCAACAACAGTTTTTCCAATCTAGCTATCCCACCTTGTATTTCGTTTGGAGAAATTACATCCTGTAATAAATGAATGCAACATATTTTATCAATTTATATAAGTAAAAATGTGAAAGAAAACATGAAAAACAGGAAGAAAAGAAGAAGAAAAAGTAACCTTGTACATACCTGGCCTCTATATGAAAATATAACCGCAATGTAGATAAGTAAATCGTAAACACCACTGCAAGAAGAGCATCCAAGTAAGTTAAAACATGAATATTCACAATTTGTATTAATATATAATTCATAAACTACCGATAAATAAATGCACAAAAAATATATGAAAACCGCACTTTTACCCATTATCCAACCCGTTCATTTTGCCAGCTTCATTAAAATCTGTAAATTCAGAGTCAGAAAACCAAGGAGTTCTTTGGTAATGCAAACATATGGATCTCTAACCTGACAGCTAACTGAATAGTCCAAATGATAACTACTTAATTTGCATCATACCCACATTGCAGATTTGGTATGATATGTGGTTCTGGTACTTAAGCTTTATACTTGTTCATGAAAGTTTGTTTCTTTTTATTAAAAAAATCTAAATAAAATCTATGAACAAATTTATAATAACATAAAATTCTTATACAGTTGAAATAATAGGTGAAAACACAAAAAGGTTTGCGGCTCGGCCAGACCTTACCATGACCAAACCTGTATTGACGTGTACGAAAAAGTACACGTACCCCTTTTTTGACAGGTTATCAATAGTCCAAACAAATATCTTTTTACAAAGGTATAAAAGTGGTAAAAGCCCATTCACCTATTACCATATCAGATTTGTGTAACATATTGACGCAATTGAAAATTGCTTAGCTTCCGAACCACTTTGGACCTGTATCTAATAGTTACCACACTGAGTTTCAAACAGGTCATACATCTTTCAAACAGTTTCAGGAACATATAAAACCACAATAAAACCATTTTTAAATGGGTCAATTGATATATTCAACCATTTTATTTACCTAAGCCATTTTAGGCTACCACCCCCATCGAAATCATTCAACCAGCCCTCATCGAGATCATTCAACCAACCCTCATCGAGATCATTCAACCATACTCGAAAATATGGTTTTCTAACCCATTGATTAAATTAGAGTATAGGACCACCAATCATTTGAAGAACCAAGCCCCATTTAATGTTTTTGGTAAACTCTTACCTTATCTGTCAAGTCGACAGCAATAGTACCTCCATATGTTTGTACTTATGTACACGAAAGTGGCGTTTCACAACCATAGGCTGCACGCAGTCAACCAACTCATGGTTATAATTATGTAGCTCATACATAAATCATAATACAGTTCATAGCAATCATATTATATTATCATCATAGAAAAAAATTATTATATTAAGCAACAAACTGTTTCATGATCAACGTCCATACCGTATGTTCATGCTCAATAATAGCAAGACGGGGTTTATAGCTCAAATCAACAATTTGCTTCCACAAGAGTGGAATTGAACATGGAACCTGAAATCAAAAATTCACTAATCAAATAAATGGAAGGTAAATAATACTATTGATCCGTTCAAACATTGAATTGTGAATTAAATATATCTGCAGTGCAACTTCTTTCAATATGTAATTATATAACTGCAAAAATGATGACTTGAATCCATCATACTCTAACAAATGTTACTCAAAAATGAGAACTAACCTTGTACGTTGCATATTGTCTATGACACGGTTAGGCATCCTTGAGCCACAATCATTAACAAATGTCCAGTGTCCACCTGCACAAAAACACACAAACCAAACTCATTCACACATACACAAACACTTGGTGTGCCTAATGTAATCGAAGGCAATATTTACGTCATCTCAATCATTACCTCATTTCGAATCTTAAAAAGCTTGAACCTCTTTAACATTTTGAAATTCTAACATCTCGTATCTTTCTTTCAGCATATATTATAAGATTTTTTAAATAATAGTCAAAGTGAAGGTCACACAGGTTACACACTCATTACTTATTTATGTCCATCTTAAGTGTTAAAATCAAACATAGGCTTTATCGACCAAGGAACATCCTAAATAAAGACATGGTCGGGGAATGATCAGATCTCAATTCATTACAAAGTCAAAAGGGGATTCAAATTTAAGCACAACTGTAGTAGTGATTACATAAGTCCAACCGAAAGGCGACTCATTTCCATTTAAAAATCCAAAACAACAAATGTGGTAGTGATTACATTAAATGGGTAACAACGTTTTTAAGCAAACATTTTTTAGGGTATATGGAAACTACTTTTACAAAGTAGTGATTACAATAGAACATTAAAGGGTACATGATATTGATGATGACGAACACATGAACGCATATATCTTTACTGGTAAGAATCATTGTATTATATACAAACAAATATTGATGTCCAGCAATCATACTCATAATAAAAAATAAGAATTTACCATGAATTGGGAAAACAGATGATAAAAACCTGAAAGAAAAAGAAAAAAAAATATATATATGACACTGGTGATTGTTCAAGAAAAAAAAAATGGACTTCAATTTAATTGAGACTAAAACTTACCGTGAATTGGAAAAGCCGATTCAAAGTTTCCTGGAAAATCAAATGCTATAATTAACCAAAATTAAAAATCCTTATATAACATTCAATAAAATTGGTTAATCTTCGAAACTGATGAATTTGTTTTTCTGATGATGATGGCGGGCTAGGGTTCGGAAATGATTTTGGGTTTGGGTTTGAATGTTTAAATAATGAATCGGTAGCACTTGTGTAGCAAGGCAGTAATGAAAAGGTGGGTAACAACTGGTGAAGGTCTTCCCGAATTGTAGGAGGCTTCTTTGAGAAGTTTTTTTTTTTTACAAAATGACAAATGTAGACACTCTAGAATTTGAGTATTCCTTTTTGAGAGGGGTATTCATGGTCTTTTTCAACTGCTGTATATTAGAATATATAGATATCAATAGTTAGACAATTTAGTTATTCAGTTATACTTTGCAATTTCATTATTCAACTCATATTTGGAGTCGGGTGATCAACTTAGAAATGAAGTGAATTTAACGATTATCTGCAGAAATTTCGATCAGCTGAGAATACCCTTAGCTAAACTAATTGTTAATCTTATCATAATTACAAACAATTTTTAAATTCTAATTTGTTTCTATTGGAGATGTGGATCTCCATATTACATACTCAATTAGTCAAAACCTCTTATAGGGCTAATTGTGAGAAATGTCATGTTGATCTCAATATTTCACTCTTTATAACAATTTGCTTTTATGTGTTGTTATAACTTAACTCCACATCTAACCAAAAATGAACTCATTATAACATCCCACCTTTTCTTAATAGCATCTACATTCAATTTTCTTCTTAGCATCAGCAGGTCACTAATTAAAACTGTAACGCATCAGCAATGTGAAGTCATCTAACCTTTAATTGTTACACCTTACGTTTTAATTTATTTTTCGCGATTATACCCAAGGGTGGCAAGATAGGGAGAAATGGGCATGGATCAAACGGGTCACTGGTTGAATAGGTCAGATTTTTAACGGGTTGAACGGGTAACGGGTCAATAGGGTTGGGATGACCCGTATTGGCCACCCATTATACTCATAATGTTACGTGTATTTTACTATTTTTACACATTTGAGCAAAGGGCCTCTAGTGCATTGAGTTTTGTCGTAATTTGCGTTTAGTGTGTGTGTTATTGCATGAAGTTCCTCACAACTGTTAATTCACTTACATCATTAAACAGCATGGGCTCATGAGGTATTTTGAGGGTAATCTCCCACTTGAGCCAAATAGTCTTTTAAACTGGTACATTATATGTATATCAATAACTTGTGTCTCAAGTTAGTGTCGATTCAAGGATTGCATGCAATATAACCAAGGATGATAACAGACATACAAACACTTCATTTAAACACTTGGAATAACATTACAAATCGATGATGCGACCCTTAAATGCATCGAATTTACATATATATAGAAGAACATCAGCCTTTATGACATTTTTTTTGTTCCAATCTTATTATCATAGCATCCTCCATTCTGGAGAGAACTTTTCAAGGGATATAACCACCATGGCCAGCACCTTCACCACCGCCACTACCACCCCCATATCCACCAGCAGCACCACCACCACCTCCACCTCCTCCTCCTGAACCACCACCACCTCCTCCTCCTCCGGCATATCCACGATGTGATCCTCCAGCACCCCCACCAGCACCACCTCCACTACCATATCCACTTCCTCCAGCAGCACCACCACCAGCACCTGATCCACCTCCACCACCACCACCATGTCCACCTCCACCACCACCACCGGCTCCTCCAGCACCTCCATATCCAGCACCACTACCACCTCCTTCTCCACCACCATAACCGCCACCATGTGCTCCTCCTCCACCACCACTACCTCCTCCACTACCACCACCTCCACCTCCACCTCCAGCAGCACCACCTCCATAACCTGCACCACTACCTTCACCTGCTCCAGCTCCGCCACCATATCCAGAACCATGTTCTGCGCCACCACCACCTCCTCCACCGCCACTACCCCCACCTCCACCACCACCACCACCCCCTTCTACACCAACATGAGCATAGGGAATACTCTCTTCATAAGTCAAGAGAGCTCTAGTCGCCGCACTAATGCCCACACCTAAAAACACCAAGAAAACCACACTTGAAATTTTGTGAATAGCCATGTTAAATAAAAGTGAGCGTGTTTGTACTTTGCATGCATGGAAATAGTCGGGTATATATAGGCATTGGGTAGGGTTCAAGTAGCACTACTTCAACTCTTCAAGTGGCCTGATAAATTAAACCATATTTGCAAAAGCCAAAAAGAGAAGATCATTAGCTTGTATATGACCCTACAAACATAGTGATCCACATCAGAATCAAACAACTACAAATAATTAACCATATATCTAATTTAGCTTTTGCTGTTTCCAACAGTTAATTTGATCATATTCTATAATCCAAGGAATTCTGTCTCAGTTGTCATAGAAACTTTAGTTTGAACAACCTAGTATTTGATTGTACGTAATAGAATGTTTGGTTTGTTTTATGAATCTAAGATTGATTTTCAAAAAGGTAATCATATGTGATTGAAAACTTGTATTTGTTTCTAAACATATGCAAATACATGGATTTGTTGGACGATTGAGTCGTCTTCTCTCCTTTTTTATGATAACTTGCTGTAAACAAAAGTCAAAGGAAAATGTCTAAATAATCTTAGATTATGTGAATGAGTTATCTTAGACTATGGTAATTAGTATACAATATAACTCTAAGTACAATAGTTATAAAGTATAAACAGTTGTGTACTTTCTGATATACATGTAACTATGTAAGTGACTGAGTGTGCATAGTGTGTCAATAAATGGATATCCAACACAACCCATTTAGATACACTCTAATTGTTTAGATAAGTATTTAAAACGTTTCAATTAGGTCACTTGTGGTTGCATTCAGTAATGGTCCAATTATAAATATTCACTAATTTAGTGCTATTAAGATATGCAATACATATATGTATGGGTTGTACTATATAAACGGGGTCTACCCCCATTTCTGCAAACCCTGCCTAGTGGGTAGGGGTACTTTTTCAGCCACTGCACACTTTGTCTTCTTTTTTTTTTTTTTTTTTTTTTTTTTTTTTTTTTTTTTTTTGCTGTTTTTTTTTGTGTCCCACATTAACTTTTTTTTGTCCAAGTTTTATCTTTGTCCAAGTGCATAAGCACACAAGCAGATTGCACACAGGCTCAGATTAACACGTAATCATCATCGCCGATTTAGAACACAAGTAGATTGCATTAGCACAAAAGCAGTCCAAGTTTTTTTATTTCTAAGTGCATAAGCACACAAGCAGATTGCACACAAGCATTTAGCACACAAGCAGATTGCACAAAGGCTTAGATTATCACGTAATCATCATCGCCGATTTAGAAAACCATTTGCACAAGTGATAAAAAAGTGTTAGGCTCGGATATGAAGGTTGCAAAGTGATAAAAATATCACTTTGCCATCCTTTCGGTTATAAAACCATTCGTCATCGCCTTTTTTGAAAATTTTTTTTGTCCAAAGTGCATATTGCACACAAGCAGATTGCACCCAAGCAAATTGCACCCAAGTGCACAGATCAGATTGCACACAAGCAGATTGCAACCAAGTTAGATTGCCCAAGTGCACAGATTGCACCCAAGTTACACATGTTTCACAATTCTCACAGATTGCAGATTCCACATTACACAAGTGAAACACATGTTTCACAATTCTCACAAGGTTCACAAGCTTAGGCTGTGAAGGTACCAAAAGCAAAAGTAAAGATTCCCAAACTGCAGGAACTCACAAGGGGAATCTCAAAGTGTTAGGTCCAACAAAACCTCTCGTGATATATTGAGCCTCACCACAAGGCAGTATCACACAAGCCAAGTGAAACACAAAGCAAGTCTCTCAATCACAAATCCAACAAAGCAGATTCACAAAGAAACAACAAATATCTTAGGCTGCCGATATGTCTCAATCACCATTTTACTCACCACAGGTAATCACCATTTTACACATTAATAAGACAGAGATAACATTAGGCTCAGATTATAAGTTGTTTCACATATTATCATATATGGCTGCAACATCAAAGGTTGCAAAATCAAGTTTTTTTTGCCGTCCATTCGGAAATGCCATGCCAAAATCATGTTTTTTTTTAAATCATCATTGCCTTATCTCAGTTTTTTTTTAAAAAAAAGAAACAAGTTTCAAATCAGCTTAAAATAACAAACTGCTTATCAAGCATAAAAGCAGTTTGTTATTTTAAGTTTCATAAGCAGTTTCATCACCAAACCCTCTACATAATAGAGAGGGTTAAACTAAAAAACTAGCCACAGTCAATATAACCCAACCCGTAAAGTGGGTCTAATCTGAGCCTGTGTGCAAATGGTTTGCTTGTGTGCAATAAGCACATAAGCACTTTTTTTTTATCAAAGAACTCCACCGGCCGATCACCGCAGACCAATGTAGCCATAAGTTGCAGTCAGTATATGGACTACCATGCTTTCACAACATGCAATACTACGTATATCATAGTAAGTATATTAAATTTATAACTATCAAGTTGTTTTCCTCATTAATATCAGTAATTTATATAAGTCACTTTTAATGAATTCAGGACGCCCCATTCCACTGGAATTAATTCCTATTTTTTGGAGAACCCTATCTGTTCCGTGGCCTGTTATCAATAGGCCACCGCCTGAAGATGGCTCTTCCAGTGATGATGATGATGATGTTGATCCTTCGTTGAAAAATGACTTTCGACAATTCACGAATATTTTTAGCAAAGCATCGGAATTTGTCAAGAAAAATATGTTAAGGAAGTTTAAAGAGATATACGAGCCTGAATCTGTTGGCGCACGTGAACCTGCTATTCTGAAAAATACCCGTGGACGACCGAGCGCAAAGGACAAAAAGGGCAAGGCTACACAAGTCCCGGACTTGAATGAAGTCCCGGACTTTAATGAAGTCCCAGACTTTAATGAAGTACCAATCGTAGATCACCGAAGAAGTACAAATTCAAGATCTACAAAAGTCCCAAACTTGCGCAAAGAACCTCCAAGACATAGTTCTTACACGGGTGATAGTCCACGCCACAGATTATATGTTGGAGATAATGTGAGCAATGCTTTTATTGAGCATATTTGATGCGCGTGATGTGTCGTTGCGGTTTAGCAGTTTTAATGCCTACTCAAGTTTTAAATTTATATTTAGCCGACTTATCAATAACACACACACTTAACGAGCAGTGTACCCGGTCAGTATGAAGATAATGGTAAGTAGAGTGTCGATCACTAAGAGTGGAACGTATTATCTCGTTATTCTAATCAGTATTTTAATATCCTAACGCAAGGGGGTTTCAGCCTGAGAGACTGGCACGATTTGTTTGCAATTAAATAATAAAATAAACCAATAGGCACGAATCAGCAAGTAGCACACACGTACACAGATAGATACTTGAGACAATAAGAGGGCTGTCCTTATGATTAAGTAGATTGTCACTTGTTTTATTGATAGCTTTATATGAAGTGTATGTAGTTAACCCTTTCTCGTTGGTCCTAATCTTATCGGCGAGTAAACCCTTAATGATTACTTATGTCTAAAAGTTATTCCTAAGTGATCAATTTAGTAATAACCGTGGGAGCCACATTATGTCCCGCAGTCAAATGCCCGCAAGCCACTAATAAACACAGAGGTTATCAATGCACTAATAAGTAGTAACCAAAGACATCAACATATAAACTTTAATTGATGGGAAAGCAAGTATTAAAGGGAGTGCAATCTTTCGTTGTCACATTACACAAGCCACCAATCCTGATGAATTAAAGTTTGCTAACACAATAAAACAAAACTACTTAATGAATTAAACACATGCAGCACCTTCTTACAGCTCTTGTATCTTTGATTTGGGTGTGTCTTGTGCTGCCTCCTTGACTGAATTCGTCCTTTTGTTCTTCTGTTCGGTCTTCGAAACTTATATAATGCTCTCGAAATTCGTCTGGTCTTGGGGTATTTATAGTTTCTGTCTGAGGGAAGATGCGGCGCATCTAAGGAGTAGATGCGGCGCATGTACTTAACTTCGCGTGGGGTCCAAGATTATAATATTCAGGAATATTCGTACACCGCCAGAAGATGCGGCGTAACTCCATGATTAGATGCGGCGCATGTCCTCTTGTATCTTGGATCATATCTGGTGATATCTTGATAGAGATGCGGCGCATGTCATGAGTGAGATGCGGCGCATCTGGAGCAGATTAGTCTTGATCTTCTTCATTTCAGTAGACTCTTAACTTTATGCATGTTTTGCTCCATTATTAGTCCAAAATCGCTAAGTTTCACCAAATGCTTGTTTTTACCTGAGAATTGCAAAAGTAAACGATTAAGTATCAATCCTCATACATAATATAGTAAAACAAGTCAAATAAATAGGATAAATGATAGTAATAAAATGTACTTATTTGAGTTCATCAATATTCCACGGTTTTTCCGTCCATACGTAATAAGTATATATAATGTGGATGGTGATGGAAATTGTGGGTTTCGGTGCGTTGCTCACAGTCTTGCTCAAAACGAAAATAGGTGGGCCGAAGTCAGACATATGTTACTGGAAGAGTTAGCATATCATAGTCAAACTTACATAAGTATGTGGTCGCAAATTGACTATGACCATCTTCGCTATACAATAGACTGGTTCAATGGAGATGCACCTAGAGGTCGCTGGATGTTGATGCCAAACACGGGGCTGGTTATCGCTTCAGTGATCCACCGACCTGTTGTATTTATATCCGAGCATGGTTGGAACACATGTTTTCCGCTTTTTACCGGGCCAAGCTCATCACCAAGAACCGACCCTATTGTGATTGCCCGTGTGGGGGAGTTGGACTATGCTCACTTCATTGTACCGACGCTAGACCCAAATTTTCCACTTCCGCGTAACCACCCACAATGGAGGTTTTTCAGAGAGCCTGTTGCAGCCGAATGGGAAACTTTATATCAACATCGACTAATGGAGTAAATAATTATACAGACAAAACATTGTAAATGATTATTGATTTATGTTGTAAATAATTATACCGACAAACATTGTAAATAATTATTGATTTATGTTGTAAATAATTATACCGACAAAATATTGTGAATGATTACTGATTTATGTTGTAAATAACTGAGGATCACGCTTGTTAGTCGGGTGCAAGGCTCCATGATCTTTTAAATGAAATGAATAATCTTCATATGTCGTAGATGTTGTTGTTTTTAAATAATGTGTTGACGTTGTCGTTCAATTTAATAATAACAGTTGTTGTTGTAGTTATTTAATGTGGCAATATTTAACGTGCTATTATACAAACAAAATAATTATACAAAACATTATTAAACACAAATATACAAAACATTATACATATGCAATACATTATTATACACACACAATCCTTTCTATTAAAAAAAAAAAAAACAGCAAAACGACAAAAAGGGGAAAAGTCAAAAAAAAACAAACAAAGTACCCCCTAGTTTTACTAAAGAGGGTTAAACTAAAATACTAGCCACCGTCAATATAACTCCACCCTATATGTATATATAGATGGATAGATTCGTGAAATCTTCCCGAAACACTAACACCATTTTAATAATTTTAATCTTTTCAATTGACCATGTACGGACTCCTCATACAAAACATTCAAATGGTTCCTTTTTTATATATAATTGCCATGTTAACTTAAGCTATTTACTTACAGGTACATGAATTCACAAGTGATACTCTTATTTATGAACTGAACAAACTGCATGTTGTCTTATACACTATAGCGGACAGGACATGTGCAGCAAAAAGATCTCCATTAGGCCTTGATGACGGATAGCAGTCCTACTGGGCCTAGACATTATTATACACATTTGGGCCCCGGCCCAACAAACGAACATACCGGGCTACTAAACCCAATAATAGATGAGTTACGGCTCGGACATACAGAGACGCACGCAGATCATCCAAAGGGCACTTCCGTAGTCCCACAGCGAACCAACCATGGGCCGCGGAAGATTATCTGTATCCGCAATCACAATTATAGCGGATCCTTGCCCGACAAGGGTCTCACTCTGGCTACTAAAAACAATAAGCGAAATACTAGGAAACACTAGTATCCGACTCGCCTATAAAAGGCAACCTTTCAACACATTTGCGAGGTATGACTTTCTCACACATAAAGACACACTCAAAACATTCTCTGACATAGATGGTTACTTACTCTCACGCCGGAGCTTAATCGTGGGGTCCGTCCCCACGTTAAGGCTAACGGTTTACTCTCATTTGTGCAGGGAATCATTTCATCACTTGAATTAGTGCAAGCTTGACCCATCAGCGGTCCATCAAAGCAGCCCAATGCGCAATCTTAACTCCAATCTATACCCCTCACATATTTTGCACTAATAGGCCTCGTTCATAAAATGGACCGAGAAGTTCAAGAGAAATATATAATATCCGGCCATATTCGACCAAATGTTATAACTGGTCGGTCCAGCTGTGAAACATTATTATGTCATGTCAATGGAACATATTGTTTAGGCATGTGCATTTGAGTGAGCAAATTTCAAAGTCTTCCACTCACAATTACAACGATCATTCTAACACATGGTTGGTCGATTTCAGTTCAAAGTGAGTAAGAAAAGAGAAACAATCATTCTCATACGCGGTTGGCCGAAGTCTGAATCCAAGTGTGAAAAGAGAATTTATAAAAGTTCGATCTCCAACATATTCTATGTGTTGATTACAACAAAACTCCATTACTATCACTCTAAAAACACAGACATTAGGCAAGTAGGGCAATTCACAATCATGCAATACCTTTGTTAAACCAAGACTTCGTTTCTGTTTCCATGATGCATAATCCATTTTAGATTTTCTTGTGTAATGCAATGTTTGATTTAAAATACACTCTCACATGCTTGGTATTAATTGATTGTTAATATCATGTATTTAGTAAGTGCAAAATTGAATATTCTTGCAAAGCAAGTTTGACATGGCCAATATTCTGTATCTATTGTAATTATCTACTAGCGAAGTCATAAGTGTTACAACACAAGGTCACTACTTTATCACACCTAAACAATATAAGATACGTATATGGAGCTAGAGAGATGAGACGTATATGGAGCTAGAGAGATGAGACGTGGAGATGTAATATGTAACTCGTATGTATTAGATTAGAGAGAAGAGAGAAAAAGAGAGAACAATACACAAGACAATACACACACACACTCCCACCTTTACACCTCTAAAGCACACATGAAAATGAGGTGAGAAGTGTGTATATATAGTGAGAAAGTAGACGCCCTATGGGCTTTGTGTGAGCTCGGTTGGGCTTTACATGGGTTGGACTATTTTACATAATTTGCATACAATGGACTAGTCTTATCATTTAACCATTAGTCGACTAGCTTGGTCCTAATCCATGAGCCCACCGTCTATTCTATACAACTTACACGACACATTACAAAGTTGTTAAATACGAAATGACCATCACTTTAATCAATGCTAACAATCTCCCCATAAGGGATGGTCATTC